>CAWUPM010000171.1:0-485347 GCA_963924295.1 Dioctria rufipes | reverse complement strand
TTTCAAAAAAATATTTTTTACTGTCGCAAATTTTAAATACGGCGAGAATGACCTTTTCTATAGTAAATTTTTCAAAAATAATTTTTTACTGTCGGAATTTTAAATACGCCGAGGATTGCCATTTCTATAGTAAATTTTTAAAAAGATTATTTTTTCTGTCGCAAATTTTAAATACGCCGAGGATTGCCTTTTCTATTATAAATTTTTCAAAAAAATATTTTTTATTGTCGCAAATTTTAAATACGCCGAGGATTGCCTTTTCTATTATAAATTTTTCAAAAAATTATTTTTTTCTGTCGCAAATTTTAAATACGGCGAGTATGGTCTTTTCTATAGTAAATTTTTAAAAAATTATTTTTTACTGTCGCAAATTTTAAATACGGCGAGAATGACCTTTTCTATAGTAAATTTTTCAAAAAATAATTTTTTACTGTCGGAATTTTAAATACGCCGAGGATTGTCATTTCTATAGTAAATTTTTAAAAAAATTATTTTTTCTGTCGCAAATTTTAAATACGCCGAAGATTGCCTTTTCTATTATAAATTTTTCAAAAAATAATTTTTTTCTGTCGCAAATTTTAAATAGGGCGAGTATGACCTTTTCTATAGTAAATTTTTCAGAAAATAACTTTTTACTGTCGAAAATTTTAAATACGCCGAGGATTGCCTTTTCTATAGTAAATTTTTCAAAAAATAATTTTAATTTTCGCAAATTTTGAATACGGCGAGTATGGACTTATCTATAGTAAATTTTTCAAAAAATAATTTTTTACTGTCGCAAATTTTAAATACGCCGAGGATTGCCTTTTCTATTATAAATTTTTCAAAAAATTATTTTTTTCTGTCGCAAATTTTAAATACGGCGAGTATAGTCTTTTCTATAGTAAATTTTTCAAAAAATTATTTTTTACTGTCGCAAATTTTAAATACGGCGAGAATGACCTTTTCTATAGTAAATTTTTCAAAAAATAATTTTTTACTGTCGGAATTTTAAATACGCCGAGGATTGCCATTTCTATGGTAAATTTTTAAAAAAATTATTTTTTACTGTCGCAAATTTTAAATACGGTGAGTATGGCCCTTTCTATTGTAAATTTTTCAAAAACTAATTTTTTACTCTCGGAATTTTAAATACGCCGAGGATTGCCCTTTCTATAGTAAATTTTTAAAAAAATTATTTTTATTGTCGCAAATTTTAAATACGCCGAGGATTGCCTTTTCTATTGTAAATTTTTCCAAAAATAATTTTTTTCTTCCGCCAATTTTAAATACAGCGAGTATGGCCTTTTCTACAATAAATTTTTCAAAAAATTCTTTTCAAATGTGGCAAACTTTAAAAACGCCGAGGATTGTTTTTCTATAGTAAATTTTTCAAAAAATTATTTTTTACTGTCGCAAATTTTAATTACGCCGAGGATTGCCTTTTCAATAGTAAATTTTTCAAAATATTATTTTTTTCTGACGCAAATTTTAAATACGGTGGGTTTGACCTTTTCTATAGAAAATTTTCCAACAAATTATTTTCTACCGTCGCAAATTTTAAATAAGCCAGGGATTGCCTTTTCTATTGTAAATTTTTCAGAATGACCTTTTCTATAGTAAATTTTTCAAAAAATAATTTTTTACTGTCGGAATTTTAAATACGCCGAGGATTGTCATTTCAATAGTAAATTTTTAAAAAAATTATTTTTTCTGTCGCCGAGGATTGCCTTTTCTATTATAAATTTTTCAAAAAATAATTTTTTTCTGTCGCAAATTTTAAATAGGGCGAGTATGACCTTTTCTATAGTAAATTTTTCAGAAAATAACTTTTTACTGTCGAAAATTTTAAATACGCCGAGGATTGCCTTTTCTATAGTAAATTTTTCAAAAAATAATTTTAATTTTCGCAAATTTTGAATACGGCGAGTATGGACTTATCTATAGTAAATTTTTCAAAAAATATTTTTTTACTGTCGCAAATTTTAAATACGCCGAGGATTGCCTTTTCTATTATAAATTTTTCAAAAAATTATTTTTTCTGTCGCAAATTTTAAATACGGAGAGTATGGTCTTTTCTATAGTAAATTTTTCAAAAATAATTTTTTACTGTCGCAAATTTTAAATACGGCGAGAATGACCTTTTCTATAGTAAATTTTTCAAAAAATAATTTTTTACTGTCGGAATTTTAAATACGCCGAGGATTGCCATTTCTATGGTAAATTTTTAAAAAAATTATTTTTTACTGTCGCAAATTTGAAATAGTGTGAGTATGGCCCTTTCTATTGTAAATTTTTCAAAAAATAATTTTTTACTCTCGGAATTTTAAATACGTCGAGGATTGCCCTTTCTATAGTAAATTTTTAAAAAAATTATTTTTTCTGTCGCAAATTTTAAATACGCCGAGGATTGCCTTTTCTATTATAAATTTTTCAAAAAAATATTTTTTACTGTCGCAAATTTTAAATACGCCGAGGATTGCGTTTTCTATTATAAATTTTTCAAAAAATTATTTTTTTCTGTCGCAAATTTTAAATACGGCGAGTATGGTCTTTTCTATAGTAAATTTTTAAAAAAATTATTTTTTACTGTCGCAAATTTTAAATACGGCGAGAATGACCTTTTCTATAGTAAATTTTTCAAAAAATAATTTTTTACTGTCGGAATTTTAAATACGCCGAGGATTGTCATTTCAATAGTAAATTTTTAAAAAAATTATTTTTTCTGTCGCCGAGGATTGCCTTTTCTATTATAAATTTTTCAAAAAATAATTTTTTTCTGTCGCAAATTTTAAATAGGGCGAGTATGACCTTTTCTATAGTAAATTTTTCAGAAAATAACTTTTTACTGTCGAAAATTTTAAATACGCCGAGGATTGCCTTTTCTACAGTAAATTTTTCAAAAAATAATTTTAATTTTCGCAAATTTTGAATACGGCGAGTATGGACTTATCTATAGTAAATTTTTCAAAAAATATTTTTTTACTGTCGCAAATTTTAAATACGCCGAGGATTGCCTTTTCTATTATAAATTTTTCAAAAAATTATTTTTTTCTGTCGCAAATTTTAAATACGGCGAGTATGGTCTTTTCTATAGTAAATTTTTCAAAAATAATTTTTTACTGTCGCAAATTTTAAATACGGCGAGAATGACCTTTTCTATAGTAAATTTTTCAAAAAATAATTTTTTACTGTCGGAATTTTAAATACGCCGAGGATTGCCATTTCTATGGTAAATTTTTAAAAAAATTATTTTTTACTGTCGCAAATTTGAAATAGTGTGAGTATGGCCCTTTCTATTGTAAATTTTTCAAAAAATAATTTTTTACTCTCGGAATTTTAAATACGTCGAGGATTGCCCTTTCTATAGTAAATTTTTAAAAAAATTATTTTTTCTGTCGCAAATTTTAAATACGCCGAGGATTGCCTTTTCTATTATAAATTTTTCAAAAAAATATTTTTTACTGTCGCAAATTTTAAATACGCCGAGGATTGCGTTTTCTATTATAAATTTTTCAAAAAATTATTTTTTTCTGTCGCAAATTTTAAATACGGCGAGTATGGTCTTTTCTATAGTAAATTTTTAAAAAAATTATTTTTTACTGTCGCAAATTTTAAATACGGCGAGAATGACCTTTTCTATAGTAAATTTTTAAAAAAATTATTTTTTTCTGTCGGAATTTTAAATACGCCGAGGATTGTCATTTCTATAGTAAATTTTTAAAAAAATTATTTTTTCTGTCGCAAGTTTTAAATACGCCGAGGATTACCTTTTCTATTATAAATTTTTCAAAAAATTATTTTTTTCTGTCGCAAATTTTAAATAGGGCTAGTATGACCTTTTCTATAGTAAATTTTTCAGAAAATAACTTTTTACTGTCGAAAATTTTAAATACGCCGAGGATTGCCTTTTCTATAGTAAATTTTTCAAAAAATAATTTTAATTTTCGCAAATTTTGAATACGGCGAGTATGGACTTATCTATAGTAAATTTTTCAAAAAATAATTTTTTACTGTCGCAAATTTTAAATACGCCAAGGATTGCCTTCTCTATAGTAAATTTTTCAAAAAATTATTTTTTACTGTCGCAAATTTAAAATACGGTGAGTATGGCCCTTTCTATCGTAAATTTTTCAAAATATAATTTTTTACTCTCGGAATTTTAATTGCGCCGACGATTGCCATTTCTATAGTAAATTTTTCAAAAAATTATTTTTTACTGTCGCAAATTTTAAATACGCCGAGGATTGCCTTTTCTATTATAAATTTTTCAAAAAATTATTTTTTTCTGTCGCAAATTTTAAATACGGCGAGTATGGTCTTTTCTATAGTAAATTTTTCAAAAATTATTTTTTACTGTCGCAAATTTTAAATACGGTGAGTATGGCCCTTTCTATTGTAAATTTTTCAAAAAATAATTTTTTACTCTCGGAATTTTAAATACGCCGAGGATTGCCATTTCTATAGTAAATTTTTAAAAAAATTATTTTTTTTTATCGCAAATTTTAAATATGCCGAGGATTGCCTTTTCTATTATAAATTTTTCAAAAAATTATTTTTTTCTGTCGCAAATTTTAAATACGGCGAGTATGGTCTTTTCTATAGTAAATTTTCAAAAAAATATTTTTTACTGTCGCAAATTTTAAATACGGCGAGAATGACCTTTTCTATAGTAAATTTTTCAAAAAATAATTTTTTACTGTCGGAATTTTAAATACGCCGAGGATTGCCATTTCTATAGTAAATTTTTAAAAAGATTATTTTTTCTGTCGCAAATTTTAAATACGCCGAGGATTGCCTTTTCTATTATAAATTTTTCAAAAAAATATTTTTTATTGTCGCAAATTTTAAATACGCCGAGGATTGCCTTTTCTATTATAAATTTTTCAAAAAATTATTTTTTTCTGTCGCAAATTTTAAATACGGCGAGTATGGTCTTTTCTATAGTAAATTTTTAAAAAAATTATTTTTTACTGTCGCAAATTTTAAATACGGCGAGAATGACCTTTTCTATAGTAAATTTTTCAAAAAATAATTTTTTACTGTCGGAATTTTAAATACGCCGAGGATTGTCATTTCTATAGTAAATTTTTAAAAAAATTATTTTTTCTGTCGCAAATTTTAAATACGCCGAGGATTGCCTTTTCTATTATAAATTTTTCAAAAAATAATTTTTTTCTGTCGCAAATTTTAAATAGGGCGAGTATGACCTTTTCTATAGTAAATTTTTCAGAAAATAACTTTTTACTGTCGAAAATTTTAAATACGCCGAGGATTGCCTTTTCTATAGTAAATTTTTCAAAAAATAATTTTAATTTTCGCAAATTTTGAATACGGCGAGTATGGACTTATCTATAGTAAATTTTTCAAAAAATAATTTTTTACTGTCGCAAATTTTAAATACGCCGAGGATTGCCTTTTCTATTATAAATTTTTCAAAAAATTATTTTTTTCTGTCGCAAATTTTAAATACGGCGAGTATAGTCTTTTCTATAGTAAATTTTTCAAAAAATTATTTTTTACTGTCGCAAATTTTAAATACGGCGAGAATGACCTTTTCTATAGTAAATTTTTCAAAAAATAATTTTTTACTGTCGGAATTTTAAATACGCCGAGGATTGCCATTTCTATGGTAAATTTTTAAAAAAATTATTTTTTACTGTCGCAAATTTTAAATACGGTGAGTATGGCCCTTTCTATTGTAAATTTTTCAAAAACTAATTTTTTACTCTCGGAATTTTAAATACGCCGAGGATTGCCCTTTCTATAGTAAATTTTTAAAAAAATTATTTTTATTGTCGCAAATTTTAAATACGCCGAGGATTGCCTTTTCTATTGTAAATTTTTCCAAAAATAATTTTTTTCTTCCGCCAATTTTAAATACAGCGAGTATGGCCTTTTCTACAATAAATTTTTCAAAAAATTCTTTTCAAATGTGGCAAACTTTAAAAACGCCGAGGATTGTTTTTCTATAGTAAATTTTTCAAAAAATTATTTTTTACTGTCGCAAATTTTAATTACGCCGAGGATTGCCTTTTCAATAGTAAATTTTTCAAAATATTATTTTTTTCTGACGCAAATTTTAAATACGGTGGGTTTGACCTTTTCTATAGAAAATTTTCCAACAAATTATTTTCTACCGTCGCAAATTTTAAATAAGCCAGGGATTGCCTTTTCTATTGTAAATTTTTTCAAAAAATTATTTTTACTGTCGCAAATTTTAAATAGGCCGAGGATTGCCTTTTCTATAGTAAATTTTCAAAAAATTATTTGTTATTGTCGCAAATTTTAAATACGCCGGGGATTGCCTTTTCTATTGTAATTTTTCAAAAAATTATTTTTTTCTGTCGCAAATTTTAAATGCGGCGAATATGGCCTTTTTTATAGTAAATTTTTCAAAAAATTATTTTTAACTGTCGCAAGTTTTAAAAACTCCGAGGATTGCCTTTTCTATAGTAGGTTTTTCAAAAAATTATTTTTTACCGTCGCAAATTTGAATTACGCCGAAGATTCCCTTTTCAATAGTAAATTCTTCAAAAACTACATTTTACCGTCGCAAGTTTTAAATACTCCGAAGATTGCCTTTTCTATAGTAAATTTTTCAAAAAATAATTTTTATTTTCGTAAATTTTAAATGCGCCGAGAATTGCCTTTTCTATAGTAAATTTTTCAAAAAATTATTTTTTACTGTCGCAAATTTTAAATACGCCGAGGATTGCCTTTTCTATAGTAAATTTTTCAAAAAATTATTTTTTACTGTCGCAAATTTTAAATACGGTGAGTATGGCCCTTTCTATTGTAAATTTTTCAAAAAATAATTTTTTACTCTCGGAATTTTAAATACGCCGAGGATTGCCATTTCTATAGTAAATTTTTAAAAAAATTATTTTTTTTATCGTAAATTTTAAATATGCCGAGGATTGCCTTTTCTATTATAAATTTTTCAAAAAATTATTTTTTTCTGTCGCAAATTTTAAATACGGCGAGTATGGTCTTTTCTATAGTAAATTTTCAAAAAAATATTTTTTACTGTAGCAAATTTTAAACACGCCGAGGATTGCCTTTTCTATTATAAATTTTTCAAAAAATTATTTTTTTCTGTCGCAAATTTTAAATTCGGCGAGTATGGTCTTTTCTATAGTAAATTTTTCAAAAAATTATTTTTTACTGTCGCAAATTTTAAATACGGCGAGAATAACCTTTTCTATAGTAAATTTTTCAAAAAATAATTTTTTACTGTCGGAATTTTAAATACGCCGAGGATTGCCATTTCTATGGTAAATTTTTAAAAAAATTATTTTTTACTGTCGCAAATTTGAAATACGGTGAGTATGGCCCTTTCTATTGTAAATTTTTCAAAAAATAATTTTTTACTCTCGGAATTTTAAATACGCCGAGGATTGCCCTTTCTATAGTAAATTTTTAAAAAAATTATTTTTTCTATCGCAAATTTTAAATACGCCGAGGATTGCCATTTCTATTATAAATTTTTCAAAAAAATATTTTTTACTGTCGCAAATTTTAAATACGCCGAGGATTGCCTTTTCTATTATAAATTTTTCAAAAAATTATTTTTTTCTGTCGCAAATTTTAAATACGGCGAGTATGGTCTTTTCTATAGTAAATTTTTCAGAAAATAACTTTTTACTGTCGAAAATTTTAAATACGCCGAGGATTGCCTTTTCTATAGTAAATTTTTCAAAAAATTATTTTGATTTTCGCAAATTTTGAATACGGCGAGTATGGACTTATCTATAGTAAATTTTTCAAAAAAATATTTTTTTACTGTCGCAAATTTTAAATACGCCGAGGATTGCCTTTTCTATTATAAATTTTTCAAAAAATTATTTTTTTCTGTCGCAAATTTTAAATACGGCGAGTATGGTCTTTTCTATAGTAAATTTTTCAAAAATAATTTTTTACTGTCGCAAATTTTAAATACGGCGAGAATGACCTTTTCTATAGTAAATTTTTCAAAAAATAATTTTTTTCTGTCGCAAATTTTAAATAGGGCGAGTATGACCTTTTCTATAGTAAATTTTTCAGAAAATAACTTTTTACTGTCGAAAATTTTAAATACGCCGAGGATTGCCTTTTCTATAGTAAATTTTTCAAAAAATTATTTTAATTTTCGCAAATTTTGAATACGGCGAGTATGGACTTATCTATAGTAAATTTTTCAAAAAATATTTTTTTACTGTCGCAAATTTTAAATACGCCGAGGATTGCCTTTTCTATTATAAATTTTTCAAAAAATTATTTTTTTCTGTCGCAAATTTTAAATACGGCGAGTATGGTCTTTTCTATAGTAAATTTTTCAAAAATAATTTTTTACTGTCGCAAATTTTAAATACGGCGAGAATGACCTTTTCTATAGTAAATTTTTCAAAAAATAATTTTTTACTGTCGGAATTTTAAATACGCCGAGGATTGCCATTTCTATGGTAAATTTTTAAAAAAATTATTTTTTACTGTCGCAAATTTGAAATACGGTGAGTATGGCCCTTTCTATTGTAAATTTTTCAAAAAATAATTTTTTACTCTCGGAATTTTAAATACGTCGAGGATTGCCCTTTCTATAGTAAATTTTTAAAAAAATATTTTTTTCTGTCGCAAATTTTAAATACGGCGAGTATGGTCTTTTCTATAGTAAATTTTTAAAAAAATTATTTTTTACTGTCGCAAATTTCAAATACGGCGAGAATGACCTTTTCTATAGTAAATTTTTCAAAAAATAATTTTTTACTGTCGGAATTTTAAATACGCCGAGGATTGTCATTTCTATAGTAAATTTTAAAAAAAATTATTTTTTCTATCGCAAGTTTTAAATACGCCGAGGATTGCCTTTTCTATTATAAATTTTTCAAAAAATTATTTTTTTCTGTCGCAAAATTTAAATAGGGCGAGTATGACCTTTTCTATAGTAAATTTTTCAGAAAATAACTTTTTACTGTCGAAAATTTTAAATACGCCGAGGATTACCTTTTCTATAGTAAATTTTTCAAAAAATAATTTTAATTTTCGCAAATTTTGAATACGGCGAGTATGGACTTATCTATAGTAAATTTTTCAAAAAATAATTTTTTACTGTCGCAAATTTTAAATACGCCAAGGATTGCCTTCTCTATAGTAAATTTTTCAAAAAATTATTTTTTACTGTCGCAAATTTAAAATACGGTGAGTATGGCCCTTTCTATCGTAAATTTTTCAAAATATAATTTTTTACTCTCGGAATTTTAATTGCGCCGACGATTGCCATTTCTATAGTAAATTTTTCAAAAAATTATTTTTTACTGTCGCAAATTTTAAATACGCCGAGGATTGCCTTTTCTATTATAAATTTTTCAAAAAATTATTTTTTTCTGTCGCAAATTTTAAATACGGCGAGTATGGTCTTTTCTATAGTAAATTTTTCAAAAAATTATTTTTTACTGTCGCAAATTTTAAATACGGTGAGTATGGCCCTTTCTATTGTAAATTTTTCAAAAAATAATTTTTTACTCTCGGAATTTTAAATACGCCGAGGATTGCCATTTCTATAGTAAATTTTTAAAAAAATTATTTTTTTTTATCGCAAATTTTAAATATGCCGAGGATTGCCTTTTCTATTATAAATTTTTCAAAAAATTATTTTTTTCTGTCGCAAATTTTAAATACGGCGAGTATGGTCTTTTCTATAGTAAATTTTCAAAAAAATATTTTTTACTGTCGCAAATTTTAAATACGGCGAGAATGACCTTTTCTATAGTAAATTTTTCAAAAAATAATTTTTTACTGTCGGAATTTTAAATACGCCGAGGATTGCCATTTCTATGGTAAATTTTTAAAAAAATTATTTTTTACTGTCGCAAATTTGAAATACGGTGAGTATGGCCCTTTCTATTGTAAATTTTTCAAAAAATAATTTTTTACTCTCGGAATTTTAAATACGCCGAGGATTGCCCTTTCTATAGTAAATTTTTAAAAAGATTATTTTTTCTGTCGCAACTTTTAAATACGCCGAGGATTGCCTTTTCTATTATAAATTTTTCAAAAAAATATTTTTTATTGTCGCAAATTTTAAATACGCCGAGGATTGCCTTTTCTATTATAAATTTTTCAAAAAATTATTTTTTTCTGTCGCAAATTTTAAATACGGCGAGTATGGTCTTTTCTATAGTAAATTTTTAAAAAAATTATTTTTTACTGTCGCAAATTTTAAATACGGCGAGAATGACCTTTTCTATAGTAAATTTTTCAAAAAATAATTTTTTACTGTCGGAATTTTAAATACGCCGAGGATTGTCATTTCTATAGTAAATTTTTAAAAAAATTATTTTTTCTGTCGCAAATTTTAAATACGCCGAGGATTGCCTTTTCTATTATAAATTTTTCAAAAAATAATTTTTTTCTGTCGCAAATTTTAAATAGGGCGAGTATGACCTTTTCTATAGTAAATTTTTCAGAAAATAACTTTTTACTGTCGAAAATTTTAAATACGCCGAGGATTGCCTTTTCTATAGTAAATTTTTCAAAAAATAATTTTAATTTTCGCAAATTTTGAATACGGCGAGTATGGACTTATCTATAGTAAATTTTTCAAAAAATTATTTTTTACTGTCGCAAATTTTAAATACGCCGAGGATTGCCTTCTCTATTATAAATTTTTCAAAAAATTATTTTTTTCTGTCGCAAATTTTAAATACGGCGAGTATAGTCTTTTCTATAGTAAATTTTTCAAAAAATTATTTTTTACTGTCGCAAATTTTAAATACGGCGAGAATGACCTTTTCTATAGTAAATGTTTCAAAAAATAATTTTTTACTGTCGGAATTTTAAATACGCCGAGGATTGCCATTTCTATGGTAAATTTTTAAAAAAATTATTTTTTACTGTCGCAAATTTGAAATACGGTGAGTATGGCCCTTTCTATTGTAAATTTTTCAAAAACTAATTTTTTACTCTCGGAATTTTAAATACGCCGAGGATTGCCCTTTCTATAGTAAATTTTTAAAAAAATTATTTTTTCTGTCGCAAATTTTAAATACGCCGAGGATTGCCTTTTCTATTATAAATTTTTCAAAAAAATATTTTTTACTGTCGCAAATTTTAAATACGCCGAGGATTGCCTTTTCTATTATAAATTTTTCAAAAAATTATTTTTTTCTGTCGCAAATTTTAAATACGGCGTGTATGGTCTTTTCTATAGTAAATTTTTAAAAAAATTATTTTTTACTGTCGCAAATTTTAAATACGGCGAGAATGACCTTTTCTATAGTAAATTTTTCAAAAAATAATTTTTTACTGTCGGAATTTTAAATACGCCGAGGATTGTCATTTCTATAGTAAATTTTTAAAAAAATTATTTTTTTCTGTCGCAAATTTTAAATACGCCGAGGATTGCCTTTTCTATTATAAATTTTTCAAAAAATTATTTTTTTCTGTCGCAAATTTTAAATAGGGCGAGTATGACCTTTTCTATAGTAAATTTTTCAGAAAATAACTTTTTACTGTCGAAAATTTTAAATACGCCGAGGATTGCCTTTTCTATAGTAAATTTTTCAAAAAATAATTTTAATTTTCGCAAATTTTGAATACGGCGAGTATGGACTTATCTATAGTAAATTTTTCAAAAAATAATTTTTTACTCTCGCAAATTTTAAATACGCCAAGGATTGCCTTCTCTATAGTAAATTTTTCAAAAAAATATTTTTTACTGTCGCAAATTTAAAATACGGTGAGTATGGCCCTTTCTATTGTAAATTTTTCAAAAAATAATTTTTTACTCTCGGAATTTTAATTGCGCCGACGATTGCCATTTCTATAGTAAATTTTTAAAAAAATTATTTTTTCTGTCGCAAATTTTAAATACGCTGAGGTTTGCCTTTTCCATTATAAATTTTTCAAAAAATTATTTTTTTTCTGTCGCAAATTTTAAATACGCCGGGGATTGCCTTTTCTATTGTAATTTTTCAAAAAATTATTTTTTTCTGTCGCAAATTTTAAATGCGTCGAATATGGCCTTTTTTATAGTAAATTTTTCAACAAATTATTTTTAACTGTCGCAAATTTTAAATACTCCGAGGATTGCCTTTTCTTTCAAAAAATAATTTTTATTTTCGCAAATTTTAAATGCGCCGAGAATTGCCTTTTCTATAGTAAATTTTTCAAAAAATTATTTTTTACTGTCGCAAATTTTAAATACGCCGAGGATTGCCTTTTCTATTATAAATTTTTCAAAAAATTATTTTTTTCTGTCGCAAATTTTAAATGCGGCGATTATGGTCTTTTCTATAGTAAATTTTCAAAAAATTATTTTTTACTGTCGCAAATTTTAAATACACCGGGGATTGCCTTTTCTATTATAAATTTTTCAAAAAATTATTTTTTTCTGTCGCAAATTTTAAATACGGCGAGTATGGTCTTTTCTATAGTAAATTTTTCAAAAAATTATTTTTTAGTGTCGCAAATTTTAAGTACGGCGAGAATGACCTTTTCTATAGTAAATTTTTCAAAAAATAATTTTTTACTGTCGGAATTTTAAATACGCCGAGGATTGCCATTTCTATGGTAAATTTTTAAAAAAATTATTTTTTATTGTCGCAAATTTGAAATGCGGTGAGGATTGCCCTTTCTATAGTAAATTTTTAAAAAAATTATTTTTTCTGTCGCAAATTTTAAATACGCCGAGGATTGCCTTTTCTATTATAAATTTTTCAAAAAAATATTTTTTACTGTCGCAAATTTTAAATACGCCGAGGATTGCCTTTTCTATTATAAATTTTTCAAAAAATTATTTTTTTCTGTCGCAAATTTTAAATACGGCGAGTATGGTCTTTTCTATAGTAAATTTTTCAAAAATTATTTTTTACAGTCGCAAATTTTAAATACGGCGAGAATGACCTTTTCTATAGTAAATTTTTCAAAAAATAATTTTTTACTGTCGCAAATTTTAAATACGGCGTGTATGGTCTTTTCTATAGTAAATTTTTAAAAAAATTATTTTTTACTGTCGCAAATTTTAAATACGGCGAGAATGACCTTTTCTATAGTAAATTTTTCAAAAAATAATTTTTTACTGTCGGAATTTTAAATACGCCGAGGATTGTCATTTCTATAGTAAATTTTTAAAAAAATTATTTTTTTCTGTCGCAAATTTTAAATACGCCGAGGATTGCCTTTTCTATTATAAATTTTTCAAAAAATTATTTTTTTCTGTCGCAAATTTTAAATAGGGCGAGTATGACCTTTTCTATAGTAAATTTTTCAGAAAATAACTTTTTACTGTCGAAAATTTTAAATACGCCGAGGATTGCCTTTTCTATAGTAAATTTTTCAAAAAATAATTTTAATTTTCGCAAATTTTGAATACGGCGAGTATGGACTTATCTATAGTAAATTTTTCAAAAAATTATTTTTTACTGTCGCAAATTTTAAATACGCCGAGGATTTCCTTTTCTATTATAAATTTTTCAAAAAATTATTTTTTTCTGTCGCAAATTTTAAATACGGCGAGTATAGTCTTTTCTATAGTAAATTTTTCAAAAAATTATTTTTTACTGTCGCAAATTTTAAATACGGCGAAAATGACCTTTTCTATAGTAAATTTTTCAAAAAATAATTTTTTACTGTCGGAATTTTAAATACGCCGAGGATTGCCATTTCTATGGTAAATTTTTAAAAAAATTATTTTTTACTGTCGCAAATTTGAAATACGGTGAGTATGGCCCTTTCTATTGTAAATTTTTCAAAAACTAATTTTTTACTCTCGGAATTTTAAATACGCCGAGGATTGCCCTTTCTATAGTAAATTTTTAAAAAAATTATTTTTTCTGTCGCAAATTTTAAATACGCCGAGGATTGCCTTTTCTATTATAAATTTTTCAAAAAAATATTTTTTACTGTCGCAAATTTTAAATACGCCGAGGATTGCCTTTTCTATTATAAATTTTTCAAAAAATTATTTTTTTCTGTCGCAAATTTTAAATACGGCGTGTATGGTCTTTTATATAGTAAATTTTTAAAAAAATTATTTTTTATTGTCGCAAATTTTAAATACGGCGAGAATGACCTTTTCTATAGTAAATTTTTCAAAAAATAATTTTTTACTGTCGGAATTTTAAATACGCCGAGGATTGTCATTTCTATAGTAAATTTTTAAAAAAATTATTTTTTTCTGTCGCAAATTTTAAATACGCCGAGGATTGCCTTTTCTATTATAAATTTTTCAAAAAATTATTTTTTTCTGTCGCAAATTTTAAACAGGGCGAGTATGACCTTTTCTATAGTAAATTTTTCAGAAAATAACTTTTTACTGTCGAAAATTTTAAATACGCCGAGGATTGCCTTTTCTATAGTAAATTTTTCAAAAAATAATTTTAATTTTCGCAAATTTTGAATACGGCGAGTATGGACTTATCTATAGTAAATTTTTCAATAAATAATTTTTTACTGTCGCAAATTTTAAATACGCCAAGGATTGCCTTCTCTATAGTAAATTTTTCAAAAAAATATTTTTTACTGTCGCAAATTTAAAATACGGTGAGTATGGCCCTTTCTATTGTAAATTTTTCAAAAAATAATTTTTTACTCTCGGAATTTTAATTGCGCCGACGATTGCCATTTCTATAGTAAATTTTTAAAAAAATTATTTTTTCTGTCGCAAATTTTAAATACGCTGAGGTTTGCCTTTTCCATTATAAATTTTTCAAAAAATTATTTTTTTTCTGTCGCGAATTTTAAATACGCCGGGGATTGCCTTTTCTATTGTAATTTTTCAAAAAATTATTTTTTTCTGTCGCAAATTTTAAATGCGTCGAATATGGCCTTTTTTATAGTAAATTTTTCAACAAATTATTTTTAACTGTCGCAAATTTTAAAAACTCCGAGGATTGCCTTTTCTATAGTAAATTTTTCAAAAACTAAATTTTACGGTCGCAAGTTTTAAATACTCCGAGGATTGCCTTTTCTTTCAAAAAATAATTTTTATTTTCGCAAATTTTAAATGCGCCGAGAATTGCCTTTTCTATAGTAAATTTTTCAAAAAATTATTTTTTACTGTCGCAAATTTTAAATACGCCGAGGATTGCCTTTTCTATTATAAATTTTTCAAAAAATTATTTTTTTCTGTCGCAAATTTTAAATACGGCGAGTATGGTCTTTTCTATAGTAAATTTTTCAAAAAATTATTTTTTGCTGTCGCAAATTTTAATTTGTAAATTTCTCAAAAAATAATTTTTTACTCTTGGAATTTTAAATACGCCGAGGATTGCCATTTCTATAGTAAATTTTTAAAAAAATTATTTTTTTTGTCGCAAATTTTAAATATGCCGAGGATTGCCTTTTCTATTATAAATTTTTCAAAAAATTATTTTTTTCTGTCGCAAATTTTAAATGCGGCGATTATGGTCTTTTCTATAGTAAATTTTCAAAAAATTATTTTTTACTGTCGCAAATTTTAAATACACCGAGGATTGCCTTTTCTATTATAAATTTTTCAAAAAATTATTTTTTTCTGTCGCAAATTTTAAATACGGCGAGTATGGTCTTTTCTATAGTAAATTTTTCAAAAAATTATTTTTTACTGTCGCAAATTTTAAGTACGGCGAGAATGACCTTTTCTATAGTAAATTTTTCAAAAAATAATTTTTTACTGTCGGAATTTTAAATACGCCGAGGATTGCCATTTCTATGGTAAATTTTTAAAAAAAATATTTTTTACTGTCGCAAATTTGAAATACGGTGAGGATTACCCTTTCTATAGTAAATTTTTAAAAAAAATATTTTTTCTGTCGCAAATTTTAAATACGCCGAGGATTGCCTTTTCTATTATAAATTTTTCAAAAAAATATTTTTTACTGTCGCAAATTTTAAATACGCCGAGGATTGCCTTTTCTATTATAAATTTTTCAAAAAATTATTTTTTTCTGTCGCAAATTTTAAATACGGCGAGTATGGTCTTTTCTATAGTAAATTTTTCAAAAATTATTTTTTACAGTCGCAAATTTTAAATACGGCGAGAATGACCTTTTCTATAGTAAATTTTTCAAAAAATAATTTTTTACTGTCGGAATTTTAAATACGCCGAGGTTGGCATTTCTATAGTAAATTTTTAAAAAAAATATTTTTTCTGTCGCAAATTTTAAATACGCCGAGGATTGCCTTTTCTATTATAAATTTTTCAAAAAATTATTTTTTTCTGTCGCAAATTTTAAATAGGGCGAGTATGACCTTTTCTATAGTAAATTTTTCAGAAAATTACTTTTTACTGTCGAAAATTTTAAATACGCCGAGGATTGCCTTTTCTATAGTAAATTTTTCAAAAAATAAATTTAATTTTCGCAAATTTTGAATACGGCGAGTATGGACTTATCTATAGTAAATTTTTCAAAAAATAATTTTTTACTGTCGCAAATTTTAAATACGCCAAGGATTGCCTTCTCTATAGTAAATTTTTCAAAAAAATATTTTTTACTGTCGCAAATTTAAAATACGGTGGGTATGGCCCTTTCTATTGTAAATTTTTCAAAAAATAATTTTTTACTCTCGGCATTTTAATTGCGCCGACGATTGCCATTTCTATAGTAAATTTTTAAAAAAATTATTTTTTCTGTCGCAAATTTTAAATACGCCGAGGTTTGCCTTTTCCATTATAAATTTTTCAAAAAATTATTTTTTTTCTGTCGCAAATTTTAAATACGCCGGGGATTGCCTTTTCAATTGTAATTTTTCAAAAAATTATTTTTTTCTGTCGCAAATTTTAAATGCGTCGAATATGGCCTTTTTTATAGTAAATTTTTCAACAAATTATTTTTAACTGTCGCAAATTTTAAAAACTCCGAGGATTGCCTTTTCTATAGTAAATTTTTCAAAAACTAAATTTTACCGTCGCAAGTTTTAAATACTCCGAGGATTGCCTTTTCTTTCAAAAAATAATTTTTATTTTCGCAAATTTTAAATGCGCCGAGAATTGCCTTTTCTATAGTAAATTTTTCAAAAAATTATTTTTTACTGTCGCAAATTTTAAATACGCCGAGGATTGCCTTTTCTATTATAAATTTTTCAAAAAATTATTTTTTTCTGTCGCAAATTTTAAATACGGCGAGTATGGTCTTTTCTATAGTAAATTTTTCAAAAAATTATTTTTTGCTGTCGCAAATTTTAAATGCGGCGATTATGGTCTTTTCTATAGTAAATTTTCAAAAAATTATTTTTTACTGTCGCAAATTTTAAATACACCGAGGATTGCCTTTTCTATTATAAATTTTTCAAAAAATTATTTTTTTCTGTCGCAAATTTTAAATACGGCGAGTATGGTCTTTTCTATAGTAAATTTTTCAAAAAATTATTTTTTACTGTCGCAAATTTTAAGTACGGCGAGAATGACCTTTTCTATAGTAAATTTTTCAAAAAATAATTTTTTACTGTCGGAATTTTAAATACGCCGAGGATTGCCATTTCTATGGTAAATTTTTAAAAAAATTATTTTTTACTGTCGCAAATTTGAAATGCGGTGAGGATTGCCCTTTCTATAGTAAATTTTTAAAAAAATTATTTTTTCTGTCGCAAATTTTAAATAGGGCGAGTATGACCTTTTCTATAGTAAATTTTTCAGAAAATTACTTTTTACTGTCGAAAATTTTAAATACGCCGAGGATTGCCTTTTCTATAGTAAATTTTTCAAAAAATAAATTTAATTTTCGCAAATTTTGAATACGGCGAGTATGGACTTATCTATAGTAAATTTTTCAAAAAATAATTTTTTACTGTCGCAAATTTTAAATACGCCAAGGATTGCCTTCTCTATAGTAAATTTTTCAAAAAAATATTTTTTACTGTCGCAAATTTAAAATACGGTGGGTATGGCCCTTTCTATTGTAAATTTTTCAAAAAATAATTTTTTACTCTCGGCATTTTAATTGCGCCGACGATTGCCATTTCTATAGTAAATTTTTAAAAAAATTATTTTTTCTGTCGCAAATTTTAAATACGCCGAGGTTTGCCTTTTCCATTATAAATTTTTCAAAAAATTATTTTTTTTCTGTCGCAAATTTTAAATACGCCGGGGATTGCCTTTTCAATTGTAATTTTTCAAAAAATTATTTTTTTCTGTCGCAAATTTTAAATGCGTCGAATATGGCCTTTTTTATAGTAAATTTTTCAACAAATTATTTTTAACTGTCGCAAATTTTAAAAACTCCGAGGATTGCCTTTTCTATAGTAAATTTTTCAAAAACTAAATTTTACCGTCGCAAGTTTTAAATACTCCGAGGATTGCCTTTTCTTTCAAAAAATAATTTTTATTTTCGCAAATTTTAAATGCGCCGAGAATTGCCTTTTCTATAGTAAATTTTTCAAAAAATTATTTTTTACTGTCGCAAATTTTAAATACGCCGAGGATTGCCTTTTCTATTATAAATTTTTCAAAAAATTATTTTTTTCTGTCGCAAATTTTAAATACGGCGAGTATGGTCTTTTCTATAGTAAATTTTTCAAAAAATTATTTTTTTCTGTCGCAAATTTTAAATGCGGCGATTATGGTCTTTTCTATAGTAAATTTTCAAAAAATTATTTTTTACTGTCGCAAATTTTAAATACACCGAGGATTGCCTTTTCTATTATAAATTTTTCAAAAAATTATTTTTTTCTGTCGCAAATTTTAAATACGGCGAGTATGGTCTTTTCTATAGTAAATTTTTCAAAAAATTATTTTTTACTGTCGCAAATTTTAAGTACGGCGAGAATGACCTTTTCTATAGTAAATTTTTCAAAAAATAATTTTTTACTGTCGGAATTTTAAATACGCCGAGGATTGCCATTTCTATGGTAAATTTTTAAAAAAATTATTTTTTACTGTCGCAAATTTGAAATGCGGTGAGGATTGCCCTTTCTATAGTAAATTTTTAAAAAAATTATTTTTTCTGTCGCAAATTTTAAATACGCCGAGGATTGCCTTTTCTATTATAAATTTTTCAAAAAAATATTTTTTACTGTCGCAAATTTTAAATACGCCGAGGATTGCCTTTTCTATTATAAATTTTTCAAAAAATTATTTTTTTCTGTCGCAAATTTTAAATACGGCGAGTATGGTCTTTTCTATAGTAAATTTTTCAAAAATTATTTTTTACAGTCGCAAATTTTAAATACGGCGAGAATGACCTTTTCTATAGTAAATTTTTCAAAAAATAATTTTTTACTGTCGGAATTTTAAATACGCCGAGGTTGGCATTTCTATAGTAAATTTTTAAAAAAAATATTTTTTCTGTCGCAAATTTTAAATACGCCGAGGATTGCCTTTTCTATTATAAATTTTTCAAAAAATTATTTTTTTCTGTCGCAAATTTTAAATACGGCGAGTATAGTCTTTTCTATAGTAAATTTTTCCAAAAATTATTTTTTACTGTCGCAAATTTTAAATACGGCGAGAATGACCTTTTCTATAGTAAATTTTTCAAAAAATAATTTTTTACTGTCGGAATTTTAAATACGCCGAGGATTGCCATTTCTATGGTAAATTTTTAAAAAAATTATTTTTTACTGTCGCAAATTTGAAATACGGTGAGTATGGCCCTTTCTATTGTAAATTTTTCAAAAACTAATTTTTTACTCTCGGAATTTTAAATACGCCGAGGATTGCCCTTTCTATAGTAAATTTTTAAAAAAATTATTTTTTCTGTCGCAAATTTTAAATACGCCGAGGATTGCCTTTTCTATTATAAATTTTTCAAAAAAATATTTTTTACTGTCGCAAATTTTAAATACGCCGAGGATTGCCTTTTCTATTATAAATTTTTCAAAAAATTATTTTTTTCTGTCGCAAATTTTAAATACGGCGTGTATGGTCTTTTCTATAGTAAATTTTTAAAAAAATTATTTTTTACTGTCGCAAATTTTAAATACGGCGAGAATGACCTTTTCTATAGTAAATTTTTCAAAAAATAATTTTTTACTGTCGGAATTTTAAATACGCCGAGGATTGTCATTTCTATAGTAAATTTTTAAAAAAATTATTTTTTTCTGTCGCAAATTTTAAATACGCCGAGGATTGCCTTTTCTATTATAAATTTTTCAAAAAATTATTTTTTTCTGTCGCAAATTTTAAATAGGGCGAGTATGACCTTTTCTATAGTAAATTTTTCAGAAAATAACTTTTTACTGTCGAAAATTTTAAATACGCCGAGGATTGCCTTTTCTATAGTAAATTTTTCAAAAAATAATTTTAATTTTCGCAAATTTTGAATACGGCGAGTATGGACTTATCTATAGTAAATTTTTCAAAAAATAATTTTTTACTGTCGCAAATTTTAAATACGCCAAGGATTGCCTTCTCTATAGTAAATTTTTCAAAAAAATATTTTTTACTGTCGCAAATTTAAAATACGGTGAGTATGGCCCTTTCTATTGTAAATTTTTCAAAAAATAATTTTTTACTCTCGGAATTTTAATTGCGCCGACGATTGCCATTTCTCTAGTAAATTTTTAAAAAAATTATTTTTTCTGTCGCAAATTTTAAATACGCTGAGGTTTGCCTTTTCCATTATAAATTTTTCAAAAAATTATTTTTTTTCTGTCGCAAATTTTAAATACGCCGGGGATTGCCTTTTCTATTGTAATTTTTCAAAAAATTATTTTTTTCTGTCGCAAATTTTAAATGCGTCGAATATGGCCTTTTTTATAGTAAATTTTTCAACAAATTATTTTTAACTGTCGCAAATTTTAAAAACTCCGAGGATTGCCTTTTCTATAGTAAATTTTTCAAAAACTAAATTTTACGGTCGAAAGGGTTAAATACTCCGAGGATTGCCTTTTCTTTCAAAAAATAATTTTTATTTTCGCAAATTTTAAATGCGCCGAGAATTGCCTTTTCTATAGCAAATTTTTCAAAAAATTATTTTTTACTGTCGCAAATTTTAAATACGCCGAGGATTGCCTTTTCTATTATAAATTTTTCAAAAAATTATTTTTTTCTGTCGCAAATTTTAAATACGGCGAGTATGGTCTTTTCTATAATAAATTTTTCAAAAAATTATTTTTTGCTGTCGCAAATTTTAATTTGTAAATTTTTCAAAAAATAATTTTTTACTCTTGGAATTTTAAATACGCCGAGGATTGCCATTTCTATAGTAAATTTTTAAAAAAATTATTTTTTTTGTCGCAAATTTTAAATATGCCGAGGATTGCCTTTTCTATTATAAATTTTTCAAAAAATTATTTTTTTCTGTCGCAAATTTTAAATGCGGCGATTATGGTATTTTCTATAGTAAATTTTCAAAAAATTATTTTTTACTGTCGCAAATTTTAAATACACCGAGGATTGCCTTTTCTATTATAAATTTTTCAAAAAATTATTTTTTTCTGTCGCAAATTTTAAATACGGCGAGTATGGTCTTTTCTATAGTAAATTTTTCAAAAAATTATTTTTTACTGTCGCAAATTTTAAGTACGGCGAGAATGACCTTTTCTATAGTAAATTTTTCAAAAAATAATTTTTTACTGTCGGAATTTTAAATACGCCGAGGATTGCCATTTCTATGGTAAATTTTTAAAAAAATTATTTTTTACTGTCGCAAATTTGAAATACGGTGAGGATTGCCCTTTCTATAGTAAATTTTTAAAAAAATTATTTTTTCTGTCGCAAATTTTAAATACGCCGAGGATTGCCTTTTCTATTATAAATTTTTCAAAAAAATATTTTTTTATGTCGCAAATTTTAAATACGCCGAGGATTGCCTTTTCTATTATAAATTTTTCAAAAAATTATTTTTTTCTGTCGCAAGTTTTAAATACGGCGAGTATGGTCTTTTCTATAGTAAATTTTTCAAAAATTATTTTTTACAGTCGCAAATTTTAAATACGGCGAGAATGACCTTTTCTATAGTAAATTTTTCAAAAAATAATTTTTTACTGTCGGAATTTTAAATACGCCGAGGTTGGCATTTCTATAGTAAATTTTTAAAAAAAATATTTTTTTCTGTCGCAAATTTTAAATACGCCGAGGATTGCCTTTTCTATTATAAATTTTTCAAAAAATTTTTTTTTTCTGTCGCAAATTTTAAATAGGGCGAGTATGACCTTTTCTATAGTAAATTTTTCAGAAAATAACTTTTTACTGTCGAAAATTTTAAATACGCCGAGGATTGCCTTTTCTATAGTAAATTTTTCAAAAAATAATTTTAATTTTCGCAAATTTTGAATACGGCGAGTATGGACTTATCTATAGTAAATTTTTCAAAAAATAATTTTTTACTGTCGCAAATTTTAAATACGCCAAGGATTGCCTTCTCTATAGTAAATTTTTCAAAAAAATATTTTTTACTGTCGCAAATTTAAAATACGGTGAGTATGGCCCTTTCTATTGTAAATTTTTCAAAAAATAAATTTTTTACTCTCGGAATTTTAATTGCGCCGACGATTGCCATATCTATAGTAAATTTTTAAAAAAATTATTTTTTCTGTCGCAAATTTTAAATACGCCGAGGTTTGCCTTTTCCATTATAAATTTTTCAAAAAATTATTTTTTTTCTGTCGCAAATTTTAAATACGCCGGGGATTGCCTTTTCAATTGTAATTTTTCAAAAAATTATTTTTTTCTGTCGCAAATTTTAAATGCGTCGAATATGGCCTTTTTTATAGTAAATTTTTCAACAAATTATTTTTAACTGTCGCAAATTTTAAAAACTCCGAGGATTGCCTTTTCTATAGTAAGTTTTTCAAAAACTAAATTTTACCGTCGCAAGTTTTAAATACTCCGAGGATTGCCTTTTCTTTCAAAAAATAATTTTTATTTTCGCAAATTTTAAATGCGCCGAGAATTGCCTTTTCTATAGTAAATTTTTCAAAAAATTATTTTTTACTGTCGCAAATTTTAAATACGCCGAGGATTGCCTTTTCTATTATAAATTTTTCAAAAAATTATTTTTTTCTGTCGCAAATTTTAAATACGGCGAGTATGGTCTTTTCTATAGTAAATTTTTCAAAAAATTATTTTTTGCTGTCGCAAATTTTAATTTGTAAATTTTTCAAAAAATAATTTTTTACTCTTGGAATTTTAAATACGCCGAGGATTGCCATTTCTATAGTAAATTTTTAAAAAAATTATTTTTTTTGTCGCAAATTTTAAATATGCCGAGGATTGCCTTTTCTATTATAAATTTTTCAAAAAATTATTTTTTTCTGTCGCAAATTTTAAATGCGGCGATTATGGTCTTTTCTATAGTAAATTTTCAAAAAATTATTTTTTACTGTCGCAAATTTTAAATACACCGAGGATTGCCTTTTCTATTATAAATTTTTCAAAAAATTATTTTTTACTGTCGCAAATTTTAAGTACGGCGAGAATGACCTTTTCTATAGTAAATTTTTCAAAAAATAATTTTTTACTGTCGGAATTTTAAATACGCCGAGGATTGCCATTTCTATGGTAAATTTTTAAAAAAATTATTTTTTACTGTCGCAAATTTGAAATACGGTGAGGATTGCCCTTTCTATAGTAAATTTTTAAAAAAATTATTTTTTCTGTCGCAAATTTTAAATACGCCGAGGATTGCCTTTTCTATTATAAATTTTTCAAAAAAATATTTTTTACTGTCGCAAATTTTAAATACGCCGAGGATTGCCTTTTCTATTATAAAGTTTTCAAAAAATTATTTTTTTCTGTCGCAAATTTTAAATACGGCGAGTATGGTCTTTTCTATAGTAAATTTTTCAAAAATTATTTTTTACAGTCGCAAATTTTAAATACGGCGAGAATGACCTTTTCTATAGTAAATTTTTCAAAAAATAATTTTTTACTGTCGGAATTTTAAATACGCCGAGGTTGGCATTTCTATAGTAAATTTTTAAAAAAAATATTTTTTCTGTCGCAAATTTTAAATACGCCGAGGATTGCCTTTTCTATTATAAATTTTTCAAAAAATTATTTTTTTCTGTCGCAAATTTTAAATAGGGCGAGTATGACCTTTTCTATAGTAAATTTTTCAGAAAATAACTTGTAGTGACACGTTTTAAAATAAAAATTTAAAACTTCGCGCGCTCGCATAATTTGAATTTAGCGCGGAAACAATTCCTCATCTCGTCACTACAAATTGGGTAACCTGTATCGGGAGGAACGGCCGATAGTGAGACAGTTGAAAGTGGATTATGGCGTTGGTCACACGATGTGTACATCAGCACAATAAAATAAATTATTGCATTTAAAATCGCTTAAGTATAATTTTGTAGTTTGTAAAATAAAGTTTTGGTTAGTGGTAAGAAAAAGTTGTAATTATTTCATACCACAACAAATTTTTAACTGTCGAAAATTTTAAATACGCCGAGGATTGCCTTTTCTATAGTAAATTTTTCAAAAAATAATTTTAATTTTCGCAAATTTTGAATACGGCGAGTATGGTCTTATCTATAGTAAATTTTTCAAAAAATAATTTTTTACTGTCGCAAATTTTAAATACGCCAAGGATTGCCTTCTCTATAGTAAATTTTTCAAAAAATTATTTTTTACTGTCGCAAATTTAAAATACGGTGAGTATGGCCCTTTCTATTGTAAATTTTTCAAAAAATAATTTTTTACTCTCGGAATTTTAATTACGCCGAGGATTGCCATTTCTATAGTAAATTTTTAAAAAAATTATTTTTTCTGTAGCAAATTTTAAATACGCCGAGGTTTGCCTTTTCCATTGTAAATTTTTCAAAAAATTATTCTTTTCTGTCGCAAATTTTAAATACGGCGAGTGTGGTCTTTTTATAGTAAATTTTTCAAAAAATTATTTTTTACTGTCGCAAATTTTAAATACGCCGAGGATTGCCTTTTCTATTATAAATTTTTCAAAAAATCATTTTTTTCTGTCGCAAATTTTAAATACGGCGAGTATGGTCTTTTCTATAGTAAAATTTTCAAAAAAATATTTTTTAACGTCGCAAATTTTAAATACGGCGAGAATGACCTTTTCTATAGTAAATTTTTCAAAAAATAATTTTTTACTCTCGGAATTTTAAATACGCTGAAGATTGCCATTTCTACAGTAAATTTTTAAAAAAATTATTTTTTCTGTCGCAAATTTTAAATACGCCGAGGATTGCCTTTTCTATTATAAATTTTTCAAAAAATTATTTTTTTCTGTCGCAAATTTTAAATACGGCGAGTATGGTCTTTTCTATAGTAAATTTTTCAAAAAATTATTTTTTACTGTCGCAAATTTTAAATACGCCGAGGATTGCCTTTTCTATAGTAAATTTTTCAAAAAATTATTTTTTACTATCGCAAATTTTAAAAACGCCGAGGATTGCCTTTTCAATAGTAAATTTTTCAAAAAATAAATTTTACCGTCGCAAATTTTAAATACGCCGACGGTTGCCTTTTCTATAGTAAATTTTTCAAAAAATAATTTTTATTTTCTCAAATTTTAAATAAATCGAGGATGGCCTTTTCTATAGTAAATTTTTCAAAGAATTATTTTTTACTGTCGGAAATTTTAAATACGCCGAGGGTTGCCTTTTCTATAGTAAATTTTGCAAAAAATTATTTTTTACTGGCGCAAATTTTAAATACGCCGAGGATTGCCTTTACTATAGTAAATTTTTTGAAAAATTATTTTTTACCTTCGCAAATTTTAAATACACCGAGGATTGCCTTTTCTATAGTAAATTTTTCAAAAAATTATTTTCACTGTCGCAAATTTTAAATACGCCGAGGATTGCCTTTTCTATAGTAAATTTTTCAAAAAATTATTTTTTACTGTCGCAAATTTTAAAAACGCCGAGGATTGCCTCTTCAATAGTAAATTTTTCAAAAAATAAATTTTACCGTCGCAAATTTTAAATACGCCGAGGGTTGCCTTTTCTATAGTAAATTTTTCAAAAAATAATTTTTATTTTCTCAAATTTTAAATAAACCGAGGATGGGCTTTTCTATAGTAAATTTTTCAAAGAATTATTTTTTACTGTCACAAATTTTCAATACGCCGAGGATTGCCTTTTCTATTGTAAACTTTTCAAAAAATTATTTTTTTCTGTCGCAAATTTTAAATACGGCGAGAATGGCCTTGTCTATAGTAAATTTTTCAAAAAATTATTTTTAACTGTCGCAAATTTTAAATACGCCGAGTATTGCCTTTTCTATTGAAAATTTTTACCAAAAATAATTTTTTTCTGTCGCCAATTTTAAATACGGCGAGTATGGCCATTTCTATAATAAATTTTTCCAAAAATTATTTTCAAATGTGGCAAACTTTAAAAACGCCGAGGAATGTTTTTCTATAGTAAATTTTTCAAAAAATTATTTTTTACTGTCGCAAATTTTAATTACGCCGAGGATTGCCTTTTCAATAGTAAGTTTTTCAAAAAATAAATTTTACGGTCGCAAATTTTAAATATGCCGAGGATTGCCTTTTCTATAGTAATTTTTTCATAATATTATTTTTTTCTGACGCAAATTTTAAATACGGCGAGTTTGACCTTTTCTATAGAAAATTTTCCAACAAATTATTTTCTACCGTCGCAAATTTTAAATAAGCCAGGGATTGCCTTTTCTATTGTATTTTTTTTCAAAAAATTATTTTTACTGTCGCAAATTTTAAATAGGCCGAGGATTGCCTTTTCTATAGTAAATTTTCAAAAAATTATTTGTTATTGTCGCAAATTTTAAATACGCCGGGGATTGCCTTTTCTATTGTAATTTTTCAAAAAATTATTTTTTTCTGTCGCAAATTTTAAATGCGGCGAATATGGCCTTTTTTATAGTAAATTTTTCAAAAAATTAATTTTTAACTGTCGCAAATTTTAAAAACTCCGAGGATTGCCTTTTCTATAGAAAATTTTCAAAAAAATTATTTTTTACCGTCGCAAATTTTAATTACGCCGAAGATTCCCTTTTCAATAGTAAATTTTTCAAAAACTAAATTTTACCGTCGCAAGTTTTAAATACTCCGAGGATTGCCTTTTCTATAGTAAATTTTTCAAAAAATAATTTTTATTTTCGCAAATTTTAAATGCGCCGAGAATTGCCTTTTCTATAGTAAATTTTTCAAAAAATTATTTTTTACTGTCGCAAATTTTAAATACGCCGAGGATTGCCTTTTCTATTATAAATTTTTCAAAAAATTATTTTTTTCTGTCGCAAATTTTAAATACGGCGAGTATGGCCTTTTCTATAGTAAATTTTTCAAAAATTTTTTTTTTACTGTCGCAAATTTTAAATATGGTGAGTATGGCCCTTTCTATTGTAAATTTTTCAAAAAATAATTTTTTACTCTCGGAATTTTAAATACGCCGAGGATTGCCATTTCTATAGTAAATTTTTAAAAAAATTGTTTTTTCTGTCGCAAATTTTAAATACGCCGAGGATTGCCTTTTCTATTGTAAATTTTTCCAAAAATAATTTTTTTCTGTCTCCAATTTTAAATACGGCGAGTATGGCCTTTTCTATAATAAATTTTTCAAAAAATTATTTTCACTGTCGCAAATTTTAAATACGCCGAGGATTGCCTTTTCTATAGTAAATTTTGCAAAAAATTATTTTTTACTGGCGCAAATTTTAAATACGCCGAGGATTGCCTTTACTATAGTAAATTTTTTGAAAAATTATTTTTTACTTTCGCAAATTTTAAATACACCGAGGATTGCCATTTCTATAGTAAATTTTTCAAAAAATTATTTTCACTGTCGCAAATTTTAAATACGCCGAGGATTGCCTTTTCTATTGTAAATTTTTCAAAAAATTATTTTTTACTGTCGCAAATTTTAAAAACGCCGAGGATTGCCTTTTCAATAGTAAATTTTTCAAAAAATAAATTTTACCGTCGCAAATTTTAAATACACCGACGGTTGCCTTTTCTATAGTAAATTTTTCAAAAAATAATTTTTATTTTCTCAAATTTTAAATAAACCGAGGATTGCCTTTTCTATTATAAATTTTTCAAAAAATTATTTTTTTCTGTCGCAAATTTTAAATACGGCGAGTATGGTCTTTTCTATAGTAAATTTTTCAAAAATTTTTTTTTTACTGTCGCAAATTTTAAATATGGTGAGTATGGCCCTTTCTATTGTAAATTTTTCAAAAAATAATTTTTTACTCTCGGAATTTTAAATACGCCGAGGATTGCCATTTCTATAGTAAATTTTTAAAAAAATTATTTTTTCTGTCGCAAATTTTAAATACGCCGAGGATTGCGTTTTCTATTGTAAAATTTTCAAAAAATTATTTTTTAACGTCGCAAATTTTAAATACGGCGAGTATGACCTTTTCTATAGTAAATTTTTCAAAAAATTATTTTCACTGTCGCAAATTTTAAATACCCCGAGGATTGCCTTTTCTATAGTAAATTTTTCAAAAAATTATTTTTTACTGTCGCAAATTTTAAAAACGCCGAGGATTGCCTTTTCAATAGTAAATTTTTCAAAAAATAAATTTTACCGTCGCAAATTTTAAATACGCCGAGGGTTGCCTTTTCTATAGTAAATTTTTCAAAAAATAATTTTTAT
Source organism: Dioctria rufipes (assembly GCA_963924295.1). Lineage (NCBI taxonomy): Eukaryota > Metazoa > Arthropoda > Insecta > Diptera > Asilidae > Dioctria > Dioctria rufipes. The sequence continues at coordinate 456,916 of CAWUPM010000171.1, read as the reverse complement.
TTTCACAAATTTTAAATAAACCGAGGATTGCCTTTTCTATAGTAAATTTTTCAAAGAATTATTTTTTACTGTCACGAATTTTAAATACGCCGAAGATTGCCTTTTCTATTGTAAACTTTTCAAAAAATAATTTTCTTCTCTCGCAAATTTTAAATACGGCGAGAATGGCCTTTTCTATAGTAAATTTTTCAAAAAATTATTTTTAACTGTCGCAAATTTCAAAAACGCCGAAGATTGCCTTTTCTATAGTAAATTTTTCAAAAAGTTATTTTTGACTGTCGCAAATTTTAAATACTCCGAGCATTGCATTTTCTATAGTAGATTTTTCAAAAAATTATTTTCTACTGTCGCAAATTTTAAATACGCCGAGTATTGCCTTTTCTATTGTAAATTTTTCCAAAAATAATTTTTTTCTGTCGCCAATTTTAAATACAGCGAGTATGGCCTTTTCTACAATAAATTTTTCAAACAATTATTTTCAAATGTGGCAAACTTTAAAAACGCCGCGCACTGTTTTTCTATAGTAAATTTTCCAAAAAATTATTTTTTACTGTCGCAAATTTTAATAACGCCGATGATTGCATTTTCAATAGTAAATTTTTCAAAAAATAAATTTTACCGTCGCAAATTTTAAATATGCCGAGGATTGCCTTTTCTATAGTAAATTTTTCAAAATATTATTTTTTTCTGACGCAAATTTTAAATACGGCGGGTTTGACCTTTTCTATAGAAAATTTTCCAACAAATTATTTTCTACCGTCGCAAATTTTAAATAAGCCAGGGATTGCCTTTTCTATTGTAAATTTTTTCAAAAAATTATTTTTACTGTCGCAAATTTTAAATAGGCCGAGGATTGCCTTTTCTATAGTAAATTTTCAAAAAAATATTTGTTATTGTCGCAAATTTTAAATACGCCGGGGATTGCCTTTTCTATTGTAATTTTTCAAAAAATTATTTTTTTCTGTCGCAAATTTTAAATGCGTCGAATATGGCCTTTTTTATAGTAAATTTTTCAACAAATTATTTTTAACTGTCGCAAATTTTAAAAACTCCGAGGATTGCCTTTTCTATAGTAAATTTTTCAAAAACTAAATTTTACCGTCGCAAGTTTTAAATACTCCGAGGATTGCCTTTTCTTTCAAAAAATAATTTTTATTTTCGCAAATTTTAAATGCGCCGAGAATTGCCTTTTCTATAGTAAATTTTTCAAAAAATTATTTTTTACTGTCGCAAATTTTAAATACGCCGAGGATTGCCTTTTCTATTATAAATTTTTCAAAAAATTATTTTTTTCTGTCGCAAATTTTAAATACGGCGAGTATGGTCTTTTCTATAGTAAATTTTTCAAAAAATTATTTTTTGCTGTCGCAAATTTTAATTTGTAAATTTTTTACTCTTGGAATTTTAAATACGCCGAGGATTGCCATTTCTATAGTAAATTTTTAAAAAAATTATTTTTTTTGTCGCAAATTTTAAATATGCCGAGGATTGCCTTTTCTATTATAAATTTTTCAAAAAATTATTTTTTTCTGTCGCAAATTTTAAATGCGGCGATTATGGTCTTTTCTATAGTAAATTTTCAAAAAATTATTTTTTACTGTCGCAAATTTTAAATACACCGAGGATTGCCTTTTCTATTATAAATTTTTCAAAAAATTATTTTTTTCTGTCGCAAATTTTAAATACGGCGAGTATGGTCTTTTCTATAGTAAATTTTTCAAAAAATTATTTTTTACTGTCGCAAATTTTAAGTACGGCGAGAATGACCTTTTCTATAGTAAATTTTTCAAAAAATAATTTTTTACTGTCGGAATTTTAAATACGCCGAGGATTGCCATTTCTATGGTAAATTTTTAAAAAAATTATTTTTTACTGTCGCAAATTTGAAATACGGTGAGGATTGCCCTTTCTATAGTAAATTTTTAAAAAAATTATTTTTTCTGTCGCAAATTTTAAATACGCCGAGGATTGCCTTTTCTATTATAAATTTTTCAAAAAAATATTTTTTACTGTCGCAAATTTTAAATACGCCGAGGATTGCCTTTTCTATTATAAAGTTTTCAAAAAATTATTTTTTTCTGTCGCAAATTTTAAATACGGCGAGTATGGTCTTTTCTATAGTAAATTTTTCAAAAATTATTTTTTACAGTCGCAAATTTTAAATACGGCGAGAATGACCTTTTCTATAGTAAATTTTTCAAAAAATAAATTTTTACTGTCGGAATTTTAAATACGCCGAGGTTGGCATTTCTATAGTAAATTTTTAAAAAAAATATTTTTTCTGTCGCAAATTTTAAATACGCCGAGGATTGCCTTTTCTATTATAAATTTTTCAAAAAATTATTTTTTTCTGTCGCAAATTTTAAATAGGGCGAGTATGACCTTTTCTATAGTAAATTTTTCAGAAAATAACTTGTAGTGAGACGTTTTAAAATAAAAATTTAAAACTTCGCGCGCTCGCATAATTTGAATTTAGCGCGGAAACAATTCCTCATCTCGTCACTACAAATTGGGTAACCTGTATCGGGAGGAACGGCCGATAGTGAGACAGTTGAAAGTGGATTATGGCGTTGGTCACACGATGTGTACATCAGCACAATAAAATAAATTATTGCATTTAAAATCGCTTAAGTATAATTTTGTAGTTTGTAAAATAAAGTTTTGGTTAGTGGTAAGAAAAAGTTGTAATTATTTCATACCACAACAAATTTTTTACTGTCGAAAATTTTAAATACGCCGAGGATTGCCTTTTCTATAGTAAATTTTTCAAAAAATAATTTTAATTTTCGCAAATTTTGAATACGGCGAGTATGGTCTTATCTATAGTAAATTTTTCAAAAAATAATTTTTTACTGTCGCAAATTTTAAATACGCCAAGGATTGCCTTCTCTATAGTAAATTTTCCAAAAAATTATTTTTTACTGTCGCAAATTTAAAATACGGTGAGTATGGCCCTTTCTATTGTAAATTTTTCAAAAAATAATTTTTTACTCTCGGAATTTTAATTACGCCGAGGATTGCCATTTCTATAGTAAATTTTTAAAAAAATTATTTTTTCTGTAGCAAATTTTAAATACGCCGAGGTTTGCCTTTTCCATTGTAAATTTTTCAAAAAATTATTCTTTTCTGTCGCAAATTTTAAATACGGCGAGTGTGGTCTTTTTATAGTAAATTTTTCAAAAAATTATTTTTTACTGTCGCAAATTTTAAATACGCCGAGGATTGCCTTTTCTATTATAAATTTTTCAAAAAATCATTTTTTTCTGTCGCAAATTTTAAATACGGCGAGTATGGTCTTTTCTATAGTAAAATTTTCAAAAAAATATTTTTTAACGTCGCAAATTTTAAATACGGCGAGAATGACCTTTTCTATAGTAAATTTTTCAAAAAATAATTTTTTACTCTCGGAATTTTAAATACGCTGAAGATTGCCATTTCTACAGTAAATTTTTAAAAAAATTATTTTTTCTGTCGCAAATTTTAAATACGCCGAGGATTGCCTTTTCTATTATAAATTTTTCAAAAAATTATTTTTTTCTGTCGCAAATTTTAAATACGGCGAGTATGGTCTTTTCTATAGTAAATTTTTCAAAAAATTATTTTTTACTGTCGCAAATTTTAAATACGCCGAGGATTGCCTTTTCTATAGTAAATTTTTCAAAAAATTATTTTTTACTATCGCAAATTTTAAAAACGCCGAGGATTGCCTTTTCAATAGTAAATTTTTCAAAAAATAAATTTTACCGTCGCAAATTTTAAATACGCCGACGGTTGCCTTTTCTATAGTAAATTTTTCAAAAAATAATTTTTATTTTCTCAAATTTTAAATAAATCGAGGATGGCCTTTTCTATAGTAAATTTTTCAAAGAATTATTTTTTACTGTCGGAAATTTTAAATACGCCGAGGGTTGCCTTTTCTATAGTAAATTTTGCAAAAAATTATTTTTTACTGGCGCAAATTTTAAATACGCCGAGGATTGCCTTTACTATAGTAAATTTTTTGAAAAATTATTTTTTACCTTCGCAAATTTTAAATACACCGAGGATTGCCTTTTCTATAGTAAATTTTTCAAAAAATTATTTTCACTGTCGCAAATTTTAAATACGCCGAGGATTGCCTTTTCTATAGTAAATTTTTCAAAAAATTATTTTTTACTGTCGCAAATTTTAAAAACGCCGAGGATTGCCTCTTCAATAGTAAATTTTTCAAAAAATAAATTTTACCGTCGCAAATTTTAAATACGCCTTTTTGCCTTTTCTATAGTAAATTTTTCAAAAAATAATTTTTATTTTCTCAAATTTTAAATAAACCGAGGATGGGCTTTTCTATAGTAAATTTTTCAAAGAATTATTTTTTACTGTCACAAATTTTCAATACGCCGAGGATTGCCTTTTCTATTGTAAACTTTTCAAAAAATTATTTTTTTCTGTCGCAAATTTTAAATACGGCGAGAATGGCCTTGTCTATAGTAAATTTTTCAAAAAATTATTTTTAACTGTCGCAAATTTTAAATACGCCGAGTATTGCCTTTTCTATTGAAAATTTTTACCAAAAATAATTTTTTTCTGTCGCCAATTTTAAATACGGCGAGTATGGCCATTTCTATAATAAATTTTTCCAAAAATTATTTTCAAATGTGGCAAACTTTAAAAACGCCGAGGAATGTTTTTCTATAGTAAATTTTTCAAAAAATTATTTTTTACTGTCGCAAATTTTAATTACGCCGAGGATTGCCTTTTCAATAGTAAGTTTTTCAAAAAATAAATTTTACGGTCGCAAATTTTAAATATGCCGAGGATTGCCTTTTCTATAGTAATTTTTTCATAATATTATTTTTTTCTGACGCAAATTTTAAATACGGCGAGTTTGACCTTTTCTATAGAAAATTTTCCAACAAATTATTTTCTACCGTCGCAAATTTTAAATAAGCCAGGGATTGCCTTTTCTATTGTATTTTTTTTCAAAAAATTATTTTTACTGTCGCAAATTTTAAATAGGCCGAGGATTGCCTTTTCTATAGTAAATTTTCAAAAAATTATTTGTTATTGTCGCAAATTTTAAATACGCCGGGGATTGCCTTTTCTATTGTAATTTTTCAAAAAATTATTTTTTTCTGTCGCAAATTTTAAATGCGGCGAATATGGCCTTTTTTATAGTAAATTTTTCAAAAAATTAATTTTTAACTGTCGCAAATTTTAAAAACTCCGAGGATTGCCTTTTCTATAGAAAATTTTCAAAAAAATTATTTTTTACCGTCGCAAATTTTAATTACGCCGAAGATTCCCTTTTCAATAGTAAATTTTTCAAAAACTAAATTTTACCGTCGCAAGTTTTAAATACTCCGAGGATTGCCTTTTCTATAGTAAATTTTTCAAAAAATAATTTTTATTTTCGCAAATTTTAAATGCGCCGAGAATTGCCTTTTCTATAGTAAATTTTTCAAAAAATTATTTTTTACTGTCGCAAATTTTAAATACGCCGAGGATTGCCTTTTCTATTATAAATTTTTCAAAAAATTATTTTTTTCTGTCGCAAATTTTAAATACGGCGAGTATGGCCTTTTCTATAGTAAATTTTTCAAAAATTTTTTTTTTACTGTCGCAAATTTTAAATATGGTGAGTATGGCCCTTTCTATTGTAAATTTTTCAAAAAATAATTTTTTACTCTCGGAATTTTAAATACGCCGAGGATTGCCATTTCTATAGTAAATTTTTAAAAAAATTGTTTTTTCTGTCGCAAATTTTAAATACGCCGAGGATTGCCTTTTCTATTGTAAATTTTTCCAAAAATAATTTTTTTCTGTCTCCAATTTTAAATACGGCGAGTATGGCCTTTTCTATAATAAATTTTTCAAAAAATTATTTTCACTGTCGCAAATTTTAAATACGCCGAGGATTGCCTTTTCTATAGTAAATTTTGCAAAAAATTATTTTTTACTGGCGCAAATTTTAAATACGCCGAGGATTGCCTTTACTATAGTAAATTTTTTGAAAAATTATTTTTTACTTTCGCAAATTTTAAATACACCGAGGATTGCCATTTCTATAGTAAATTTTTCAAAAAATTATTTTCACTGTCGCAAATTTTAAATACGCCGAGGATTGCCTTTTCTATTGTAAATTTTTCAAAAAATTATTCTTTACTGTCGCAAATTTTAAAAACGCCGAGGATTGCCTTTTCAATAGTAAATTTTTCAAAAAATAAATTTTACCGTCGCAAATTTTAAATACACCGACGGTTGCCTTTTCTATAGTAAATTTTTCAAAAAATAATTTTTATTTTCTCAAATTTTAAATAAACCGAGGATTGCCTTTTCTATTATAAATTTTTCAAAAAATTATTTTTTTCTGTCGCAAATTTTAAATACGGCGAGTATGGTCTTTTCTATAGTAAATTTTTCAAAAATTTTTTTTTTACTGTCGCAAATTTTAAATATGGTGAGTATGGCCCTTTCTATTGTAAATTTTTCAAAAAATAATTTTTTACTCTCGGAATTTTAAATACGCCGAGGATTGCCATTTCTATAGTAAATTTTTAAAAAAATTATTTTTTCTGTCGCAAATTTTAAATACGCCGAGGATTGCGTTTTCTATTGTAAAATTTTCAAAAAATTATTTTTTAACGTCGCAAATTTTAAATACGGCGAGAATGACCTTTTCTATAGTAAATTTTTCAAAAAATTATTTTCACTGTCGCAAATTTTAAATACCCCGAGGATTGCCTTTTCTATAGTAAATTTTTCAAAAAATTATTTTTTACTGTCGCAAATTTTAAAAACGCCGAGGATTGCCTTTTCAATAGTAAATTTTTCAAAAAATAAATTTTACCGTCGCAAATTTTAAATACGCCGAGGGTTGCCTTTTCTATAGTAAATTTTTCAAAAAATAATTTTTATTTTCACAAATTTTAAATAAACCGAGGATTGCCTTTTCTATAGTAAATTTTTCAAAGAATTATTTTTTACTGTCACGAATTTTAAATACGCCGAAGATTGCCTTTTCTATTGTAAACTTTTCAAAAAATAATTTTCTTCTCTCGCAAATTTTAAATACGGCGAGAATGGCCTTTTCTATAGTAAATTTTTCAAAAAATTATTTTTAACTGTCGCAAATTTCAAAAACGCCGAAGATTGCCTTTTCTATAGTAAATTTTTCAAAAAGTTATTTTTGACTGTCGCAAATTTTAAATACTCCGAGCATTGCATTTTCTATAGTAGATTTTTCAAAAAATAATTTTCTACTGTCGCAAATTTTAAATACGCCGAGTATTGCCTTTTCTATTGTAAATTTTTCCAAAAATAATTTTTTTCTGTCGCCAATTTTAAATACAGCGAGTATGGCCTTTTCTACAATAAATTTTTCAAACAATTATTTTCAAATGTGGCAAACTTTAAAAACGCCGCGGACTGTTTTTCTATAGTAAATTTTCCAAAAAATTATTTTTTACTGTCGCAAATTTTAATAACGCCGATGATTGCATTTTCAATAGTAAATTTTTCAAAAAATAAATTTTACCGTCGCAAATTTTAAATATGCCGAGGATTGCCTTTTCTATAGTAAATTTTTCAAAATATTATTTTTTTCTGACGCAAATTTTAAATACGGCGGGTTTGACCTTTTCTATAGAAAATTTTCCAACAAATTATTTTCTACCGTCGCAAATTTTAAATAAGCCAGGGATTGCCTTTTCTATTGTAAATTTTTTCAAAAAATTATTTTTACTGTCGCAAATTTTAAATAGGCCGAGGATTGCCTTTTCTATAGTAAATTTTCAAAAAATTATTTGTTATTGTCGCAAATTTTAAATACGCCGGGGATTGCCTTTTCTATTGTAATTTTTCAAAAAATTATTTTTTTCTGTCGCAAATTTTAAATGCGGCGAATATGGCCTTTTTTATAGTAAATTTTTCAAAAAATTATTTTTAACTGTAGCAAATTTTAAAAACTCCGAGGATTGCCTTTTCTATAGTAAGTTTTTCAAAAAATTATTTTTTACCGTCGCAAATTTTAATTACGCCGAAGATTCCCTTTTCAATAGTAAATTTTTCAAAAACTAAATTTTACCGTCGCAAGTTTTAAATACTCCGAGGATTGCCTTTTCTATAGTAAAGTTTTCAAAAAATAATTTTTATTTTCGCAAATTTTAAATGCGCCGAGAATTGCCTTTTCTATAGTAAATTTTTCAAAAAATTATTTTTTACTGTCGCAAATTTTAAATACGCCGAGGATTGCCTTTTCTATTATAAATTTTTCAAAAAATTATTTTTTTCTGTCGCAAATTTTAAGTACGGCGAGTATGGTCTTTTCTATAGTAAATTTTTCAAAAAATTATTTTTTACTGTCGCAAATTTTAAATACGCCGAGGATTGCCTTTTCTAATATAAATTTTTCAAAAAATTATTTTTTTCTGTCGCAAATTTTAAATACGGCGAGTATGGTCTTTTCTATAGTAAATTTTTCAAAAAATTATTTTTTACTGTCGCAAATTTTAAATACGGCGAGAATGAACTTTTCTATAGTAAATTTTTCAAAAAATAATTTTTTACTGTCGGAATTTTAAATACGCCGAGGATTGCCATTTCTATGGTAAATTTTTAAAAAAATTATTTTTTACTGTCGCAAATTTTAAATACGGTGAGTATTGCCCTTTCTATTGTAAATTTTTCAAAAAATAATTTTTTACTCTCGGAATTTTAAATACGCCGAGGATTGCCATTTCTATAGTAAATTTTTAAAAAAATTATTTTTTTTGTCGCAAATTTTAAATATGCCGATGATTGCCTTTTCTATTATAAATTTTTCAAAAAATTATTTTTTCTGTCGCAAATTTTAAATACGGCGAGTATGGTCTTTTCTATAGTAAATTTTTCAAAAAACTATTTTTTACTGTCGCAAATTTTAAATACGGCGAGAATGAACTTTTCTATAGTAAATTTTTCAAAAAATAATTTTTTACTGTCGGAATTTTAAATACGCCGAGGATTGCCATTTCTATGGTAAATTTTTAAAAAAATTATTTTTTACTGTCGCAAATTTGAAATACGCTGAGTATGGCCCTTTCTATTGTATATTTTTCAAAAAATAATTTTTTACTCTCGGAATTTTAAATACGCCGAGGATTGCCCTTTCTATAGTAAATTTTTAAAAAAATTATTTTTTCTGTCGCAAATTTTAAATACGCCGAGGATTGCCTTTTCTATTATAAATTTTTCAAAAAAATATTTTTTACTGTCGCAAATTTTAAATACGCCGAGGATTGCCTTTTCTATTATAAATTTTTCAAAAAATTATTTTTTTCTGTCGCAAATTTTAAATACGGCGAGTATGGTCTTTTCTCTAGTAAATTTTCAAAAAATTATTTTTTACTGTCGCAAATTTTAAATACGGCGAGAATGACCTTTTCTATAGTAAATTTTTCAAAAAATAATTTTTTACTGTCGGAATTTTAAATACGCCGAGGATTGTCATTTCTATAGTAAATTTTTAAAAAAATTATTTTTTCTGTCGCAAATTTTAAATACGCCGAGGATTGCCTTTTCTATTATAAATTTTTCAAAAAATTATTTTTTTCTGTCGCAAATTTTAAATAGGGCGAGTATGACCTTTTCTATAGTAAATTTTTCAGAAAATAACTTTTTACGCCGAGGATTGCCTTTTCTATAGTAAATTTTTCAAAAAATAATTTTAATTTTCGCAAATTTTGAATACGGCGAGTATGGTCTTATCTATAGTAAATTTTTCAAAAAATAATTTTTTACTGTCGCAAATTTAAAATACGGTGAGTATGGCCCTTTCTATTGTAAATTTTTCAAAAAATAATTTTTTACTCTCGGAATTTTAAATACGCCGAGGATTGCCATTTCTATAGTAAATTTTTAAAAAAATTATTTTTTTTGTCGCAAATTTTAAATATGCCGAGGATTGCCTTTTCTATTATAAATTTTTCAAAAAATTATTTTTTTCTGTCGCAAATTTTAAATGCGGCGATTATGGTCTTTTCTATAGTAAATTTTCAAAAAATTATTTTTTACTGTCGCAAATTTTAAATACACCGAGGATTGCCTTTTCTATTATAAATTTTTCAAAAAATTATTTTTTTCTGTCGCAAATTTTAAATACGGCGAGTATGGTCTTTTCTATAGTAAATTTTTCAAAAAATTATTTTTTACTGTCGCAAATTTTAAGTACGGCGAGAATGACCTTTTCTATAGTAAATTTTTCAAAAAATAATTTTTTACTGTCGGAATTTTAAATACGCCGAGGATTGCCATTTCTATGGTAAATTTTTAAAAAAATTATTTTTTACTGTCGCAAATTTGAAATACGGTGAGGATTGCCATTTCTATAGTAAATTTTTAAAAAAATTATTTTTTCTGTCGCAAATTTTAAATACGCCGAGGATTGCCTTTACTATTATAAATTTTTCAAAAAAATATTTTTTACTGTCGCAAATTTTAAATACGCCGAGGATTGCCTTTTCTATTATAAAGTTTTCAAAAAATTATTTTTTTCTGTCGCAAATTTTAAATACGGCGAGTATGGTCTTTTCTATAGTAAATTTTTCAAAAATTATTTTTTACAGTCGCAAATTTTAAATACGGCGAGAATGACCTTTTCTATAGTAAATTTTTCAAAAAATAATTTTTTACTGTCGGAATTTTAAATACGCCGAGGTTGGCATTTCTATAGTAAATTTTAAAAAAAAATATTTTTTCTGTCGCAAATTTTAAATACGCCGAGGATTGCCTTTTCTATTATAAATTTTTCAAAAAATTATTTTTTTCTGTCGCAAATTTTAAATAGGGCGAGTATGACCTTTTCTATAGTAAATTTTTCAGAAAATAACTTGTAGTGACACGTTTTAAAATAAAAATTTAAAACTTCGCGCGCTCGCATAATTTGAATTTAGCGCGGAAACAATTCCTCATCTCGTCACTACAAATTGGGTAACCTGTATCGGGAGGAACGGCCGATAGTGAGACAGTTGAAAGTGGATTATGGCGTTGGTCACACGATGTGTACATCAGCACAATAAAATAAATTATTGCATTTAAAATCGCTTAAGTATAATTTTGTAGTTTGTAAAATAAAGTTTTGGTTAGTGGTAAGAAAAAGTTGTAATTATTTCATACCACAACAAATTTTTTACTGTCGAAAATTTTAAATACGCCGAGGATTGCCTTTTCTATAGTAAATTTTTCAAAAAATAATTTTAATTTTCGCAAATTTTGAATACGGCGAGTATGGTCTTATCTATAGTAAATTTTTCAAAAAATAATTTTTTACTGTCGCAAATTTTAAATACGCCAAGGATTGCCTTCTCTATAGTAAATTTTTCAAAAAATTATTTTTTACTGTCGCAAATTTAAAATACGGTGAGTATGGCCCTTTCTATTGTAAATTTTTCAAAAAATAATTTTTTACTCTCGGAATTTTAATTACGCCGAGGATTGCCATTTCTATAGTAAATTTTTAAAAAAATTATTTTTTCTGTAGCAAATTTTAAATACGCCGAGGTTTGCCTTTTCCATTGTAAATTTTTCAAAAAATTATTCTTTTCTGTCGCAAATTTTAAATACGGCGAGTGTGGTCTTTTTATAGTAAATTTTTCAAAAAATTATTTTTTACTGTCGCAAATTTTAAATACGCCGAGGATTGCCTTTTCTATTATAAATTTTTCAAAAAATCATTTTTTTCTGTCGCAAATTTTAAATACGGCGAGTATGGTCTTTTCTATAGTAAAATTTTCAAAAAAATATTTTTTAACGTCGCAAATTTTAAATACGGCGAGAATGACCTTTTCTATAGTAAATTTTTCAAAAAATAATTTTTTACTCTCGGAATTTTAAATACGCTGAAGATTGCCATTTCTACAGTAAATTTTTAAAAAAATTATTTTTTCTGTCGCAAATTTTAAATACGCCGAGGATTGCCTTTTCTATTATAAATTTTTCAAAAAATTATTTTTTTCTGTCGCAAATTTTAAATACGGCGAGTATGGTCTTTTCTATAGTAAATTTTTCAAAAAATTATTTTTTACTGTCGCAAATTTTAAATACGCCGAGGATTGCCTTTTCTATAGTAAATTTTTCAAAAAATTATTTTTTACTATCGCAAATTTTAAAAACGCCGAGGATTGCCTTTTCAATAGTAAATTTTTCAAAAAATAAATTTTACCGTCGCAAATTTTAAATACGCCGACGGTTGCCTTTTCTATAGTAAATTTTTCAAAAAATAATTTTTATTTTCTCAAATTTTAAATAAATCGAGGATGGCCTTTTCTATAGTAAATTTTTCAAAGAATTATTTTTTACTGTCGGAAATTTTAAATACGCCGAGGGTTGCCTTTTCTATAGTAAATTTTGCAAAAAATTATTTTTTACTGGCGCAAATTTTAAATACGCCGAGGATTGCCTTTACTATAGTAAATTTTTTGAAAAATTATTTTTTACCTTCGCAAATTTTAAATACACCGAGGATTGCCTTTTCTATAGTAAATTTTTCAAAAAATTATTTTCACTGTCGCAAATTTTAAATACGCCGAGGATTGCCTTTTCTATAGTAAATTTTTCAAAAAATTATTTTTTACTGTCGCAAATTTTAAAAACGCCGAGGATTGCCTCTTCAATAGTAAATTTTTCAAAAAATAAATTTTACCGTCGCAAATTTTAAATACGCCGAGGGTTGCCTTTTCTATAGTAAATTTTTCAAAAAATAATTTTTATTTTCTCAAATTTTAAATAAACCGAGGATGGGCTTTTCTATAGTAAATTTTTCAAAGAATTATTTTTTACTGTCACAAATTTTCAATACGCCGAGGATTGCCTTTTCTATTGTAAACTTTTCAAAAAATTATTTTTTTCTGTCGCAAATTTTAAATACGGCGAGAATGGCCTTGTCTATAGTAAATTTTTCAAAAAATTATTTTTAACTGTCGCAAATTTTAAATACGCCGAGTATTGCCTTTTCTATTGAAAATTTTTACCAAAAATAATTTTTTTCTGTCGCCAATTTTAAATACGGCGAGTATGGCCATTTCTATAATAAATTTTTCCAAAAATTATTTTCAAATGTGGCAAACTTTAAAAACGCCGAGGAATGTTTTTCTATAGTAAATTTTTCAAAAAATTATTTTTTACTGTCGCAAATTTTAATTACGCCGAGGATTGCCTTTTCAATAGTAAGTTTTTCAAAAAATAAATTTTACGGTCGCAAATTTTAAATATGCCGAGGATTGCCTTTTCTATAGTAATTTTTTCATAATATTATTTTTTTCTGACGCAAATTTTAAATACGGCGAGTTTGACCTTTTCTATAGAAAATTTTCCAACAAATTATTTTCTACCGTCGCAAATTTTAAATAAGCCAGGGATTGCCTTTTCTATTGTATTTTTTTTCAAAAAATTATTTTTACTGTCGCAAATTTTAAATAGGGGGATTGCCTTTTCTATTGTAATTTTTCAAAAAATTATTTTTTTCTGTCGCAAATTTTAAATGCGGCGAATATGGCCTTTTTTATAGTAAATTTTTCAAAAAATTAATTTTTAACTGTCGCAAATTTTAAAAACTCCGAGGATTGCCTTTTCTATAGAAAATTTTCAAAAAAATTATTTTTTACCGTCGCAAATTTTAATTACGCCGAAGATTCCCTTTTCAATAGTAAATTTTTCAAAAACTAAATTTTACCGTCGCAAGTTTTAAATACTCCGAGGATTGCCTTTTCTATAGTAAATTTTTCAAAAAATAATTTTTATTTTCGCAAATTTTAAATGCGCCGAGAATTGCCTTTTCTATAGTAAATTTTTCAAAAAATTATTTTTTACTGTCGCAAATTTTAAATACGCCGAGGATTGCCTTTTCTATTATAAATTTTTCAAAAAATTATTTTTTTCTGTCGCAAATTTTAAATACGGCGAGTATGGCCTTTTCTATAGTAAATTTTTCAAAAATTTTTTTTTTACTGTCGCAAATTTTAAATATGGTGAGTATGGCCCTTTCTATTGTAAATTTTTCAAAAAATAATTTTTTACTCTCGGAATTTTAAATACGCCGAGGATTGCCATTTCTATAGTAAATTTTTAAAAAAATTGTTTTTTCTGTCGCAAATTTTAAATACGCCGAGGATTGCCTTTTCTATTGTAAATTTTTCCAAAAATAATTTTTTTCTGTCTCCAATTTTAAATACGGCGAGTATGGCCTTTTCTATAATAAATTTTTCAAAAAATTATTTTCACTGTCGCAAATTTTAAATACGCCGAGGATTGCCTTTTCTATAGTAAATTTTGCAAAAAATTATTTTTTACTGGCGCAAATTTTAAATACGCCGAGGATTGCCTTTACTATAGTAAATTTTTTGAAAAATTATTTTTTACTTTCGCAAATTTTAAATACACCGAGGATTGCCATTTCTATAGTAAATTTTTCAAAAAATTATTTTCACTGTCGCAAATTTTAAATACGCCGAGGATTGCCTTTTCTATTGTAAATTTTTCAAAAAATTATTTTTTACTGTCGCAAATTTTAAAAACGCCGAGGATTGCCTTTTCAATAGTAAATTTTTCAAAAAATAAATTTTACCGTCGCAAATTTTAAATACACCGACGGTTGCCTTTTCTATAGTAAATTTTTCAAAAAATAATTTTTATTTTCTCAAATTTTAAATAAACCGAGGATTGCCTTTTCTATTATAAATTTTTCAAAAAATTATTTTTTTCTGTCGCAAATTTTAAATACGGCGAGTATGGTCTTTTCTATAGTAAATTTTTCAAAAATTTTTTTTTTACTGTCGCAAATTTTAAATATGGTGAGTATGGCCCTTTCTATTGTAAATTTTTCAAAAAATAATTTTTTACTCTCGGAATTTTAAATACGCCGAGGATTGCCATTTCTATAGTAAATTTTTAAAAAAATTATTTTTTCTGTCGCAAATTTTAAATACGCCGAGGATTGCGTTTTCTATTGTAAAATTTTCAAAAAATTATTTTTTAACGTCGCAAATTTTAAATACGGCGAGAATGACCTTTTCTATAGTAAATTTTTCAAAAAATTATTTTCACTGTCGCAAATTTTAAATACCCCGAGGATTGCCTTTTCTATAGTAAATTTTTCAAAAAATTATTTTTTACTGTCGCAAATTTTAAAAACGCCGAGGATTGCCTTTTCAATAGTAAATTTTTCAAAAAATAAATTTTACCGTCGCAAATTTTAAATACGCCGAGGGTTGCCTTTTCTATAGTAAATTTTTCAAAAAATAATTTTTATTTTCACAAATTTTAAATAAACCGAGGATTGCCTTTTCTATAGTAAATTTTTCAAAGAATTATTTTTTACTGTCACGAATTTTAAATACGCCGAAGATTGCCTTTTCTATTGTAAACTTTTCAAAAAATAATTTTCTTCTCTCGCAAATTTTAAATACGGCGAGAATGGCCTTTTCTATAGTAAATTTTTCAAAAAATTATTTTTAACTGTCGCAAATTTCAAAAACGCCGAAGATTGCCTTTTCTATAGTAAATTTTTCAAAAAGTTATTTTTGACTGTCGCAAATTTTAAATACTCCGAGCATTGCATTTTCTATAGTAGATTTTTCAAAAAATAATTTTCTACTGTCGCAAATTTTAAATACGCCGAGTATTGCCTTTTCTATTGTAAATTTTTCCAAAAATAATTTTTTTCTGTCGCCAATTTTAAATACAGCGAGTATGGCCTTTTCTACAATAAATTTTTCAAACAATTATTTTCAAATGTGGCAAACTTTAAAAACGCCGCGGACTGTTTTTCTATAGTAAATTTTCCAAAAAGTTATTTTTTACTGTCGCAAATTTTAATAACGCCGATGATTGCATTTTCAATAGTAAATTTTTCAAAAAATAAATTTTACCGTCGCAAATTTTAAATATGCCGAGGATTGCCTTTTCTATAGTAAATTTTTCAAAATATTATTTTTTTCTGACGCAAATTTTAAATACGGCGGGTTTGACCTTTTCTATAGAAAATTTTCCAACAAATTATTTTCTACCGTCGCAAATTTTAAATAAGCCAGGGATTACCTTTTCTATTGTAAATTTTTTCAAAAAATTATTTTTACTGTCGCAAATTTTAAATAGGCCGAGGATTGCCTTTTCTATAGTAAATTTTCAAAAAATTATTTGTTATTGTCGCAAATTTTAAATACGCCGGGGATTGCCTTTTCTATTGTAATTTTTCAAAAAATTATTTTTTTTCTGTCGCAAATTTTAAATGCGTCGAATATGGCCTTTTTTATAGTAAATTTTTCAACAAATTATTTTTAACTGTCGCAAATTTTAAAAACTCCGAGGATTGCCTTTTCTATAGTAAATTTTTCAAAAACTAAATTTTACCGTCGCAAGTTTTAAATACTCCGAGGATTGCCTTTTCTTTCAAAAAATAATTTTTATTTTCGCAAATTTTAAATGCACCGAGAATTGCCTTTTCTATAGTAAATTTTTCAAAAAATTATTTTTTTACTGTCGCAAATTTTAAATACGCCGAGGATTGCCTTTTCTATTATAAATTTTTCAAAAAATTATTTTTTTCTGTCGCAAATTTTAAATACGGCGAGTATGGTCTTTTCTATAGTAAATTTTTCAAAAAATTATTTTTTGCTGTCGCAAATTTTAATTTGTAAATTTTTCAAAAAATAATTTTTTACTCTTGGAATTTTAAATACGCCGAGGATTGCCATTTCTATAGTAAATTTTTAAAAAAATTATTTTTTTTGTCGCAAATTTTAAATATGCCGAGGATTGCCTTTTCTATTATAAATTTTTCAAAAAATTATTTTTTTCTGTCGCAAATTTTAAATGCGGCGATTATGGTCTTTTCTATAGTAAATTTTCAAAAAATTATTTTTTACTGTCGCAAATTTTAAATACACCGAGGATTGCCTTTTCTATTATAAATTTTTCAAAAAATTATTTTTTTCTGTCGCAAATTTTAAATACGGCGAGTATGGTCTTTTCTATAGTAAATTTTTCAAAAAATTATTTTTTACTGTCGCAAATTTTAAGTACGGCGAGAATGACCTTTTCTATAGTAAATTTTTCAAAAAATAATTTTTTACTGTCGGAATTTTAAATACGCCGAGGATTGCCATTTCTATGGTAAATTTTTAAAAAAATTATTTTTTACTGTCGCAAATTTGAAATACGGTGAGGATTGCCCTTTCTATAGTAAATTTTTAAAAAAATTATTTTTTCTGTCGCAAATTTTAAATACGCCGAGGATTGCCTTTTCTATTATAAATTTTTCAAAAAAATATTTTTTACTGTCGCAAATTTTAAATACGCCGAGGATTGCCTTTTCTATTATAAAGTTTTCAAAAAATTATTTTTTTCTGTCGCAAATTTTAAATACGGCGAGTATGGTCTTTTCTATAGTAAATTTTTCAAAAATTATTTTTTACAGTCGCAAATTTTAAATACGGCGAGAATGACCTTTTCTATAGTAAATTTTTCAAAAAATAATTTTTTACTGTCGGAATTTTAAATACGCCGAGGTTGGCATTTCTATAGTAAATTTTTAAAAAAAATATTTTTTCTGTCGCAAATTTTAAATACGCCGAGGATTGCCTTTTCTATTATAAATTTTTCAAAAAATTATTTTTTTCTGTCGCAAATTTTAAATAGGGCGAGTATGACCTTTTCTATAGTAAATTTTTCAGAAAATAACTTGTAGTGACACGTTTTAAAATAAAAATTTAAAACTTCGCGCGCTCGCATAATTTGAATTTAGCGCGGAAACAATTCCTCATCTCGTCACTACAAATTGGGTAACCTGTATCGGGAGGAACGGCCGATAGTGAGACAGTTGAAAGTGGATTATGGCGTTGGTCACACGATGTGTACATCAGCACAATAAAATAAATTATTGCATTTAAAATCGCTTAAGTATAATTTTGTAGTTTGTAAAATAAAGTTTTGGTTAGTGGTAAGAAAAAGTTGTAATTATTTCATACCACAACAAATTTTTTACTGTCGAAAATTTTAAATACGCCGAGGATTGCCTATTCTATAGTAAATTTTTCAAAAAATAATTTTAATTTTCGCAAATTTTGAATACGGCGAGTATGGTCTTATCTATAGTAAATTTTTCAAAAAATAATTTTTTACTGTCGCAAATTTTAAATACGCCAAGGATTGCCTTCTCTATAGTAAATTTTTCAAAAAATTATTTTTTACTGTCGCAAATTTAAAATACGGTGAGTATGGCCCTTTCTATTGTAAATTTTTCAAAAAATAATTTTTTACTCTCGGAATTTTAATTACGCCGAGGATTGCCATTTCTATAGTAAATTTTTAAAAAAATTATTTTTTCTGTAGCAAATTTTAAATACGCCGAGGTTTGCCTTTTCCATTGTAAATTTTTCAAAAAATTATTCTTTTCTGTCGCAAATTTTAAATACGGCGAGTGTGGTCTTTTTATAGTAAATTTTTCAAAAAATTATTTTTTACTGTCGCAAATTTTAAATACGCCGAGGATTGCCTTTTCTATTATAAATTTTTCAAAAAATCATTTTTTTCTGTCGCAAATTTTAAATACGGCGAGTATGGTCTTTTCTATAGTAAAATTTTCAAAAAAATATTTTTTAACGTCGCAAATTTTAAATACGGCGAGAATGACCTTTTCTATAGTAAATTTTTCAAAAAATAATTTTTTACTCTCGGAATTTTAAATACGCTGAAGATTGCCATTTCTACAGTAAATTTTTAAAAAAATTATTTTTTCTGTCGCAAATTTTAAATACGCCGAGGATTGCCTTTTCTATTATAAATTTTTCAAAAAATTATTTTTTTCTGTCGCAAATTTTAAATACGGCGAGTATGGTCTTTTCTATAGTAAATTTTTCAAAAAATTATTTTTTACTGTCGCAAATTTTAAATACGCCGAGGATTGCCTTTTCTATAGTAAATTTTTCAAAAAATTATTTTTTACTATCGCAAATTTTAAAAACGCCGAGGATTGCCTTTTCAATAGTAAATTTTTCAAAAAATAAATTTTACCGTCGCAAATTTTAAATACGCCGACGGTTGCCTTTTCTATAGTAAATTTTTCAAAAAATAATTTTTATTTTCTCAAATTTGAAATAAATCGAGGATGGCCTTTTCTATAGTAAATTTTTCAAAGAATTATTTTTTACTGTCGGAAATTTTAAATACGCCGAGGGTTGCCTTTTCTATAGTAAATTTTGCAAAAAATTATTTTTTACTGGCGCAAATTTTAAATACGCCGAGGATTGCCTTTACTATAGTAAATTTTTTGAAAAATTATTTTTTACCTTCGCAAATTTTAAATACACCGAGGATTGCCTTTTCTATAGTAAATTTTTCAAAAAATTATTTTCACTGTCGCAAATTTTAAATACGCCGAGGATTGCCTTTTCTATAGTAAATTTTTCAAAAAATTATTTTTTACTGTCGCAAATTTTAAAAACGCCGAGGATTGCCTCTTCAATAGTAAATTTTTCAAAAAATAAATTTTACCGTCGCAAATTTTAAATACGCCGAGGGTTGCCTTTTCTATAGTAAATTTTTCAAAAAATAATTTTTATTTTCTCAAATTTTAAATAAACCGAGGATGGGCTTTTCTATAGTAAATTTTTCAAAGAATTATTTTTTACTGTCACAAATTTTCAATACGCCGAGGATTGCCTTTTCTATTGTAAACTTTTCAAAAAATTATTTTTTTCTGTCGCAAATTTTAAATACGGCGAGAATGGCCTTGTCTATAGTAAATTTTTCAAAAAATTATTTTTAACTGTCGCAAATTTTAAATACGCCGAGTATTGCCTTTTCTATTGAAAATTTTTACCAAAAATAATTTTTTTCTGTCGCCAATTTTAAATACGGCGAGTATGGCCATTTCTATAATAAATTTTTCCAAAAATTATTTTCAAATGTGGCAAACTTTAAAAACGCCGAGGAATGTTTTTCTATAGTAAATTTTTCAAAAAATTATTTTTTACTGTCGCAAATTTTAATTACGCCGAGGATTGCCTTTTCAATAGTAAGTTTTTCAAAAAATAAATTTTACGGTCCCAAATTTTAAATATGGCGAGGATTGCCTTTTCTATAGTAATTTTTTCATAATATTATTTTTTTCTGACGCAAATTTTAAATACGGCGAGTTTGACCTTTTCTATAGAAAATTTTCCAACAAATTATTTTCTACCGTCGCAAATTTTAAATAAGCCAGGGATTGCCTTTTCTATTGTATTTTTTTTCAAAAAATTATTTTTACTGTCGCAAATTTTAAATAGGCCGAGGATTGCCTTTTCTATAGTAAATTTTCAAAAAATTATTTGTTATTGTCGCAAATTTTAAATACGCCGGGGATTGCCTTTTCTATTGTAATTTTTCAAAAAATTATTTTTTTCTGTCGCAAATTTTAAATGCGGCGAATATGGCCTTTTTTATAGTAAATTTTTCAAAAAATTAATTTTTAACTGTCGCAAATTTTAAAAACTCCGAGGATTGCCTTTTCTATAGAAAATTTTCAAAAAAATTATTTTTTACCGTCGCAAATTTTAATTACGCCGAAGATTCCCTTTTCAATAGTAAATTTTTCAAAAACTAAATTTTACCGTCGCAAGTTTTAAATACTCCGAGGATTGCCTTTTCTATAGTAAATTTTTCAAAAAATAATTTTTATTTTCGCAAATTTTAAATGCGCCGAGAATTGCCTTTTCTATAGTAAATTTTTCAAAAAATTATTTTTTACTGTCGCAAATTTTAAATACGCCGAGGATTGCCTTTTCTATTATAAATTTTTCAAAAAATTATTTTTTTCTGTCGCAAATTTTAAATACGGCGAGTATGGCCTTTTCTATAGTAAATTTTTCAAAAATTTTTTTTTTACTGTCGCAAATTTTAAATATGGTGAGTATGGCCCTTTCTATTGTAAATTTTTCAAAAAATAATTTTTTACTCTCGGAATTTTAAATACGCCGAGGATTGCCATTTCTATAGTAAATTTTTAAAAAAATTGTTTTTTCTGTCGCAAATTTTAAATACGCCGAGGATTGCCTTTTCTATTGTAAATTTTTCCAAAAATAATTTTTTTCTGTCTCCAATTTTAAATACGGCGAGTATGGCCTTTTCTATAATAAATTTTTCAAAAAATTATTTTCACTGTCGCAAATTTTAAATACGCCGAGGATTGCCTTTTCTATAGTAAATTTTGCAAAAAATTATTTTTTACTGGCGCAAATTTTAAATACGCCGAGGATTGCCTTTACTATAGTAAATTTTTTGAAAAATTATTTTTTACTTTCGCAAATTTTAAATACACCGAGGATTGCCATTTCTATAGTAAATTTTTCAAAAAATTATTTTCACTGTCGCAAATTTTAAATACGCCGAGGATTGCCTTTTCTATTGTAAATTTTTCAAAAAATTATTTTTTACTGTCGCAAATTTTAAAAACGCCGAGGATTGCCTTTTCAATAGTAAATTTTTCAAAAAATAAATTTTACCGTCGCAAATTTTAAATACACCGACGGTTGCCTTTTCTATAGTAAAATTTTCAAAAAATAATTTTTATTTTCTCAAATTTTAAATAAACCGAGGATTGCCTTTTCTATTATAAATTTTTCAAAAAATTATTTTTTTCTGTCGCAAATTTTAAATACGGCGAGTATGGTCTTTTCTATAGTAAATTTTTCAAAAATTTTTTTTTTACTGTCGCAAATTTTAAATATGGTGAGTATGGCCCTTTCTATTGTAAATTTTTCAAAAAATAATTTTTTACTCTCGGAATTTTAAATACGCCGAGGATTGCCATTTCTATAGTAAATTTTTAAAAAAATTATTTTTTCTGTCGCAAATTTTAAATACGCCGAGGATTGCGTTTTCTATTGTAAAATTTTCAAAAAATTATTTTTTAACGTCGCAAATTTTAAATACGGCGAGAATGACCTTTTCTATTGTAAATTTTTCAAAAAATTATTTTCACTGTCGCAAATTTTAAATACCCCGAGGATTGCCTTTTCTATAGTAAATTTTTCAAAAAATTATTTTTTACTGTCGCAAATTTTAAAAACGCCGAGGATTGCCTTTTCAATAGTAAATTTTTCAAAAAATAAATTTTACCGTCGCAAATTTTAAATACGCCGAGGGTTGCCTTTTCTATAGTAAATTTTTCAAAAAATAATTTTTATTTTCACAAATTTTAAATAAACCGAGGATTGCCTTTTCTATAGTAAATTTTTCAAAGAATTATTTTTTACTGTCACGAATTTTAAATACGCCGAAGATTGCCTTTTCTATTGTAAACTTTTCAAAAAATAATTTTCTTCTCTCGCAAATTTTAAATACGGCGAGAATGGCCTTTTCTATAGTAAATTTTTCAAAAAATTATTTTTAACTGTCGCAAATTTCAAAAACGCCGAAGATTGCCTTTTCTATAGTAAATTTTTCAAAAAGTTATTTTTGACTGTCGCAAATTTTAAATACTCCGAGCATTGCATTTTCTATAGTAGATTTTTCAAAAAATAATTTTCTACTGTCGCAAATTTTAAATACGCCGAGTATTGCCTTTTCTATTGTAAATTTTTCCAAAAATAATTTTTTTCTGTCGCCAATTTTAAATACAGCGAGTATGGCCTTTTCTACAATAAATTTTTCAAACAATTATTTTCAAATGTGGCAAACTTTAAAAACGCCGCGGACTGTTTTTCTATAGTAAATTTTCCAAAAAATTATTTTTTACTGTCGCAAATTTTAATAACGCCGATGATTGCATTTTCAATAGTAAATTTTTCAAAAAATAAATTTTACCGTCGCAAATTTTAAATATGCCGAGGATTGCCTTTTCTATAGTAAATTTTTCAAAATATTATTTTTTTCTGACGCAAATTTTAAATACGGCGGGTTTGACCTTTTCTATAGAAAATTTTCCAACAAATTATTTTCTACCGTCGCAAATTTTAAATAAGCCAGGGATTGCCTTTTCTATTGTAAATTTTTTCAAAAAATTATTTTTCCTGTCGCAAATTTTAAATAGGCCGAGGATTGCCTTTTCTATAGTAAATTTTCAAAAAATTATTTGTTATTGTCGCAAATTTTAAATACGCCGGGGATTGCCTTTTCTATTGTAATTTTTCAAAAAATTATTTTTTTCTGTCGCAAATTTTAAATGCGGCGAATATGGCCTTTTTTATAGTAAATTTTTCAAAAAATTATTTTTAACTGTAGCAAATTTTAAAAACTCCGAGGATTGCCTTTTCTATAGTAAGTTTTTCAAAAAATTATTTTTTACCGTCGCAAATTTTAATTACGCCGAAGATTCCCTTTTCAATAGTAAATTTTTCAAAAACTAAATTTTACCGTCGCAAGTTTTAAATACTCCGAGGATTGCCTTTTCTATAGTAAAGTTTTCAAAAAATAATTTTTATTTTCGCAAATTTTAAATGCGCCGAGAATTGCCTTTTCTATAGTAAATTTTTCAAAAAATTATTTTTTACTGTCGCAAATTTTAAATACGCCGAGGATTGCCTTTTCTATTATAAATTTTTCAAAAAATTATTTTTTTCTGTCGCAAATTTTAAGTACGGCGAGTATGGTCTTTTCTATAGTAAATTTTTCAAAAAATTATTTTTTACTGTCGCAAATTTTAAATACGCCGAGGATTGCCTTTTCTAATATAAATTTTTCAAAAAAATATTTTTTTCTGTCGCAAATTTTAAATACGGCGAGTATGGTCTTTTCTATAGTAAATTTTTCAAAAAATTATTTTTTACTGTCGCAAATTTTAAATACGGCGAGAATGAACTTTTCTATAGTAAATTTTTCAAAAAATAATTTTTTACTGTCGGAATTTTAAATACGCCGAGGATTGCCATTTCTATGGTAAATTTTTAAAAAAATTATTTTTTACTGTCGCAAATTTTAAATACGGTGAGTATTGCCCTTTCTATTGTAAATTTTTCAAAAAATAATTTTTTACTCTCGGAATTTTAAATACGCCGAGGATTGCCATTTCTATAGTAAATTTTTAAAAAAATTATTTTTTTTGTCGCAAATTTTAAATATGCCGATGATTGCCTTTTCTATTATAAATTTTTCAAAAAATTATTTTTTCTGTCGCAAATTTTAAATACGGCGAGTATGGTCTTTTCTATAGTAAATTTTTCAAAAAACTATTTTTTACTGTCGCAAATTTTAAATACGGCGAGAATGAACTTTTCTATAGTAAATTTTTCAAAAAATAATTTTTTACTGTCGGAATTTTAAATACGCCGAGGATTGCCATTTCTATGGTAAATTTTTAAAAAAATTATTTTTTACTGTCGCAAATTTGAAATACGCTGAGTATGGCCCTTTCTATTGTATATTTTTCAAAAAATAATTTTTTACTCTCGGAATTTTAAATACGCCGAGGATTGCCCTTTCTATAGTAAATTTTTAAAAAAATTATTTTTTCTGTCGCAAATTTTAAATACGCCGAGGATTGCCTTTTCTATTATAAATTTTTCAAAAAAATATTTTTTACTGTCGCAAATTTTAAATACGCCGAGGATTGCCTTTTCTATTATAAATTTTTCAAAAAATTATTTTTTTCTGTCGCAAATTTTAAATACGGCGAGTATGGTCTTTTCTCTAGTAAATTTTCAAAAAATTATTTTTTACTGTCGCAAATTTTAAATACGGCGAGAATGACCTTTTCTATAGTAAATTTTTCAAAAAATAATTTTTTACTGTCGGAATTTTAAATACGCCGAGGATTGTCATTTCTATAGTAAATTTTTAAAAAAATTATTTTTTCTGTCGCAAATTTTAAATACGCCGAGGATTGCCTTTTCTATTATAAATTTTTCAAAAAATTATTTTTTTCTGTCGCAAATTTTAAATAGGGCGAGTATGACCTTTTCTATAGTAAATTTTTCAGAAAATAACTTTTTACGCCGAGGATTGCCTTTTCTATAGTAAATTTTTCAAAAAATAATTTTAATTTTCGCAAATTTTGAATACGGCGAGTATGGTCTTATCTATAGTAAATTTTTCAAAAAATAATTTTTTACTGTCGCAAATTTTAAATACGCCAAGGATTGCCTTCTCTATAGTAGATTTTTCAAAAAATTATTTTTTACTGTCGCAAATTTAAAATACGGTGAGTATGGCCCTTTCTATTGTAAATTTTTCAAAAAATAATTTTTTACTCTCGGAATTTTAAATACGCCGAGGATTGTCTTTTCTATAGTAAATTTTTAAAAAAATTATTTTTTCTGTCGGAAATTTTAAATACGCCGAGGTTTGCCTTTTCCATTATAAATTTTTCAAAAAATTATTTTTTTCTGTCGCAAATTTTAAATACGGCGAGTGTGGTCTTTTTATAGTAAATTTTTCAAAAAATTATTTTTTACTGTCGCAAATTTTAAATACGCCGAGGATTGCCTTTTCTATTATAAATTTTTCAAAAAATTATTTTTTTCTGTCGCAAATTTTAAATACGGCGAGTATGGTCTTTTCTATAGTAAAATTTTCAAAAAATTATTTTTTAACGTCGCAAATTTTAAATACGGCGAGAATGACCTTTTCTATAGTAAATTTTTCAAAAAATAATTTTTTACTCTCGGAATTTTAAATACGCCGAAGATTGCCATTTCTATAGTAAGTTTTTCAAAAAATTATTTTTTTCTGTCGCAAATTTTAAATACGGCGAGTATGGTCTTTTCTATAGTAAATTTTTCAAAAAATTATTTTTTACTGTCGCAAATTTTAAATACGCCGAGTATTGCCTTTTCTATTATAAATTTTTCAAAAAATTATTTTTTTCTGTCGCAAATTTTAAATACGGCGAGTATGGTCTTTTCTATAGTAAATTTTTCAAAAAATAATTTTTTACTGTCGCAAATTTTAAATACGCCGAGGATTGCCTTTTGTATAGTAAATTTTTCGAAAAATAATTTTTTACTGTCGCAAATTTTAAATACGCCGAGTATTGCCTTTTCTATTGTAAATTTTTCAAAAATAATTTTTTTCTGTCGCCAATTTTAAATACGGCGAGTGTATAGGCCATTTGTACTTTAGTTAACTGAAATCATGTAATCACAATTGCTTTTACTTTTGTTAATTTTCTCTGTAGACTAGTAAGCTGTGAGATAGGAAAATAAATGTTTCATTCAGTTGTTAGCAAGTTTTGTTTTTATCAAACGTCCAAAACTAACCTTCTACGTGCTGAAGGTTCAATATATCGAGAAAACTAATCGAAGTCTCAAGAGCGAGACACGGGAAAGGAATTTAGTTCAACATTCTGGTGCCGAAACCCGGGAAATTTCCTCTTCAATCAACAGATTAAAGATACATTCATATGGCGTGTATAATAGTACAAAAATCAAAGCGCTAACAAACTAGAGGGAACAGACCATAGACTCATTTAACCTTCCCGTGTCGATTGGTTTAAGTGAAACTTTCTACAAGGCCTGAGAATTCACAGCGTCTTACGGTGTTAATAACACTTCTTATAAAATGAAGGAAGAAGACAAGAACACGTTAATTCAGAGGCGTGGTCGAGTCAAGGGTACTCTTACGCGTTTAAAAACCTTTGCAGATAATATTACTTCTGTAAATGCTTTAGAGGAGATTACAGTTCGACTGCAAAAATTAGAAGAAAGTTGGAAGGAATTTTGCTCAATTGAAGATTGTTTACTTCTGATTGATCCAGAAGTTTCTGAAATAGAAGAAATGGAACATAAATATTTCGACATAAAATCTTTACTCTTACGCGCTCAAAGTGATCGAGAACATGCACATCAACAACATGCTGCCCCTAACAACGATTTAAATTCGACCATGAATCAATTATTGCTAACACAACAGTCCATGTTTCAAGGCCTGGATCGATCTCAGAACAACTCTCAATACGCTCGCCTTCCTAAATTAAATATTCCGTCCTTCGCTGGCGACTACAAGGAATGGCCTTCATTTAAGGATCTTTTTGATTCCTCTATTAACTCAAATGATTCACTTAGTGGATCTCAAAAGTTTCAGTACTTGAAAGGGCTATTGAAGGACACTCCAGCAGCATTGATACGGCATTTGTCGGTGTCTGACGCAACTTATACTGAGGCATGGAACAAACTCAAGGAACGATTTGACAAACCATCCTATATAGCAACTTCTTTTATCAAAACATTTCTGGATCAATCCACGGTGGCTACTGTCACTGCAAAATCGTTGAGAAATCTTACAGATACGCTTGATGAGGTCATTCGCGGCTTAAGGCCTTTAGGTGTCAATGCTGAAAAACGTGATCCTTGGCTCATACATATAGCCTTATCCAAACTTGATTTGGAAACCAGAGAACTATGGTCGCAGGAAACATCTGAAAAGAATTTTCCTTCATTTGAGGAATTTTTGAAGTTTCTGAACAAGAGATGTGACATCTTAGAAGCAATAATGGTCGGTGGGAAAAATCGTCGCAAACAGTAAAAACACTCCACAGTTCAGTGTCAACAAAGCAAGAAACGTGTCCCAAGTGCACAAGAAATCATTTAATCTATCAATGCCCCGAGTTTAAGGCTACTACCTTGCAGGACCGCAAATCATTTGTTGTTTCTCAATCGCTCTGCTTTCGATGTTTGGGCTGTAACCATTCAGTCAAGAATTGTTGGTCAAAGATACGTTGTCAGCAGTGTAAGGGTAACCACCATTCGTTGCTACACAGCTCAAGTTTCAAATTGTGCCAGAAACCAACGTCAATCAATTCCACAGTTGTGAATGATTCTTCTGGCAACTTCATTTCTTCCCGCAACATTGATACTCCTATCAACAACTTTGCAATCAACCCTATCTCTTCAATCAACTCAAATTCTCCAATCAACGTAGAAAACATCTCAACACCACCAGTTTGTAACCTTAAAGGAAATCTCGCTTCATTCAAGGAATCATTAACTGCCTCTGTGTCACCACCGCAAGATTCTAAGCTGGCATCTTTTACGACTTACGCAGACAAGCTGTCAAGTAATTGTAATAACACATCGGCAATAGCTCTTTTGCCCACAGCTGTTTGTTACGTTAGAGATGCTAAAGGGAATTATCAAAACTGTCGATTGCTATTAGATTCTGGTTCCCAAATTTCTCTTATTTCCCAATCATGCGCAGATCGGTTGGGCTTGAGAAAAGGAGGCGCAAGATTATCACTTAGCGGACTATCCTCTACCAACGTTGGAATTACCAAGGGAAAGATTCATCTAAATCTCTTCCCACGCTGCCAAAACTCTCGACTAATTGAAGTAATGGCATTCATAATAAGCAATTTGTCATCCTACATTCCATCTAAACCAATAGAAACGATTGAATATGTCAATATTAAGGAATTAAATCTAGCAGATCCTAGTTTTCACCAGCCCTCACCCATTGACATACTGCTAGGGGCTGACAAATTCTTCGAAGTACTTAGAGCAGGAAAATTGTACAATGACATGGGAGTTCTTATTGCGCAAGAGACAGTTTTTGGCTGGATAATTACTGGTGCACTTGCAAGGGAATTTTTAGTGCACAGCATGAATACGACAGTTTTCACCAACCTTGATAAAACCTTGCAACGGTTTTGGACCATAGAGGAGCTACCCACTTCAACTGTCACCATTAGTGAAGAAGAAGCACTGGCTGAGACTCAGTTTAAAGCAACATTCTGTCGAGAAGAAAGTTTCCGATATGTAGTTTCAATTCCATTCAAGAAAAACAAGCAGCACCTTGGTAACTCTCTACAAAATGCAATTGCTCGTTTAAGATCAGTAGAGCGACGCTTTTCTAGAGATTCTGACTACAAACAAGCGTATATATCATTCATGCGTGAATATGAACAACTGGGACATATGGAGCATGTACCTACTAAGGAAATGTCAAGGGAAGCAGATAAATACTTTTACCTTCCCCATCACGCCGTCTTCAAAAAGGGACCGAATTCCAAAATGCGGGTAGTCTTCGATGGATCCTGCAAAACTAGCTCTGGAATATCGCTTAACCAAACGTTAATGGTGGGCCCCACAATCCAGCGGGATCTGGCATCTATCCTGATAAGTTTTCGTAAACATAGGGTAGCATTGTCAGCTGATGTAGAAAAAATGTATCGCCAGGTACTAGTAGATCAAGAAAGTAGGAATTACCAACGAATTCTCTGGCGAGAAGATCCTTCAAAACCTATATGTCACTTCAGACTAAACACAGTTACCTACGGTAGCTCATCTGCACCATTTTTAGCAACACGAGTATTGCATCAAATTGGTGAAGAAGCTAAGAAAACTTCATCTGATGTAGCAACTATAATTCAAAATGATTTTTACGTCGACGATCTTCTCTCGGGAGCAGATACCATTGAGAGTGCAATCTTATTACAACGGCAGCTAACTGAAATTCTAAGTGCGAGTGGATTTCCCCTAGTGAAATGGCGATCGAATATGTCATCTGATACAACAAATATTGATTCGCTGCTGATTGATGATGACTCTGGCATTGCCAAGGTGCTTGGCATTCAATGGGCCCCAGCAGACGACGTCTTCTTATTCAACATATCTACAGATTTTCCCAAAGCTGATACAAAACGAAAAATCCTTTCAGAAGCATCTAGGATATTCGATCCCATGGGCTGGCTTTCTCCAATAACAATCAACCTCAAAATTCTATTTCAAAAATTATGGCTGCTTAAACGAGATTGGGATGAGGTTTTACCCAATGACATAACAAGAAAGTGGGAAAGGTTAAGCGAAAATTTATCAACAATCACTCAGATAAGAATACCACGACAAATTTACTCGTCTATACATTTGATGGAGTTGCATGGTTTTGCTGACGCATCAGAGCTTGCATACGCAGCAGTTATTTATTCTCGAAGCAAGAATGAGGAGGGTAAATTCATCATTAGGCTAGTTGCCGCCAAGACAAGGGTGGCACCATTAAAACAAATCTCAATTCCAAGATTGGAGTTATGTGCTGCTCTTTTGCTCGCTCGTTTGTTTAGAAAGGTCATACAATCGCTTACTCTTAATGAGGTCAAACTTTATGCATGGACCGACTCCTCTGTTGTTCTAGCTTGGCTGTCAGATGTACCACGAAAGTGCAAATCATATATAGCGAACAGGACTTCAGAAATCTTAGAAATGCTTCCTAATACGTGCTGGAGACATGTGCCATCTCGAGACAACCCGGCGGATTGTGCTTCTCGTGGAATCATGCCTGCAGAATTAGTGGAACATATATTATGGTGGCAAGGACCGCACTGGTTGACCTTACAACAAGATAAATGGCCCTGTAAGCCAAGCTCAGTTTCCGCAACCGAAGTACGAAAGGAAGAACGCAAGGTGGGAATTTTTTCACATTTCCAAGAGCTGTCAAACGTTACTCTTACAGAACTATCGTCCAAGTATTCTTCCTATCGCAAGTTAGTACGTGTGCTAGCATATTGTCTCCGCTTCATTTCGAACACAAGAAAATTGTTATCGGACAGAGATCTTTTTTTCTTATCTACAAACGAAATAAATCGAGCAAAAACCATTTGCACCAAATGGATGCAAGAAACTGCATACTCCAGGGAAGTAAATGAGCTCAAGGCCAATCGACTGATACCAAGAAGGAGCACGCTCAACAAATTATGCCCCTTTCTAGATAAAGAAGAAATCTTACGTGTCGGCGGAAGACTTCAAAATTCAGATTATTGCTTTGACGCTCGGCATCCTATCATCCTACCCAAGGATCACCCCATAACAAAGCTTATTATATTAGATCTTCACAGAACATATCTGCATCCAGGACCATCGTCACTCATAAGCATCACTCGCCAACGTTATTGGATCCCATCAGTAAGGAATATGGTGAGAAGGATATGTCGAGACTGCCTTACCTGTTTTAGAAGACAGGCTTCTAGACCACCAACACAGTTGATGGGAAACCTTCCCAGGCCTCGAGTCACAATTTCACGTCCTTTTTCTCAAGTCGGTGTAGATTATGCAGGTCCACTAACACTGAGCACTAGAACAGGTCGAGGTTCAAGGACGATGAAGGGATATATCGCCCTGTTTGTATGTTTCGCAACCAAGGCTCTGCACCTCGAAGCAGTTACTTCTCTCAGTAGTGAAGCCTTCATTGCAGCACTTCAGCGATTTGTATCTCGTCGTGGTGTGCCTAAAGATATTTACAGTGACAATGGCACAAATTTTGTGGGTGCCAAACGACACCTAAACGACTTAAATAAGGTTGTGATATCAGTAGACAAAGATCCACTAATCTCTTCCTTCATTTCAGAGCAAAATATAGTATGGCATTTCATACCTCCTGGAGCTCCAAATTTTGGTGGACTTTGGGAAGCTGGCGTTCGTTCCGTAAAAGGTCATCTGAGAAGAGTTGTTGGGGAAACGCTGTTGGGATTTGAAGAGCTGACAACCATGCTCACACAAATTGAAGCTATTTTAAATTCACGGCCGCTTTGTGCTTCATCAAGTGATCCTGATGATTTCAATGCCTTGACTCCGGCGCATTTCTTAATTGGACAAGCCCTGACAAGTCTACCTCAAAGGGAGCATTCAGAACAACCAATCTCTCAACTACGTCGATGGCAGCTGATACAAGCCATGGTACAAGGTTTCTGGAAGAGGTGGAGATTAGACTATCTATCTTCACTTCAAGAGCGTCAAAAGTGGACTACAAAAAATGCGTCTCTGAAACAAGGCGACTTAGTCATACTTCGCGAAGACAACATTCCACCTACAAAATGGCATCTGGGCAGAATAATTCACACTCATCCAGGTAAAGACAACTTGGTGCGCGTCGTGTCCGTCAAAACAATGTATGGGATTTTTAAAAGAGCAATCAACCGGGTATGCAAGCTACCAGTCGGTTAAGAAACAAATTTCTTAACAGCGGGGAGAATGTATAGGCCATTTGTACTTTAGTTAACTGAAATCATGTAATCACAATTGCTTTTACTTTTGTTAATTTTCTCTGTAGACTAGTAAGCTGTGAGATAGGAAAATAAATGTTTCATTCAGTTGTTAGCAAGTTTTGTTTTTATCAAACGTCCAAAACTAACTTTCTACGTGCTGAAGGTTCAATATATCGAGAAAACTAATCGAAGTCTCAAGAGCGAGACACGGGAAAGGAATTTAGTTCAACAGCGAGTATGGCCTTTTCTATAATAAATTTTTCAAAAAATTATTTTCACTGTCGCAAATTTTAAATACGCCAAGGATTGCCTTTTCTATAGTAAATTTTTCAAAAAATATTTTTTTACTGTCGCAAATTTTAAATAAACCGAGGATTGCCTTTTCTATATTAAATTTTTCAAAGAATTACTTTTTACTGTCGGAAATTTTAAATACGCCGAGGATTGCCTTTTCTATAGTAAATTTTGCAAAAAATTATTTTTTACTGGCGCAAATTTTAAATACGCCGAGGATTGCCTTTACTATAGTAAATTTTTTGAAAAATTATTTTTTACCTTCGCAAATTTTAAATACACCGAGGATTGCCTTTTCTATAGTAAATTTTTCAAAAAATTATTTTCACTGTCGCAAATTTTAAATACGCCGAGGATTGCCTTTTCTATAGTAAATTTTTCAAAAAATTATTTTTTACTGTCGCAAATTTTAAAAACGCCGAGGATTGCCTTTTCAATAGTCAATTTTTCAAAAAATAAATCTTACCGTCGCAAATTTTAAATACGCCGACGGTTGCCTTTTCTATAGTAAATTTTTCAAAAAATAATTTTTATTTTCTCAAATTTTAAATAAACCGAGGATGGCCTTTTCTATAGTAAATTTTTCAAAGAATTATTTTTTACTGTCGGAAATTTTAAATACGCCGAGGGTTGCCTTTTCTATAGTAGATTTTGCAAAAAATTATTTTTTACTTGCGCAAATTTTAAATAGTTACGCCGAGGATTGCCTTTACTATAGTAAATTTTTTGAAAAATTATTTTTTACCTTCGCAATTTTTAAATACACGGAGGATTGCCTTTTCTATAGTAAATTTTTCAAAAAATTATTTTCACTGTCGCAAATTTTAAATACGCCGAGGGTTGCCTTTTCTATAGTAAATTTTTCAAAAAATACTTTTTATTTTCTAAAATTTTAAATAAACCGAGGATGGCCTTTTCTATAGTAAATTTTTCAAGGAATTATTTTTTACTGTCACAAATTTTAAATACGCCGAGGATTGCCTTTTCTATTGTAAACTTTTCAAAAAATAATTTTTTTCTGTCGCAAATTTTAAATACGGCGAGAATGGCCTTTTCTATAGTAAATTTTTCAAAAAATTATTTTTAACTGTCGCAAATTTTAAATACGCCGAGTATTGCCTTTTCTATTGTAAATTTTTCCAAAAATATTTTTTTTCTGTCTCCAATTTTAAATACGGCGAGTATGGCCATTTCTATAATATATTTTTCCAAAAATTGTTTTCAAATGTGGCAAAGTTTAAAAACGCTGAGGAATGTTTTTCTATAGTAAATTTTTCAAAAAATTGTTTTTTACTGTCGCAAATTTTAATTACACCGAGGATTGCCTTTTCTATAGTAAGTTTTTCAAAAAATAAATTTTATCGTCGCAAATTTTGAATATGCCGAGGATTGCCTTTTCTATAGTAAATTTTTCATAATATTATTTTTTTCTGACGCAAATTTTAAATACGGCGGGTTTGACCTTTTCTATAGAAAATTTTCCAACAAATTATTTTCTACCGTCGCAAATTTTAAATAAGCCAGGGATTGCCTTTTCTATTGTAAATTTTTTCAAAAATTTATTTTTACTGTCGCAAATTTTAAATAGGCCGAGGATTGCCTTTTCTATAGTAAATTTTCAAAAAATTATTTGTTATTGTCGCAAATTTTAAATACGCCGGGGATTGCCTTTTCTATTTTAATTTTTCAAAAAATTATTTTTTTCTGTCGCAAATTTTAAATGCGGCGAATATGGCCTTTTTTATAGTAAATTTTTCAAAAAATTATTTTTAACTGTCGCAAATTTTAAAGCTCCGAGGATTGCCTTTTCTATAGTAAATTTTTCAAAAAAGTATTTTTTACCGTCGCAAATTTTAATTACGCCGAAGATTCCCTTTTCAATAGTAAATTATTCAAAAACTAAATTTTACCGTCGCAAGTTTTAAATACTCCGAGGATTGCCTTTTCTATAGTAAATTTTTCAAAAAATAATTTTTATTTTCGCAAATTTTAAATGCGCCGAGAATTGCCTTTTCTATAGTAAATTTTTCAAAAAATTATTTTTTACTGTCGCAAATTTTAAATACGCCGAGGATTACCTTTTCTATCATAAATTTTTCAAAAAATTACTTTTCTGTCGCAAATTTTAAATACGGCGAGTATTGTCTTTTCTATAGTAAATTTTTCAAAAATTTTTTTTTTACTGTCGCAAATTTTAAATATGGTGAGTATGGCCCTTTCTATTGTAAATTTTTCAAAAAATAATTTTTTACTCTCGGAATTTTAAATACGACGAGGATTGCCATTTCTATAGTAAATTTTTAAAAAAAATATTTTTTCTGTCGCAAATTTTAAATACGACGAGGATTGCCTTTTCTATTATAAATTTTTCAAAAAATTATTTTTTTCTGTCGCAAATTTTAAATACGGCGAGTATGGTCTTTTCTATAGTAAATTTTTCAAAAAATTATTTTTTACTGTCGCAAATTTTAAATACGCCGAGGATTGCCTTTTCTATAATAAATTTTTCAAAAAATTATTTTTTTCTGTCGCAAATTTTAAATACGGCGAGTATGGTCTTTTCTATAGTAAATTTTTCAAAGAATTATTTTTTCTGTCGCAAATTTTAAATACGGCGAGAATGACCTTTTCTATAGTAAATTTTTCAAAAAATTATTTTTTATTGTCGCAAATTTAAAATACGGTGAGTATGGCCCTTTCTATTGTAAATTTTTCAAAAAATAATTTTTTACTGTCGCAAATTTTAAATACGCCGAGGATTGCCTTTTTTATAGTAAATTTTTCAAAAAATTATTTTTTTCTGTCGCAAATTTTAAATACGGCGAGTATGGTCTTTTCTTTAGTAAATGTTTCAAAAAATTATTTTTTACTGTCGCAAATTTTAAATACGGCGAGAATGACCTTTTCTATAGTAAATTTTTCAAAAAATTATTTTTTACTGTCGCAAATTTAAAATACGGTGAGTATGGCCCTTTCTATTGTAAATTTTTCAAAAAATTATTTTTTACTGTCGCAAATTTAAAATACGGTGAGTATGGCCGTTTCTATTGTAAATTTTTCAAAAAATAATTTTTTACTGTCGCAAATTTTAAATACGCCGAGGATTGCCTTTTCTATAATAAATTTTTCAAAAAATTATTTTTTTCTGTCGCAAATTTTAAATACGGCGAGTATGGTCTTTTCTATAGTAAATTTTTC
Source organism: Dioctria rufipes (assembly GCA_963924295.1). NCBI lineage: Eukaryota > Metazoa > Arthropoda > Insecta > Diptera > Asilidae > Dioctria > Dioctria rufipes. The sequence continues at coordinate 421,527 of CAWUPM010000171.1, read as the reverse complement.
AAAGAATTATTTTTTTCTGTCGCAAATTTTAAATACGGCGAGAATGACCTTTTCTATAGTAAATTTTTCAAAAAATTATTTTTTACTGTCGCAAATTTAAAATACGGTGATTATGGCCCTTTCTATTGTAAATTTTTCAAAAAATAATTGTTTACTGTCGCAAATTTTAAATACGCCGAGGATTGCCTTTTTTATAGTAAATTTTTCAAAAAATAATTTTTTTCTGTCGTAAATTTTAAATACGGCGAGTATGGTCTTTTCTTTAGGAAATGTTTCAAAAAATTATTTTTTACTGTCGCAAATTTTAAATACGGCGAGAATGACCTTTTCTATAGTAAATTTTTCAAAAAATTATTTTTTACTGTCGCAAATTTAAAATACGGTGAGTATGGCCCTTTCTATTGTAAATTTTTCAAAAAATTATTTTTTACTGTCGCAAATTTAAAATACGGTGAGTATGGCCGTTTCTATTGTAAATTTTTCAAAAAATAATTTTTTACTGTCGCAAATTTTAAATACGCCGAGGATTGCCTTTTCTATAATAAATTTTTCAAAAAATTGTTTTTTTCTGTCGCAAATTTTAAATACGGCGAGTATGGTCTTTTCTATAGTAAATTTTTCAAAGAATAATTTTTTTCTGTCGCAAATTTTAAATACGGCGAGAATGACCTTTTCTATAGTAAATTTTTCAAAAAATTATTTTTTACTGTCGCAAATTTAAAATACGGTGAGTATGGCCCTTTCTATTGTAAATTTTTCAAAAAATAATTGTTTACTGTCGCAAATTTTAAATACGCCGAGGATTGCCTTTTTTATTATAAATTTTTCAAAAAATTATTTTTTTCTGTCGCAAATTTTAAATACGGCGAGTATGGTCTTTTCTATAGTAAATTTTTCAAAAAATTATTTTTTACTGTCGCAAATTTAAAATACGGTGAGTATGGCCCTTTCTATAGTAAATTTTTTAAAAAAATATTTTTTCTGTCGCAAATTTTAAATACGCCGAGGATTGCCTTTTCTATTATAAATTTTTCAAAAAATTATTTTTTTCTGTCGCAAATTTTAAATACGGCGAGTATGGTCTTTTCTATAGTAAATTTTTCAAAAAATTATTTTTTACTGTCGCAAATTTTAAATACGCCGAGGATTGCCTTTTCTATAATAAATTTTTCAAAAAATTATTTTTTTCTGTCGCAAATTTTAAATACGGCGAGTATGGTCTTTTCTATAGTAAATTTTTCAAAGAATTATTTTTTTCTGTCGCAAATTTTAAATACGGCGAGAATGACCTTTTCTATAGTAAATTTTTCAAAAAATTATTTTTTATTGTCGCAAATTTAAAATACGGTGAGTATGGCCCTTTCTATTGTAAATTTTTCAAAAAATAATTTTTTACTGTCGCAAATTTTAAATACGCCGAGGATTGCCTTTTTTATAGTAAATTTTTCAAAAAATAATTTTTTTCTGTCGTAAATTTTAAATACGGCGAGTATGGTCTTTTCTTTAGTAAATGTTTCAAAAAATTATTTTTTACTGTCGCAAATTTTAAATACGGCGAGAATGACCTTTTCTATAGTAAATTTTTCAAAAAATTACTTTTTACTGTCGCAAATTTAAAATACGGTGAGTATGGCCCTTTCTATTGTAAATTCTTCAAAAAATTATTTTTTACTGTCGCAAATTTAAAATACGGTGAGTATGGCCGTTTCTATTGTAAATTTTTCAAAAAATAATTTTTTACTGTCGCAAATTTTAAATACGCCGAGGATTGCCTTTTCTATAATAAATTTTTCAAAAAATTATTTTTTTCTGCCGCAAATTTTAAATACGGCGAGTATGGTCTTTTCTATAGTAAATTTTTCAAAGAATTATTTTTTTCTGTCGCAAATTTTAAATACGGCGAGAATGACCTTTTCTATAGTAAATTTTTCAAAAAATTATTTTTTACTGTCGCAAATTTAAAATACGGTGAGTATGGCCCTTTCTATTGTAAATTTTTCAAAAAATAATTGTTTACTGTCGCAAATTTTAAATACGCCGAGGATTGCCTTTTTTATAGTAAATTTTTCAAAAAATAATTTTTTTCTGTCGTAAATTTTAAATACGGCGAGTATGGTCTTTTCTTTAGTAAATGTTTCAAAAAATTATTTTTTACTGTCGCAAATTTTAAATACGGCGAGAATGACCTTTTCTATAGTAAATTTTTCAAAAAACTGTCGCAAATTTAAAATACGGTGGGTATGGCCCTTTCTATTGTAAATTTTTCAAAAAATAATTTTTTACTGTCGCAAATTTTAAATACGCCGAGTATTGCCTTTTCTATTGTAAATTTTACCGTCGCAAATTTTAAATATGCCGAGGATTGCCTCTTCTATAGTAAATTTTTCATAATATTTTTTTTTTCTGACGCAAATTTTAAATACGGCGGGTTTGACCTTTTCTATAGAAAATTTTCCAACAAATTATTTTCTACCGTCGCAAATTTTAAATAAGCCAGGGATTGCCTTTTCTATTGTAAATTTTTTCAAAAAATTATTTTTACTGTCGCAAACTTTAAATAGGCCGAGGATTGCCTTTTCTATAGTAAATTTTCAAAAATTATTTGTTATTGTCGCAAATTTTAAATACGCCGGGGATTACCTTTTCTATTGTAAATGTTCAAAAAAATTCTTTTTTTCTGTCGCAAATTTTAAATGCGGCGAATATGGCCTTCTTTATAGTAAATTTTTCAAAAAATTGTTTTTAACTGTTTTCTATAGTAAATTTTTCAAAAAATTATTTTTTACCGTCGCAAATTTTAATTACGCCGAAGATTCCCTTTTCAATAGTAAATTTATCAAAAACTAAATTTGACCGTCGCAAGTTTTAAATACTCCGAGGATTGCCTTTTCTATAGTAATTTTTCAAAAAATAATTGCCTTTTCTGTTATAAATTTTTCAAAAATTATTTTTTCTGTCGCAAATTTTAAATACGGCGAGTATGGTCTTTTCTATAGTAAATTTTCCAACAAATTATTTTCTACCCTCGCAAATTATAAATACGCCAGATATTGCCTTTTCTATTGTATATTTTTCAAACAATTATTTTTACTGTCGCAAATTTTAAATACGCGGAGGGAGGATTGCCTTTTCTATAGTAAATTTTGCAAAAAATTATTTTTTACTGTAGCAAATTTTAAATACGCCGAGTATTGCCTTTTCTATTGTAAATTTTTCCAAAAATGATTTTTTTCTGTCGCCAATTTTAAATACGGCGAGTATGGCCTTTTCTATAATAAATTTTTCAAAAAATTACTTTCAAATGTGACAAACTTTAAAAACGCCGAGAATTGTTTTACTATAGTAAATTTTTCGCAAAATTATTTTTTACTGTCGCAAATTGTAATTAATTTTTCAAATAATTATTTTTTACTGTCACAAATTTTAAATACGCCGAGGATTGCCTTTTCTATTGTAAATTTTTCCAAAAATAATTTTTTACTGTCGCAAATTTAAAAAACGCCGAGGATTGCCTTTTGAATAGTAAATTTTTCAAAAAATAAATTTTACCGTCGCAAATTTTAAATACGCCGAGGGTTGCCTTTTCTATAGTAAATTTTTCAAAAAATAATTTTTATTTTCTCAAATTTTAAATAAACCGAGGATGGCCTTTTCTATAGTAAATTTTTGTAAGAATTATTTTTTACTGTCACAAATTTTAAATACGCCAAGGATTGCCTTTTCTATTGTAAACTTTTCAAAAAATAATTTTTTTCTGTCGCAAATTTTAAATACGGCGAGAATGGCCTTTTCTATAATAAATTTTTCAAAAAATTACTTTCAAATGTGGCAAGCTTTAAAAACGCCGAGGATTGTTTTTCTATAGTAAATTTTTCCAAAAATAATTTTTTTCTGTCGCCAATTTTAAATACGGCGAGTATGGCCTTTTCTATAATAAATTTTTCAAAAAACAAATTTTACCGTCGCAAATTTTAAATACGCCGAGGATTGCCTTTTCTATAGTATATTTTTCAAAAAATTATTTTTTACTGTCGCAAATTTAAAAACGCCGAGGATTGCCTTTCAAATAGTAAATTTTTCAAAAAATAAATTTTACCGTCGCAAATTTTAAATACGCCGAGGGTTGCATTTTCTATAGTAAATTTTTCAAAGAATAATTTTTATTTTCGCAAATTTTAAATAAACCGAGGATTGCCTTTTCTATAGTAAATTTTTCAAAGAATTATTTTTTACTGTCACAAATTTTAAATACGCCGAGGATTGCCTTTTCTATTGTAAATTTTTCCAAAAATAGTTTTTTACTGTCGCAAATTTAAAAAACGCCGAGGATTGCCTTTTGAATAGTAAATTTTTCAAAAATAAATTTTACCGTCGCAAATTTGAAATACGCCGAGGGTTGCCTTTTCTATAGTAAATTTTTCAAAAAATAATTTTTATTTTCTCAAATTTTAAATAAATCGAGGATGGCCTTTTCTATAGTAAATTTTTCAAAGAATTATTTTTTACTGTCACATATTTTAAATACGCCGAGGATTGCCTTTTCTATTGTAAACTTTTCAAAAAATTATTTTTTTCTGTCGCAAATTTTAAATACGGCGAGAATGGCCTTTTCTATAGTAAATTTTTCAAAAAATTATTTTTAACTGTCGCAAATTTTAAATACGCCGAGTATTTCCTTTTCTATTGTAAATTTTTCTAAAAATAATTTTTTTCTGTCGCCAATTTTAAATACGGCGAGTATGGCCTTTTCTATAATAAATTTTTCAAAAAATTATTTTCAAATGTGGCAAACTTTAAAAACGCCGAGGATTGTTTTTCTATATTAAATTTTTCAAAAAATTATTTTTTACTGTCGCAAATTTTAATTACGCCGAGGATTGCCTTTTCTATAGTAAATTTTTCAAAAAATAAATTTTACCGTCGCAAATTTTAAATATGCCGAGGATTGCCTCTTCTATAGTAAATTTTTCATAATATTATTTTTTTCTGACGCAAATTTTAAATACGGCGGGTTTGACCTTTTCTATAGAAAATTTTCCAACAAATTATTTTCTACCGTCGCAAATTTTAAATAAGCCAGGGATGGCCTTTTCTATTGTAAATTTTTTCAAAAAATTATTTTTACTGTCGCAAATTTTAAACAGGCCGAGGATTGCCTTTTCTATAGTAAATTTTCAAAAAAATTATTTGTTATTGTCGGAAATTTTAAATACGCCGGGGATTGCCTTTTCTATTGTAATTGTTCAAAAAATTCTTTTTTTCTGTTGCAAATTTTAAATGCGGCGAATATGGCCTTTTTTATAATAAATTTTTCAAAAAATTATTTTTTTCTGTCGCAAATTTTAAATACGGCGAGTATGGTCTTTTCTATAGTAAATTTTTCAAAAAATTATTTTTTACTGTCGCAAATTTTAAATACGGCGAGAATGACCTTTTCTATAGTAAATTTTTCAAAAAATTATTTTTTACTGTCGCAAATTTAAAATACGGTGAGTATGGCCCTTTATATTGTAAATTTTTCAAAAAATAATTTTTTACTGTCGCAAATTTTAAATACGCCGAGTATTGCCTTTTCTATTGTAAATTTTACCGTCGCAAATTTTAAATATGCCGAGGATTGCCTCTTCTATAGTAAATTTTTCATAATATTATTTTTTTCTGACGCAAATTTTAAATACGGCGGGTTTGACCTTTTCTATAGAAAATTTTCCAACAAATTATTTTCTACCGTCGCAAATTTTAAATAAGCCAGGGATTGCCTTTTCTATTGTAAATTTTTTCAAAAAATTATTTTTTCTGTCGCAAACTTTAAATAGGCCGAGGATTGCCTTTTCTATAGTAAATTTTCAAAAAATTATTTGTTATTGTCGCAAATTTTAAATACGCCGGGGATTGCCTTTTCTATTGTAAATATTCAAAAAAATTCTTTTTTTCTGTCGCAAATTTTAAATGCGGCGAATATGGCCTTCTTTATAGTAAATTTTTCAAAAAATTATTTGTAACTGTTTTCTATAGTAAATTTTTCAAAAAATTATTTTTTACCGTCGCAAATTTTAATTACGCCGAAGATTCCCTTTTCAATAGTAAATTTATCAAAAACTAAATTTTACCGTCGCAAGTTTTAAATACTCCGAGGATTGCCTTTTCTATAGTAAATTTTTCAAAAAATAATTGCCTTTTCTGTTATAAATTTTTCAAAAAATTATTTTTTCTGTCGCAAATTTTAAATACGGCGAGTATGGTCTTTTCTATAGTAAATTTTCCAACAAATTATTTTCTACCCTCGCAAATTTTAAATACGCCAGATATTGCCTTTTCTATTGTAAATTTTTCAAACAATTATTTTTACTGTCGCAAATTTTAAATACGCGGAGGATTGCCTTTTCTATAGTAAATTTTGCAAAAAATTATTTTTTACTGTAGCAAATTTTAAATACGCCGAGTATTGCCTTTTCTATTGTAAATTTTTCCAAAAATAATTTTTTTCTGTCGCCAATTGTAAATACGGCGAGTATGGCCTTTTCTATAATAAATTTTCAAAAAATTACTTTCAAATGTGGCAAACTTTAAAAACGCCGAGGGTTGTTTTACTATAGTAAATTTTTCGCAAAATTATTTTTTACTGTCGCAAATTGTAATTACGCCGAGGATTGCCTTTCCTATAGTAAATTTTTCAAAGAATTATTTTTTACTGTCACAAATTTTAAATACGCCGAGGATTGCCTTTTCTATTGTAAAGTTTTCCAAAAATAATTTTTTACTGTCGCAAATTTAAAAAACGCCGAGGATTGCCTTTTGAATAGTAAATTTTTCAAAAAATAAATTTTACCGTCGAAAATTTTAAATACGCCGAGGGTTGCCTTTTCTATAGTAAATTTTTCAAAAAATAATTTTTATTTTCTCAAATTTTAAATAAACCGAGGATGGCCTTTTCTATAGTAAATTTTTGAAAGAATTATTTTTTACTGTCACAAATTTTAAATACGCCGAGGATTGCCTTTTCTATTGTAAACTTTTCAAAAAATAATTTTTTTCTGTCGCAAATTTTAAATACGGGAGAATGGCCTTTTCTATAATAAATTTTTCAAAAAATTACTTTCAAATGTGGCAAACTTTAAAAACGCCGAGGATTGTTTTTCTATAGTAAATTTTTCCAAAAATAATTTTTTTCTGTCGCCAATTTTAAATACGGCGAGTATGGCCTTTTCTATAATAAATTTTTCAAAAAACAAATTTTACTGTCGCAAATTTTAAATACGCCGAGGATTGCCTTTTCTATAGTATATTTTTCAAAAAATTATTTTTACTGTCGCAAATTTTAAAAACGCCGAGGATTGCCTTTCAAATAGTAAATTTTTCAAAAAATAAATTTTACCGTCGCAAATTTTAAATACGCCGAGGGTTGCATTTTCTATAGTAAATTTTTCAAAAAATAATTTTTATTTTCGCAAATTTTAAATAAACCGAGGATTGCCTTTTCTATAGTAAATTTTTCAAAGAATTATTTTTTACTGTCACAAATTTTAAATACGCCGAGGATTGCCTTTTCTATTGTAAATTTTTCCAAAAATAATTTTTTACTGTTGCAAATTTAAAAAACGCCGAGGATTGCCTTTTGAATAGTAAATTTTTCAAAAAATAAATTTTACCGTCACAAATTTTAAATACGCCGAGGGTTGCCTTTTCTATTGTAAATTTTTCAAAAAATAATTTTTATTTTCTCAAATTTTAAATAAACCGAGGATGGCCTTTTCTATAGTAAATTTTTCAAAGAATTATTTTTTACTGTCACAAATTTTAAATACGCCGAGGATTGCCTTTTCTATTGTAAACTTTTCAAAAAATTATTTTTTTCTGTCGCAAATTTTAAATACGGCGAGAATGGCCTTTTCTATAGTAAATTTTTCAAAAATTATTTTTAACTGTCGCAAATTTTAAATACGCCGAGTATTTCCTTTTCTATTGTAAATTTTTCCAAAAATAATTTTTTTCTGTCGCCAATTTTAAATACGGCGAGTATGGCCATTTGTATAATAAATTTTTTCAAAAATTATTTTCAAATGTGGCAAACTTTACAAACGCCGAGGAATGTTTTTCTATAGTAAATTTTTCAAAAAATTATTTTTTACTGTAGCAAATTTTAAATACGCCGAGTATTGCCTTTTCTATTGTAAATTTTTCCAAAAATAATTTTTTTCTGTCGCCAATTGTAAATACGGCGAGTATGGCCTTTTCTATAATAAATTTTTCAAAAAATTACTTTCAAATGTGGCAAACTTTAAAAACGCCGAGGATTGTTTTACTATAGTAAATTTTTCGCAAAATTATTTTTTACTGTCGCAAATTGTAATTACGCCGAGGATTGCCTTTCCTATAGTAAATTTTTCAAAGAATTATTTTTTACTGTCACAAATTTTAAATACGCCGAGGATTGCCTTTTCTATTGTAAAGTTTTCCAAAAATAATTTTTTACTGTCGCAAATTTTAAATACGGCGAGTATGGCCATTTGTATAATAAATTTTTTCAAAAATTATTTTCAAATGTGGCAAACTTTACAAACGCCGAGGAATGTTTTTCTATAGTAAATTTTTCAAAAAATTATTTTTTACTGTCGCAAATTTTAATTACGCCGAGGATTGCCTTTTCAATAGTAAGTTTTTCAAAAAAAAAATTTTACCGTCGCAAATTTTAAATATGCCGAGGATTGCCTTTTCTATAGTAAATTTTTCATAATACTATTTTTTTCTGACGCAAATTTTAAATACCGCGGGTTTGACCTTTTCTATAGAAAATTTTCCAACAAATTTTTTTCTACCGTCGCAAATTTTAAATAAGCCAGGGATGGCCTTTTCTATTGTAAATTTTTTCAAAAAATTATTTTTACTGTCGCAAATTTTAAACAGGCCGAGGATTGCCTTTTCTATAGTAAATTTTCAAAAAATTATTTTTTATTGTCGGAAATTTTAAATACGCCGGGGATTGCCTTTTCTATTGTAATTGTTCAAAAAATTCTTTTTTTCTGTCGCAAATTTTAAATGCGGCGAATATGGCCTTTTTTATAGTAAATTTTTCAAAAAATTATTTTTAACTGTCGCAAATTTTAAAAACACCGAGGATTGCCTTTTCTATTGTAAATTTTTCAAAAAATTATTTTTTACCGTCGCAAATTTTAATTACGCCGAAGATTCCCTTTTCAATAGTAAATTTATCAAAAACTAAATTTTACCGTCGCAAGTTTTAAATACTCCGAGGATTGGCTTTTCTATAGTAAATTTTTCAAAAAATAATTTTTATTTTCGCAAATTTTAAATGCGCCGAGAATTGCCTTTTCTATAGTAAATTTTTCAAAAAATTATTTTTTACTGTCGCAAATTTTAAATACGCCGAGGATTGCCTTTTCTGTTATAAATTTTTCAAAAAATTATTTTTTCTGTCGCAAATTTTAAATACGGCGAGTATGGTCTTTTCTATAGTAAATTTTCCAACAAATTATTTTCTACGCTCGCAAATTTTAAATACGCCAGATATTGCCTTTTCTATTGTAAATTTTTCAAACAATTATTTTTACTGTCGCAAATTTTAAATACGCGGAGGGTTGCCTTTTCTATAGTAAATTTTGCAAAAAATTATTTTTTACTGTAGCAAATTTTAAATACGCCGAGTATTGCCTTTTCTATTGTAAATTTTTCCAAAACTAATTTTTTTCTGTCGCCAATTTTAAATACGGCGAGTATGGCCTTTTCTATAATAAATATTTCAAAAAATTACTTTCAAATGTGGCAAACTTTAAAAACGCCGAGGATTGTTTTACTATAGTAAATTTTTCGCAAAATTATTTTTTACTGTCGCAAATTTTAATTACGCCGAGGATTGCCTTTCCTATAGTAAATTTTTCAAAGAATTATTTTTTACTGTCACAAATTTTAAATACGCCGAGGATTGCCTTTTCTATTGTAATTTTTTCCAAAAATAATTTTTTACTGTCGCAAATTTAAAAAACGCCGAGGATTGCCTTTTGAATAGTAAATTTTTCAAAAAATAAATTTTACCGTCGCAAATTTTAAATACGCCGAGGATTGCCTTTTCTATAGCAAATTTTTCAAAAAATAATTTTTATTTTCTCAAATTTTAAATAAACCAAGTATGGCCATTTCTATAGTAAATTTTTCAAAGAATTATTTTTTACTGTCACAAATTTTAAATACGCCGGGGATTGCCTTTTCTATTGTAATTGTTCAAAAAATTCTTTTTTTCTGTCGCAAATTTTAAATGCGGCGAATATGGCCTTTTTTATAGTAAATTTTTCAAAAAATTATTTTTAACTGTCGCAAATTTTAAAAACTCCGAGGATTGCCTTTTCTATAGTAAACTTTTCAAAAAATTATTTTTTACCGTCGCAAATTTTAATTACGCCGAAGATTCCCTTTTCAATAGTAAATTTATCAAAAACTACATTTTACCGTCGCAAGTTTTAAATACTCCGAGGATTGCCTTTTCTATAGTAAATTTTTCAAAAAATCATTTTTATTTTCGCAAATTTTAAATGCGCCGAGAATTGCCTTTTCTATAGTCAATTTTTCAAAAAATTATTTTTTACTGTCGCAAATTTTAAATACCCCGAGGATTGCCTTTTCTGTTATAAATTTTTCAAAAAATTATTTTTTCTGTCGCAAATTTTAAAACGGCGAGTATGGTCTTTTCTATAGTAAATTTTCCAACAAATTATTTTCTACCCTCGCAAATTTTAAATACGCCAGATATTGCCTTTTCTATTGTAAATTTTTCAAACAATTATTTTTACTGTCGCAAATTTTAAATACGCGGAGGATTGCCTTTTCTATAGTAAATTTTGCAAAAAATTATTTTTTACTGTAGCAAATTTTAAATACGCCGAGTATTGCCTTTTCTATTGTAAATTTTTCCAAAACTAAATTTTTTCTGTCGCCAATTTTAAATACGGCGAGTATGGCCTTTTCTATAATAAATATTTCAAAAAATTACTTTCAAATGTGGCAAACTTTAAAAACGCCGAGGATTGTTTTACTATAGTAAATTTTTCGCAAAATTATTTTTTACTGTCGCAAATTTTAATTACGCCGAGGATTGCCTTTCCTATAGTAAATTTTTCAAAGAATTATTTTTAACTGTCACAAATTTTAAATACGCCGAGGATTGCCTTTTCTATTGTAAATTTTTCCAAAAATAATTTTTTACTGTCGCAAATTTAAAAAACGCCGAGGATTGCCTTTTGAATAGTAAATTTTTCAAAAAATAAATTTTACCGTCGCAAATTTTAAATACGCCGAGGATTGCCTTTTCTATAGCAAATTTTTCAAAAAATAATTTTTATTTTCTCAAATTTTAAATAAACCAAGTATGGCCTTTTCTATAGTAAATTTTTCAAAGAATTATTTTTTACTGTCACAAATTTTAAATACGCCGGGGATTGCCTTTTCTATTGTAATTGTTCAAAAAATTCTTTTTTTCTGTCGCAAATTTTAAATGCGGCGAATATGGCCTTTTTTATAGTAAATTTTTCAAAAAATTATTTTTAACTGTCGCAAATTTTAAAAACTCCGAGGATTGCCTTTTCTATAGTAAATTTTTCAAAAAATTATTTTTTACCGTCGCAAATTTGAATTACGCCGAAGATTCCCTTTTCAATAGTAAATTTTTAAAAAACTAAATTTTACCGTCGCAAGTTTTAAATACTCCGAGGATTGCCTTTTCTATAGTAAATTTTTCAAAAAATAATTTTTATTTTCGCAAATTTTAAATGCGCCGAGAATTGCCTTTTCTATAGTAAATTTTTCAAAAAATTATTTTTTACTGTCGCAAATTTTAAATACGCCGAGGATTACCTTTTCTATTATAAATTTTACAAAAAATTATTTTTTTTCTGTCGCAAATTTTAAATACGGCGAGTATGGTCTTTTCTATAGTAAATTTTTCAAAATTTTTTTTTTTACTGTCGCAAATTTTAAATATGGTGAGTATGGCCCTTTCTATTGTAAATTTTTCAAAAAATAATTTTTTACTCTCGGAATTTTAAATACGCCGAGGATTGCCATTTCTATAGTAAATTTTTAAAAAAATTATTTTTTCTGTCGCAAATTTTAAATACGCCGAGGATTGCCTTTTCTATTGTAAATTTTTCCAAAAATAATTTTTTTCTGTCGCCAATTTTAAATACGGCGAGTATGGCCTTTTCTATAATAAATTTTTCAAAAAATTATTTTCACTGTCGCAAATTTTAAATACGCCGAGGATTGCCTTTTCTATAGTAAATTTTTCAAAAAATATTTCTTTACTGTCGCAAATATTAAATAAACCGAAGATTGCCTTTTCTATAGTAAATTTTTCAAAGAATTATTTTTTACTGTCGGAAATTTTAAATACGCCGAGGATTGCCTTTTCTATAGTAAATATTGCAAAAAATTATTTTTTACTGGCGCAAATTTTAATTACGCCGAAGATTCCCTTTTCAATAGTAAATTTATCAAAAACTACATTTTACCGTCGCAAGTTTTAAATACTCCGAGGATTGCCTTTTCTATAGTAAATTTTTCAAAAAATCATTTTTATTTTCGCAAATTTTAAATGCGCCGAGAATTGCCTTTTCTATAGTCAATTTTTCAAAAAATTATTTTTTACTGTCGCAAATTTTAAATACCCCGAGGATTGCCTTTTCTGTTATAAATTTTTCAAAAAATTATTTTTTCTGTCGCAAATTTTAAAACGGCGAGTATGGTCTTTTCTATAGTAAATTTTCCAACAAATTATTTTCTACCCTCGCAAATTTTAAATACGCCAGATATTGCCTTTTCTATTGTAAATTTTTCAAACAATTATTTTTACTGTCGCAAATTTTAAATACGCGGAGGATTGCCTTTTCTATAGTAAATTTTGCAAAAAAATATTTTTTACTGTAGCAAATTTTAAATACGCCGAGTATTGCCTTTTCTATTGTAAATTTTTCCAAAACTAATTTTTTTCTGTCGCCAATTTTAAATACGGCGAGTATGGCCTTTTCTATAATAAATATTTCAAAAAATTACTTTCAAATGTGGCAAACTTTAAAAACGCCGAGGATTGTTTTACTATAGTAAATTTTTCGCAAAATTATTTTTTACTGTCGGAAATTTTAATTACGCCGAGGATTGCCTTTCCTATAGTAAATTTTTCAAAGAATTATTTTTAACTGTCACAAATTTTAAATACGCCGAGGATTGCCTTTTCTATTGTAAATTTTTCCAAAAATAATTTTTTACTGTCGCAAATTTAAAAAACGCCGAGGATTGCCTTTTGAATAGTAAATTTTTCAAAAAATAAATTTTACCGTCGCAAATTTTAAATACGCCGAGGATTGCCTTTTCTATAGCAAATTTTTCAAAAAATAATTTTTATTTTCTCAAATTTTAAATAAACCAAGTATGGCCTTTTCTATAGTAAATTTTTCAAAGAATTATTTTTTACTGTCACAAATTTTAAATACGCCGGGGATTGCCTTTTCTATTGTAATTGTTCAAAAAATTCTTTTTTTCTGTCGCAAATTTTAAATGCGGCGAATATGGCCTTTTTTATAGTAAATTTTTCAAAAAATTATTTTTAACTGTCGCAAATTTTAAAAACTCCGAGGATTGCCTTTTCTATAGTAAATTTTTCAAAAAATTATTTTTTACCGTCGCAAATTTTAATTACGCCGAAGATTCCCTTTTCAATAGTAAATTTTTCAAAAACTAAATTTTACCGTCGCAAGTTTTAAATACTCCGAGGATTGCCTTTTCTATAGTAAATTTTTCAAAAAATAATTTTTATTTTCGCAAATTTTAAATGCGCCGAGAATTGCCTTTTCTATAGTAAATTTTTCAAAAAATTATTTTTTACTGTCGCAAATTTTAAATACGCCGAGGATTACCTTTTCTATTATAAATTTTACAAAAAATTATTTTTTTCTGTCGCAAATTTTAAATACGGCGAGTATGGTCTTTTCTATAGTAAATTTTTCAAAATTTTTTTTTTTACTGTCGCAAATTTTAAATATGGTGAGTATGGCCCTTTCTATTGTAAATTTTTCAAAAAATAATTTTTTACTCTCGGAATTTTAAATACGCCGAGGATTGCCATTTCTATAGTAAATTTTTAAAAAAATTATTTTTTCTGTCGCAAATTTTAAATACGCCGAGGATTGCCTCTTCTATTGTAAATTTTTCCAAAAATAATTTTTTTCTGTCGCCAATTTTAAATACGGCGAGTATGGCCTTTTCTATAATAAATTTTTCAAAAAATTATTTTCACTGTCGCAAATTTTAAATACGCCGAGGATTGCCTTTTCTATAGTAAATTTTTCAAAAAATATTTCTTTACTGTCGCAAATATTAAATAAACCGAAGATTGCCTTTTCTATAGTAAATTTTTCAAAGAATTATTTTTTACTGTCGGAAATTTTAAATACGCCGAGGATTGCCTTTTCTATAGTAAATATTGCAAAAAATTATTTTTTACTGGCGCAAATTTTAAATACGCCGAGGATTGCCTTTACTATAGTAAATTTTTTGAAAAATTATTTTTTAACTTCGCAAATTTTAAATACAGCGAGGATTGCCTTTTCTATAGTAAATTTTTCAAAAAATTATTTTCACTGTCGCAAATTTTAAATACGCCGAGGATTGCCTTTTCTATAGTAAATTTTTCAAAAAATTATTTTTTACTGTCGCAAATTTTAAAAATGCCGAGGATTGCCTTTTCAATAGTAAATTTTTCAAAAAATAAATTTTACCGTCGCAAATTTTAAATACGCCGACGGTTGCCTTTTCTATAGTAAATTTTTCAAAAAATAATTTTTATTTTCTCAAATTTTAAATAAACCGAGGATGGCCTTTTCTATAGTAAATTTTTCAAAGAATTATTTTTTCTGTCGGAAATTTTAAATACGCCGAGGGTTGCCTTTTCTATAGTAAATTTTGCAAAAAATTATTTTTTACTGGCGCAAATTTTAAATACGCCGAGGATTGCCTTTACTATAGTAAATTTTTTGAAAAATTATTTTTTAACTTCGCAAATTTTAAATACACCGAGGATTGCCTTTTCTATAGCAAATTTTTCAAAAAATTATTTTCACTGTCGCAAATTTTAAATACGCCGAGGATTGCCTTTTCTATAGTAAATTTTTCAAGAAATTATTTTTTATTGTCGCAAATTTTAAAAACGCCGAGGATTGCCTTTTCAATAGTAAATTTTTCAAAAAATAAATTTTACCGTCGCAAATTTTAAATAAACCGAGGATGGCCTTTTCTATAGTAAATTTTTCAAAGAATTATTTTTTACTGTCACGAATTTTAAATACGCCGAGGATTGCCTTTTCTATTGTAAACTTTTCAAAAAATAATTTTTTTCTGTCGCAAATTTTAAATACGGCGAGAATGGCCTTTTCTATAGTAAATTTTTCACAAAATTATTTTTAACTGTCGCAAATTTTAAATACGCCGAGTATTGCCTTTTCTATTGTAAATTTTTCCAAAAATAATTTTTTTCTGTCGCCAATTTTAAATACGGCGAGTATGGCCATTTCTATAATAAATTTTTTCAAAAATTATTTTCAAATGTGGCAAACTTTAAAAACGCCGAGGAATGTTTTTTCTATAGTAAATTTTTCAAAAAATTATTTTTTACTGTCGCAAATTTTAATTACGCCGAGGATTGCCTTTTCAATAGTAAGTTTTTCAAAAAATAAATTTTACCGTCGCCAATTTTAAATATGCCGAGGATTGCCTTTTCTATAGTAAATTTTTCATAATATTATTTTTTTCTGACGCAAATTTTAAATACGGCGGGTTTGACCTTTTCTATAGAAAATTTTCCAACAAATTATTTTCTACCGTCGCAAATTTTAAATAAGCCAGGGATTGCCTTTTCTATTGTAAATTTTTTCAAAAAATTATTTTTACTGTCGCAAATTTTAAATAGGCCGAGGATTGCCTTTTCTATAGTAAATTTTCAAAAAATTATTTGTTATTGTCGCAAATTTTTAATACGCCGGGGATTGCCTTTTCTATTGTAATTTTTCAAAAAATTATTTTTTTTTGTCGCAAATTTGAAATGCGGCGAATATGGCCTTTTTTACAGTAAATTTTTCAAAAAATTATTTTTAACTGTCGCAAATTTTAAAAAACTCCGAGGATTGCCTTTTCTATAGTAAATTTTTCAAAAATTAGTAAATTAGTAAATTTTTCAAAAACTAAATTTTACCGTCGCAAGTTTTAAATACTCCGAGGATTGCTTTTTCTATAGTAAATTTTTCAAAAAATAATTTTTATTTTCGCAAATTTTAAATGCGCCGAGAATTGCCTTTTCTATAGTAAATTTTTCAAAAAATTATTTTTTACTGTCGCAAATTTTAAATACGCCGAGGATTGCCTTTTCTATTATAAATGTTTCAAAAAATTATTTTTTTCTGTCGCAAATTTTAAATACGGCGAGTATGGTCTTTTCTATAGTAAATTTTTCAAAAAATTATTTTTTACTGTTGCAAATTTTAAATACGCCGAGGATTGCCTTTTCTATAATAAATTTTTCAAAAAATTATTTTTTTTCTGTCGCAAATTTTAAATATGGTGAGTATGGCCCTTTCTATTGTAAATTTTTCAAAAAATAATTTTTTACTCTCGGAATTTTAAATACGCCGAGGATTGCCATTTCTATAGTAAATTTTTAAAAAAAATATTTTTTCTGTCGCAAATTTTAAATACGCCGAGGATTGCCTTTTCTATTATAAATTTTTCAAAAAATTATTTTTTTCTGTCGCAAATTTTAAATACGGCGAGTATGGTCTTTTCTATAGTAAATTTTTCAAAAAATTATTTTTTACTGTCGCAAATTTTAAATACGCCGAGGATTGCCTTTTCTATAATAAATTTTTCAAAAAATTATTTTTTTTCTGTCGCAAATTTTAAATACGGCGAGTATGGTCTTTTCTATAGTAAATTTTTCAAAAAATTATTTTTTTCCGTCGCAAATTTTAATTACGCCGAAGATTCCCTTTTCAATAGTAAATTTATCAAAAACTAAATTTGACCGTCGCAAGTTTTAAATACTCCGAGGATTGCCTTTTCTATAGTAAATTTTTCAAAAAGTAATTGCCTTTTCTGTTATAAATTTTTCAAAAAATTATTTTTTCTGTCGCAAATTTTAAATACGGCGAGTATGGTCTTTTCTATAGTAAATTTTCCAACAAATTATTTTCTACCCTCGCAAATTATAAATACGCCAGATATTGCCTTTTCTATTGTATATTTTTCAAACAATTATTTTTACTGTCGCAAATTTTAAATACGCGGAGGATTGCCTTTTCTATAGTAAATTTTGCAAAAAATTATTTTTTACTGTAGCAAATTTTAAATACGCCGAGTATTGCCTTTTCTATTGTAAATTTTTCCAAAAATGATTTTTTTCTGTCGCCAATTTTAAATACGGCGAGTATGGCCTTTTCTATAATAAATTTTTCAAAAAATTACTTTCAAATGTGACAAACTTTAAAAACGCCGAGAATTGTTTTACTATAGTAAATTTTTCGCAAAATTATTTTTTACTGTCGCAAATTGTAATTAAAAAAATTGTAATTAATTTTTCAAATAATTATTTTTTACTGTCACAAATTTTAAATACGCCGAGGATTGCCTTTTCTATTGTAAATTTTTCCAAAAATAATTTTTTACTGTCGCAAATTTAAAAAACGCCGAGGATTGCCTTTTGAATAGTAAATTTTTCAAAAAATAAATTTTACCGTCGCAAATTTTAAATACGCCGAGGGTTGCCTTTTCTATAGAAAATTTTTCAAAAAATAATTTTTATTTTCTCAAATTTTAAATAAACCGAGGATGGCCTTTTCTATAGTAAATTTTTGTAAGAATTATTTTTTACTGTCACAAATTTTAAATACGCCGAGGATTGCCTTTTCTATTGTAAACTTTTCAAAAAATAATTTTTTTCTGTCGCAAATTTTAAATACGGCGAGAATGGCCTTTTCTATAATAAATTTTTCAAAAAATTACTTTCAAATGTGGCAAACTTTAAAAACGCCGAGGATTGTTTTTCTATAGTAAATTTTTCCAAAAATAATTTTTTTCTGTCGCCAATTTTAAATACGGCGAGTATGGCCTTTTCTATAATAAATTTTTCAAAAAACAAATTTTACCGTCGCAAATTTTAAATACGCCGAGGATTGCCTTTTCTATAGTATATTTTTCAAAAAATTATTTTTTACTGTCGCAAATTTTAAAAACGCCGAGGATTGCCTTTCAAATAGTAAATTTTTCAAAAAATAAATTTTACCGTCCAAATTTTAAATACGCCGAGGGTTGCATTTTCTATAGTAAATTTTTCAAAAAATAATTTTTATTTTCGCAAATTTTAAATAAACCGAGGATTGCCTTTTCTATAGTAAATTTTTCAAAGAATTATTTTTTACTGTCACAAATTTTAAATACGCCGAGGATTGCCTTTTCTATTGTAAATTTTTCCAAAAATAGATTTTTACTGTCGCAAATTTAAAAAACGCCGAGGATTGCCTTTTGATTAGTAAATTTTTCAAAAAATAAATTTTACCGTCGCAAATTTGAAATACGCCGAGGGTTGCCTTTTCTATAGTAAATTTTTCAAAAAATAATTTTTATTTTCTCAAATTTTAAATAAATCGAGAATGGCCTTTTCTATAGTAAATTTTTCAAAAAATTATTTTTAACTGTCGCAAATTTTAAATACGCCGAGTATTTCCTTTTCTATTGTAAATTTTTCCAAAAATAATTTTTTTCTGTCGCCAATTTTAAATACGGCGAGTATGGCCTTTTCTATAATAAATTTTTCGAAAAATTATTTTCAAATGTGGCAAACTTTAAAAACGCCGAGGATTGTTTTTCTATATTAAATTTTTCAAAAAATTATTTTTTACTGTCGCAAATTTTAATTACGCCGAGGATTGCCTTTTCTATAGTAAATTTTTCAAAAAATAAATTTTACCGTCGCAAATTTTAAATATGCCGAGGATTGCCTCTTCTATAGTAAATATTTCATAATATAATTTTTTTCTGACGCAAATTTTAAATACGGCGGGTTTGCCCTTTTCTATAGAAAATTTTCCAACAAATTATTTTCTACCGTCGCAAATTTTAAATAAGCCAGGGATGGCCTTTTCTATTGTAAATTTTTTCAAAAAATTATTTTTACTGTCGCAAATTTTAAACAGGCCGAGGATTGCCTTTTCTATAGTAAATTTTCAAAAAATTATTTGTTATTGTCGGAAATTTTAAATACGCCGGGGATTGCCTTTTCTATTGTAATTGTTCAAAAAATTCTTTTTTTCTGTCGCAAATTTTAAATGCGGCGAATATGGCCTTTTTTATAATAAATTTTTCAAAAAATTATTTTTTTCTGTCGCAAATTTTAAATACGGCGAGTATGGTCTTTTCTATAGTAAATTTTTCAAAAAATTATTTTTTACTGTCGCAAATTTTAAATACGGCGAGAATGACCTTTTCTATAGTAAATTTTTCAAAAAATTATTTTTTACTGTCGCAAATTTAAAATACGGTGAGTATGGCCCTTTCTATTGTAAATTTTTCAAAAAATAATTTTTTACTGTCGCAAATTTTAAATACGCCGAGTATTTCCTTTTCTATTGTAAATTTTACCGTCGCAAATTTTAAATATGCCGAGGATTGCCTCTTCTATAGTAAATTTTTCATAATATTATTTTTTTCTGACGCAAATTTTAAATACGGCGGGTTTGACCTTTTCTATAGAAAATTTTCCAACAAATTATTTTCTACCGTCGCAAATTTTAAATAAGCCAGGGATTGCCTTTTCTATTGTAAATTTTTTCAAAAAATTATT
Source organism: Dioctria rufipes (assembly GCA_963924295.1). Lineage (NCBI taxonomy): Eukaryota > Metazoa > Arthropoda > Insecta > Diptera > Asilidae > Dioctria > Dioctria rufipes. The sequence continues at coordinate 401,639 of CAWUPM010000171.1, read as the reverse complement.
TTTACTGTCGCAAACTTTAAATAGGCCTAGGATTGCCTTTTCTATAGTAAATTTTCAAAAAATTATTTGTTATTGTCGCAAATTTTAAATACGCCGGGGATTGCCTTTTCTATTGTAAATGTTCAAAAAATTCTTTTTTTCTGTCGCAAATTTTAAATGCGGCGAATATGGCCTTCTTTATAGTAAATTGTTCAAAAAATTATTTTTAACTGTTTTCTATAGTAAATTTTTCAAAAAATTATTTTTTACCGTCGCAAATTTTAATTATGCCGAAGATTCCCTTTTCAATAGTAAAATTATCAAAAACTAAATTTTACCGTGGCAAGTTTTAAATACTCCGAGGATTGCCTTTTCTATAGTAAATTTTTCAAAAAATAATTGCCTTTTCTGTTATAAATTTTTCAAAAAATTATTTTTTCTGTCGCAAATTTTAAATACGGCGAGTATGGTCTTTTCTATAGTAAATTTTCCAACAAATTATTTTCTACCCTCGCAAATTTTAAATACGCCAGATATTGCCTTTTCTATTGTAAATTTTTCAAACAATTATTTTTACTGTCGCAAATTTTAAATACGCGGAGGATTGCCTTTTCTATAGTAAATTTTGCAAAAAATTATTTTTTACTGTAGCAAATTTTAAATACGCCGAGTATTGCCTTTTCTATTGTAAATTTTTCCAAAAATAATTTTTTTCTGTCGCCAATTTAAAAAACGCCGAGGATTGCCTTTTGAATAGTAAATTTTTCAAAAAATAAATTTTACCGTCGAAAATTTTAAATACGCCGAGGGTTGCCTTTTCTATAGTAAATTTTTCAAAAAATAATTTTTATTTTCTCAAATTTTAAATAAACCGAGTATGGCCTTTTCTATAATAAATTTTTCAAAAAATTACTTTCAAATGTGGCAAACTTTAAAAACGCCGAGGATTGTTTTACTATAGTAAATTTTTCGCAAAATTATTTTTTACTGTCGCAAATTGTAATTACGCCGAGGATTGCCTTTCCTATAGTAAATTTTTCAAAGAATTATTTTTTACTGTCACAAATTTTAAATACGCCGAGGATTGCCTTTTCTATTGTAAAGTTTTCCAAAAATAATTTTTTACTGTCGCAAATTTAAAAAACGCCGAGGATTGCCTTTTGAATAGTAAATTTTTCAAAAAATAAATTTTACCGTCGAAAATTTTAAATACGCCGAGGGTTGCCTTTTCTATAGTAAATTTTTCAAAAAATAATTTTTATTTTCTCAAATTTTAAATAAACCGAGGATGGCCTTTTCTATAGTAAATTTTTGAAAGAATTATTTTTTACTGTCACAAATTTTAAATACGCCGAGGATTGCCTTTTCTATTGTAAACTTTTCAAAAAATAATTTTTTTCTGTCGCAAATTTTAAATACGGGAGAATGGCCTTTTCTATAATAAATTTTTCAAAAAATTACTTTCAAATGTGGCAAACTTTAAAAACGCCGAGGATTGTTTTTCTATAGTAAATTTTTCCAAAAATAATTTTTTTCTGTCGCCAATTTTAAATACGGCGAGTATGGCCTTTTCTATAATAAATTTTTCAAAAAACAAATTTTACTGTCGCAAATTTTAAATACGCCGAGGATTGCCTTTTCTATAGTATATTTTTCAAAAAATTATTTTTTACTGTCGCAAATTTTAAAAACGCCGAGGATTGCCTTTCAAATAGTAAATTTTTCAAAAAATAAATTTTACCGTCGCAAATTTTAAATACGCCGAGGGTTGCATTTTCTATAGTAAATTTTTCAAAAAATAATTTTTATTTTCGCAAATTTTAAATAAACCGAGGATTGCCTTTTCTATAGTAAATTTTTCAAAGAATTATTTTTTACTGTCACAAATTTTAAATACGTCGAGGATTGCCTTTTCTATTGTAAATTTTTCCAAAAATAATTTTTTACTGTTGCAAATTTAAAAAACGCCGAGGATTGCCTTTTGAATAGTAAATTTTTCAAAAAATAAATTTTACCGTCACAAATTTTAAATACGCCGAGGGTTGCCTTTTCTATTGTAAATTTTTCAAAAAATAATTTTTATTTTCTCAAATTTTAAATAAACCGAGGATGGCCTTTTCTATAGTAAATTTTTCAAAGAATTATTTTTTACTGTCACAAATTTTAAATACGCCGAGGATTGCCTTTTCTATTGTAAACTTTTCAAAAAATTATTTTTTTCTGTCGCAAATTTTAAATACGGCGAGAATGGCCTTTTCTATAGTAAATTTTTCAAAAAATTATTTTTAACTGTCGCAAATTTTAAATACGCCGAGTATTTCCTTTTCTATTGTAAATTTTTCCAAAAATAATTTTTTTCTGTCGCCAATTTTAAATACGGCGAGTATGGCCATTTGTATAATAAATTTTTTCAAAAATTATTTTCAAATGTGGCAAACTTTACAAACGCCGAGGAATGTTTTTCTATAGTAAATTTTTCAAAAAATTATTTTTTACTGTCGCAAATTTTAATTACGCCGAGGATTGCCTTTTCAATAGTAAGTTTTTCAAAAAATAAATTTTACCGTCGCAAATTTTAAATATGCCGAGGATTGCCTTTTCTATAGTAAATTTTTCATAATATTATTTTTTTCTGACGCAAATTTTAAATACCGCGGGTTTGACCTTTTCTATAGAAAATCTTCCAACAAATTATTTTCTACCGTCGCAAATTTTAAATAAGCCAGGGATGGCCTTTTCTATTGTAAATTTTTTCAACAAATTATTTTTACTGTCGCAAATTTTAAACAGGCCGAGGATTGCCTTTTCTATAGTAAATTTTCAAAAAATTATTTTTTATTGTCGGAAATTTTAAATACGCCGGGGATTGCCTTTTCTATTGTAATTGTTCAAAAAATTCTTTTTTTCTGTCGCAAATTTTAAATGCGGCGAATATGGCCTTTTTTATAGTAAATTTTTCAAAAAATTATTTTTAACTGTCGCAAATTTTAAGAACACCGAGGATTGCCTTTTCTATTGTAAATTTTTCAAAAAATTATTTTTTACCGTCGCAAATTTTAATTACGCCGAAGATTCCCTTTTCAATAGTAAATTTATCAAAAACTAAATTTTACCGTCGCAAGTTTTAAATACTCCGAGGATTGCCTTTTCTATAGTAAATTTTTCAAAAAATTATTTTTAATTTCGCAAATTTTAAATGCGCCGAGAATTGCCTTTTCTATAGTAAATTTTTCAAAAAATTATTTTTTACTGTCGCAAATTTTAAATACGCCGAGGATTGCCTTTTCTGTTATAAATTTTTCAAAAAATTATTTTTTCTGTCGCAAATTTTAAATACGGCGAGTATGGTCTTTTCTATAGTAAATTTTCCAACAAATTATTTTCTACCCTCGCAAATTTTAAATACGCCAGACATTGTCTTTTCTATTGTAAATTTTTCAAACAATTATTTTTACTGTCGGAAATTTTAAATACGCGGAGGATTGCCTTTTCTATAGTAAATTTTGCAAAAAATTATTTTTTACTGTAGAAAATTTTAAATACGCCCAGTATTGCCTTCTCTATTGTAAATTTTTCCAAAAATAATTTTTTTCTGTCGCCAATTTTAAATACGGCGAGTATGGCCTTTTCTATAATAAATATTTCAAAAAATTACTTTCAAATGTGGCAAACTTTAAAAACGCCGAGGATTGTTTTACTATAGTAAATTTTTCGCAAAATTATTTTTTACTGTCGCAAATTTTAATTACGCCGAGGATTGCCTTTCCTATAGTAAATTTTTCAAAGAATTATTTTTTACTGTCACAAATTTTAAATACGCCGAGGATTGCCTTTTCTATTGTAATTTTTTCCAAAAATAATTTTTTACTGTCGCAAATTTAAAAAACGCCGAGGATTGCCTTTTGAATAGTAAATTTTTCAAAAAATAAATTTTACCGTCGCAAATTTTAAATACGCCGAGGATTGCCTTTTCTATAGCAAATTTTTCAAAAAATAATTTTTATTTTCTCAAATTTTAAATAAACCAAGTATGGCCATTTCTATAGTAAATTTTTCAAAGAATTATTTTTTACTGTCACAAATTTTAAATACGCCGGGGATTGCCTTTTCTATTGTAATTGTTCAAAAAATTCTTTTTTTCTGTCGCAAATATTAAATGCGGCGAATATGGCCTTTTTTATAGTAAATTTTTCAAAAAATTATTTTTAACTGTCGCAAATTTTAAATACTCCGAGGATTGCCTTTTCTATAGTAAATTTTTCAAAAAATCATTTTTATTTTCGCAAATTTTAAATGCGCCGAGAATTGCCTTTTCTATAGTAAATTTTTCAAAAAATTATTTTTTACTGTCCCAAATTTTAAATACCCCGAGGATTGCCTTTTCTGTTATAAATTTTTCAAAAAATTATTTTTTCTGTCGCAAATTTTAAAACGGCGAGTATGGTCTTTTCTATAGTAAATTTTCCAACAAATTATTTTCTACCCTCGCAAATTTTAAATACGCCAGATATTGCCTTTTCTATTGTAAATTTTTCAAACAATTATTTTTACTGTCGCAAATTTTAAATACGCGGAGGATTGCCTTTTCTATAGTAAATTTTGCAAAAAATTATTTTTTACTGTAGCAAATTTTAAATACGCCGAGTATTGCCTTTTCTATTGTAAATTTTTCCAAAACTAATTTTTTTCTGTCGCCAATTTTAAATACGGCGAGTATGGCCTTTTCTATAATAAATATTTCAAAAAATTACTTTCAAATGTGGCAAACTTTAAAAACGCCGAGGATTGTTTTACTATAGTAAATTTTTCGCAAAATTATTTTTTACTGTCGCAAATTTTAATTACGCCGAGGATTGCCTTTCCTATAGTAAATTTTTCAAAGAATTATTTTTAACTGTCACAAATTTTAAATACGCCGAGGATTGCCTTTTCTATTGTAAATTTTTCCAAAAATAATTTTTTACTGTCGCAAATTTAAAAAACGCCGAGGATTGCCTTTTGAATAGTAAATTTTTCAAAAAATAAATTTTACCGTCGCAAATTTTAAATACGCCGAGGATTGCCTTTTCTATAGCAAATTTTTCAAAAAATAATTTTTATTTTCTCAAATTTTAAATAAACCAAGTATGGCCTTTTCTATAGTAAATTTGTCAAAGAATTATTTTTTACTGTCACAAATTTTAAATACGCCGGGGATTGCCTTTTCTATTGTAATTGTTCAAAAAATTCTTTTTTTCTGTCGCAAATTTTAAATGCGGCGAATATGGCCTTTTTTATAGTAAATTTTTCAAAAAATTATTTTTAACTGTCGCAAATTTTAAAAACTCCGAGGATTGCCTTTTCTATAGTAAATTTTTCAAAAAATTATTTTTTACCGTCGCAAATTTTAATTACGCCGAAGATTCCCTTTTCAATAGTAAATTTTTCAAAAACTAAATTTTACCGTCGCAAGTTTTAAATACTCCGAGGATTGCCTTTTCTATAGTAAATTTTTCAAAAAATAATTTTTATTTTCGCAAATTTTAAATGCGCCGAGAATTGCCTTTTCTATAGTAAATTTTTCAAAAAATTATTTTTTACTGTCGCAAATTTTAAATACGCCGAGGATTACCTTTTCTATTATAAATTTTACAAAAAATTATTTTTTTCTGTCGCAAATTTTAAATACGGCGAGTATGGTCTTTTCTATAGTAAATTTTTCAAAATTTTTTTTTTACTGTCGCAAATTTTAAATATGGTGAGTATGGCCCTTTCTATTGTAAATTTTTCAAAAAATAATTTTTTACTCTCGGAATTTTAAATACGCCGAGGATTGCCATTTCTATAGTAAATTTTTAAAAAAATTATTTTTTCTGTCGCAAATTTTAAATACGCCGAGGATTGCCTTTTCTATTGTAAATTTTTCCAAAAATAATTTTTTTCTGTCGCCAATTTTAAATACGGCGAGTATGGCCTTTTCTATAATAAATTTTTCAAAAAATTATTTTCGCTGTCGCAAATTTTAAATACGCCGAGGATTGCCTTTTCTATAGTAAATTTTTCAAAAAATATTTCTTTACTGTCGCAAATATTAAATAAACCGAAGATTGCCTTTTCTATAGTAAATTTTTCAAAGAATTATTTTTTACTGTCGGAAATTTTAAATACGCCGAGGATTGCCTTTTCTATAGTAAATATTGCAAAAAATTATTTTTTACTGGCGCAAATTTTAAATACGCCGAGGATTGCCTTTACTATAGTAAATTTTTTGAAAAATTATTTTTTACCTTCGCAAATTTTAAATACACCGAGGATTGCCTTTTCTATAGTAAATTTTTCAAAAAATTATTTTCACTGTCGCAAATTTTAAATACGCCGAGGATTGCCTTTTCTATAGTAAATTTTTCAAAAAATTATTTTTTACTGTCGCAAATTTTAAAAATGCCGAGGATTGCCTTTTCAATAGTAAATTTTTCAAAAAATAAATTTTACCGTCGCAAATTTTAAATACGCCGACGCTTGCCTTTTCTATAGTAAATTTTTCAAAAAATAATTTTTATTTTCTCAAATTTTAAATAAACCGAGGATGGCCTTTTCTATAGTAAATTTTTCAAAGAATTATTTTTTCTGTCGGAAATTTTAAATACGCCGAGGGTTGCCTTTTCTATAGTAAATTTTGCAAAAAATTATTTTTTACTGGCGCAAATTTTAAATACGCCGAGGATTGCCTTTACTATAGTAAATTTTTTGAAAAATTATTTTTTACCTTCGCAAATTTTAAATACACCGAGGATTGCCTTTTCTATAGCAAATTTTTCAAAAAATTATTTTCACTGTCGCAAATTTTAAATACGCCGAGGATTGCCTTTTCTATAGTAAATTTTTCAAGAAATTATTTTTTATTGTCGCAAATTTTAAAAACGCCGAGGATTGCCTTTTCAATAGTAAATTTTTCAAAAAATAAATTTTACCGTCGCAAATTTTAAATAAACCGAGGATGGCCTTTTCTATAGTAAATTTTTCAAAGAATTATTTTTTACTGTCACAAATTTTAAATACGCCGAGGATTGCCTTTTCTATTGTAAACTTTTCAAAAAATAATTTTTTTCTGTCGCAAATTTTAAATACGGCGAGAATGGCCTTTTCTATAGTAAATTTTTCACAAAATTATTTTTAACTGTCGCAAATTTTAAATACGCCGATTATTGCCTTTTCTATTGTAAATTTTTCCAAAAATAATTTTTTTCTGTCGCCAATTTTAAATACGGCGAGTATGGCCATTTCTATAATAAATTTTTTCAAAAATTATTTTCAAATGTGGCAAACTTTAAAAACGCCGAGGAATGTTTTTCTATAGTAAATTTTTCAAAAAATTATTTTTTACTGTCGCAAATTTTAATTACGCCGAGGATTGCCTTTTCAATAGTAAGTTTTTCAAAAAATAAATTTTACCGTCGCAAATTTTAAATATGCCGAGGATTGCCTTTTCTATAGTAAATTTTTCATAATATTATTTTTTTTCTGACGCAAATTTTAAATACGGCGGGTTTGACCTTTTCTATAGAAAATTTTCCAACAAATTATTTTCTACCGTCGCAAATTTTAAATAAGCCAGGGATTGCCTTTTCTATTGTAAATTTTTTCAAAAAATTATTTTTACTGTCGCAAATTTTAAATAGGCCGAGGATTGCCTTTTCTATAGTAAATTTTCAAAAAATTATTTGTTATTGTCGCAAATTTTAAATACGCCGGGGATTGCCTTTTCTATTGTAATTTTTCAAAAAATTATTTTTTTTGTCGCAAATTTGAAATGCGGCGAATATGGCCTTTTTTACAGTAAATTTTTCAAAAAATTATTTTTAACTGTCGCAAATTTTAAAAACTCCGAGGATTGCCTTTTCTATAGTAAATTTTTCAAAAAATTATTTTTTACCGTCGCATATTTTAATTACGCCTAAGATTCCCTTTTCAATAGTAAATTTTTCAAAAACTAAATTTTACCGTCGCAAGTTTTAAATACTCCGAGGATTGCTTTTTCTATAGTAAATATTTCAAAAAATAATTTTTATTTTCGCAAATTTTAAATGCGCCGAGAATTGCCTTTTCTATAGTAAATTTTTCAAAAAATTATTTTTTACTGTCGCAAATTTTAAATACGCCGAGGATTGCCTTTTCTATTATAAATGTTTCAAAAAATTATTTTTTTCTGTCGCAAATTTTAAATACGGCGAGTATGGTCTTTTCTATAGTAAATTTTTCAAAATTTTTTTTTTTACTGTCGCAAATTTTAAATATGGTGAGTATGGCCCTTTCTATTGTAAATTTTTCAAAAAATAATTTTTTACTCTCGGAATTTTAAATACGCCGAGGATTGCCATTTCTATAGTAAATTTTTAAAAAAAAAATTTTTTCTGTCGCAAATTTTAAATACGCCGAGGATTGCCTTTTCTATTATAAATTTTTCAAAAAATTATTTTTTTCTGTCGCAAATTTTAAATATGGCGAGTATGGTCTTTTCTATAGTAAATTTTTCAAAAAATTATTTTTTACTGTCGCAAATTTTAAATACGCCGAGGATTGCCTTTTCTATAATAAATTTTTCAAAAAATTATTTTTTTTCTGTCGCAAATTTTAAATACGGCGAGTATGGTCTTTTCTATAGTAAATTTTTCAAAAAATTATTTTTTATTGTCGCAAATTTTAAATACGGCTAGAATGACCTTTTCTATAGTAAATTTTTCAAAAAATTATTTTTTACTGTCGCAAATTTAAAATACGGTGTGTATGGCCCTTTCTATTGTAAATTTTTCAAAAAATAATTTTTTACTGTCGCAAATTTTAAATACGCCGAGGATTGCCTTTTTTATAGTAAATTTTTCAAAAAATAATTTTTTTCTGTCGTAAATTTTAAATACGGCGAGTATGGTCTTTTCTTTAGTAAATGTTTCAAAAAATTATTTTTTACTGTCGCAAATTTTAAATACGGCGAGAATGACCTTTTCTATAGTAAATTTTTCAAAAAATTATTTTTTACTGTCGCAAATTTAAAATACGGTGAGTATGGCCCTTTCTATTGTAAATTTTTCAAAAAATAATTTTTTACTGTCGCAAATTTTAAGTACGCCGAGTATTGCCTTTTCTATTGTAAATTTTACCGTCGCAAATTTTAAATATGCCGAGGATTGCCTCTTCTATAGTAAATTTTTCATAATATTATTTTTTTCTGACGCAAATTTTAAATACTTCGGGTTTGACCTTTTCTATAGAAAATTTTCCAACAAATTCTATTGTAAATTTTTTCAAAAAATTATTTTTACTGTCGCAAACTTTAAATAGGCCGAGGATTGCCTTTTCTATAGTAAATTTTCAAAAAATTATTTGTTATTGTCGCAAATTTTAAATACGCCGGGGATTGCCTTTTCTATTGTAAATGTTCAAAAAATTCTTTTTTTCTGTCGCAAATTTTAAATGCGGCGAATATGGCCTTCTTTATAGTAAATTTTTCAAAAAATTATTTTTAACTGTTTTATATAGTAAATTTTTCAAAAAATTATTTTTTACCGTCGCAAATTTTAATTACGCCGAAGATTCCCTTTTCAATAGTAAATTTATCAAAAACTAAATTTTACCGTCGCAAGTTTTAAATACTCCGAGGATTGCCTTTTCTATAGTAAATTTTTCAAAAAATAATTGCCTTTTCTGTTATAAATTTTTCAAAAAATTATTTTTTCTGTCGCAAATTTTAAATACGGCGAGTATGGTCTTTTCTATAGTAAATTTTCCAACAAATTATTTTCTACCCTCGCAAATTTTAAATACGCCAGATATTGCCTTTTCTATTGTATATTTTTCAAACAATTATTTTTACTGTCGCAAATTTTAAATACGTGCAGGATTGCCTTTTCTATAGTAAATTTTGCAAAAAATTATTTTTTACTGTAGCAAATTTTAAATACGCCGAGTATTGCCTTTTCTATTGTAAATTTTTCCAAAAATGATTTTTTTCTGTCGCCAATTTTAAATACGGCGAGTATGGCCTTTTCTATAATAAATTTTTCAAAAAATTACTTTCAAATGTGGCAAACTTTAAAAACGCCGAGAATTGTTTTACTATAGTAAATGTTTCGCAAAATTATTTTTTACTATCGCAAATTGTAATTACGCCGAGGATTGCCTTTCCTATAGTAAATTTTTCAAAGAATTATTTTTTACTGTCACAAATTTTAAATACGCCGAGGATTGCCTTTTCTATTGTAAATTTTTCCAAAAATAATTTTTTACTGTCGCAAATTTAAAAAACGCCGAGGATTGCCTTTTGAATAGTAAATTTTTCAAAAAATAAATTTTACCGTCGCAAATTTTAAATACGCCGAGGGTTGCATTTTCTATAGAAAATTTTTCAAAAAATAATTTTTATTTTCTCAAATTTTAAATAAACCGAGGATGGCCTTTTCTATAGTAAATTTTTGTAAGAATTATTTTTTACTGTCACAAATTTTAAATACGCCGAGGATTGCCTTTTCTATTGTAAACTTTTCAAAAAATAATTTTTTTCTGTCGCAAATTTTAAATACGGCGAGAATGGACTTTTCTATAATAAATTTTTCAAAAAATTACTTTCAAATGTGGCAAACTTTAAAAACGCCGAGGATTGTTTTTCTATAGTAAATTTTTCCAAAAATAATTTTTTTCTGTCGCCAATTTTAAATACGGCGAGTATGGCCTTTTCTATAATAAATTTTTCAAAAAACAAATTTTACAGTCGCAAATTTTAAATACGCCGAGGATTGCCTCTTCTATAGTATATTTTTCAAAAAATTATTTTTTACTGTCGCAAATTTTAAAAACGCCGAGAATTGCCTTTCAAATAGTAAATTTTTCAAAAAATAAATTTTACCGTCGCAAATTTTAAATACGCCGAGGGTTGCATTTTCTATAGTAAATTTTTCAAAAAATAATTTTTATTTTCGCAAATTTTAAATAAACCGAGGATTGCCTTTTCTAAAGTAAATTTTTCAAAGAATTATTTTTTACTGTCACAAATTTTAAATACGCCGAGCATTGCCTTTTCTATTGTAAATTTTTCCAAAAATAATTTTTTACTGTCGCAAATTTAAAAAACGCCGAGGATTGCCTTTTGAATAGTAAATTTTTCAAAAAATTAATTTTACCGCCGCAAATTTGAAATACGCCGAGGATTACCTTTTCTATTATAAATTTTACAAAAAATTATTTTTTTCTGTCGCAAATTTTAAATACGGCGAGTATGGTCTTTTCTATAGTAAATTTTTCAAAATTTTTTTTTTACTGTCGCAAATTTTAAATATGGTGAGTATGGCCCTTTCTATTGTAAATTTTTCAAAAAATAATTTTTTACTCTCGGAATTTTAAATACGCCGAGGATTGCCATTTCTATAGTAAATTTTTAAAAAAATTATTTTTTCTGTCGCAAATTTTAAATACGCCGAGGATTGCCTTTTCTATTGTAAATTTTTCCAAAAATAATTTTTTTCTGTCGCCAATTTTAAATACGGCGAGTATGGCCTTTTCTATAATAAATTTTTCAAAAAATTATTTTCACTGTCGCAAATTTTAAATACGCCGAGGATTGCCTTTTCTATAGTAAATTTTTCAAAAAATATTTCTTTACTGTCGCAAATATTAAATAAACCGAAGATTGCCTTTTCTATAGTAAATTTTTCAAAGAATTATTTTTTACTGTCGGAAATTTTAAATACGCCGAGGATTGCCTTTTCTATAGTAAATATTGCAAAAAATTATTTTTTACTGGCGCAAATTTTAAATACGCCGAGGATTGCCTTTACTATAGTAAATTTTTTGAAAAATTATTTTTTACCTTCGCAAATTTTAAATACACCGAGGATTGCCTTTTCTATAGTAAATTTTTCAAAAAATTATTTTCACTGTCGCAAATTTTAAATCCGCCGAGGATTGCCTTTTCTATAGTAAATTTTTCAAAAAATTATTTTTTACTGTCGCAAATTTTAAAAATGCCGAGGATTGCCTTTTCAATAGTAAATTTTTCAAAAAATAAATTTTACCGTCGCAAATTTTAAATACGCCGACGGTTGCCTTTTCTATAGTAAATTTTTCAAAAAATAATTTTTATTTTCTCAAATTTTAAATAAACCGAGGATGGCCTTTTCTATAGTAAATTTTTCAAAGAATTATTTTTTCTGTCGGAAATTTTAAATACGCCGAGGGTTGCCTTTTCTATAGTAAATTTTGCAAAAAATTATTTTTTACTGGCGCAAATTTTAAATACGCCGAGGATTGCCTTTACTATAGTAAATTTTTTGAAAAATTATTTTTTACCTTCGCAAATTTTAAATACACCGAGGATTGCCTTTTCTATAGCAAATTTTTCAAAAAATTATTTTCACTGTCGCAAATTTTAAATACGCCGAGGATTGCCTTTTCTATAGTAAATTTTTCAAGAAATTATTTTTTATTGTCGCAAATTTTAAAAACGCCGAGGATTGCCTTTTCAATAGTAAATTTTTCAAAAAATAAATTTTACCGTCGCAAATTTTAAATAAATCGAGGATGGCCTTTTCTATAGTAAATTTTTCAAAGAATTATTTTTTACTGTCACAAATTTTAAATACGCCGAGGATTGCCTTTTCTATTGTAAACTTTTCAAAAAATAATTTTTTTCTGTCGCAAATTTTAAATACGGCGAGAATGGCCTTTTCTATAGTAAATTTTTCACAAAATTATTTTTAACTGTCGCAAATTTTAAATACGCCGAGTATTGCCTTTTCTATTGTAAATTTTTCCAAAAATAATTTTTTTCTGTCGCCAATTTTAAATACGGCGAGTATGGCCATTTCTATAATAAATTTTTTCAAAAATTATTTTCAAATGTGGCAAACTTTAAAAACGCCGAGGAATGTTTTTCTATAGTAAATTTTTCAAAAAATTATTTTTTACTGTCGCAAATTTTAATTACGCCGAGGATTGCCTTTTCTATAGTAAATTTTTCATAATATTATTTTTTTCTGACGCAAATTTTAAATACGGCGGGTTTGACCTTTTCTATAGAAAATTTTCCAACAAATTATTTTCTACCGTCGCAAATTTTAAATAAGCCAGGGATTGCCTTTTCTATTGTAAATTTTTTCAAAAAATTATTTTTACTGTCGCAAATTTTAAATAGGCCGAGGATTGCCTTTTCTATAGTAAATTTTCAAAAAATTAATTGTTATTGTCGCAAATTTTAAATACGCCGGGGATTGCCTTTTCTATTGTAATTTTTCAAAAAATTATATTTTTCTGTCGCAAATTTGAAATGCGGCGAATATGGCCTTTTTTACAGTAAATTTTTCAAAAAATTATTTTTAACTGTCGCAAATTTTAAAAACTCCGAGGATTGCCTTTTCTATAGTAAATTTTTCAAAAAATTATTTTTTACCGTCGCATATTTTAATTACGCCTAAGATTCCCTTTTCAATAGTAAATTTTTCAAAAACTAAATTTTACCGTCGCAAGTTTTAAATACTCCGAGGATTGCTTTTTCTATAGTAAATATTTCAAAAAATAATTTTTATTTTCGCAAATTTTAAATGCGCCGAGAATTGCCTTTTCTATAGTAAATTTTTCAAAAAATTATTTTTTACTGTCGCAAATTTTAAATACGCCGAGGATTGCCTTTTCTATTATAAATGTTTCAAAAAATTATTTTTTTCTGTCGCAAATTTTAAATACGGCGAGTATGGTCTTTTCTATAGTAAATTTTTCAAAATTTTTTTTTTTTACTGTCGCAAATTTTAAATATGGTGAGTATGGCCCTTTCTATTGTAAATTTTTCAAAAAATAATTTTTTACTCTCGGAATTTTAAAAACGCCGAGGATTGCCATTTCTATAGTAAATTTTTAAAAAAAATATTTTTTCTGTCGCAAATTTTAAATACGCCGAGGATTGCCTTTTCTATTATAAATTTTTCAAAAAATTATTTTTTTCTGTCGCAAATTTTAAATATGGCGAGTATGGTCTTTTCTATAGTAAATTTTTCAAAAAATTATTTTTTACTGTCGCAAATTTTAAATACGCCGAGGATTGCCTTTTCTATAATAAATTTTTCAAAAAATTATTTTTTTTCTGTCGCAAATTTTAAATACGGCGAGTATGGTCTTTTCTATAGTAAATTTTTCAAAAAATTATTTTTTATTGTCGCAAATTTTAAATACGGCGAGAATGACCTTTTCTATAGTAAATTTTTCAAAAAATTATTTTTTACTGTCGCAAATTTAAAATACGGTGTGTATGGCCCTTTCTATTGTAAATTTTTCAAAAAATAATTTTTTACTGTCGCAAATTTTAAATACGCCGAGGATTGCCTTTTTTATAGTAAATTTTTCAAAAAATAATTTTTTTCTGTCGTAAATTTTAAATACGGCGAGTATGGTCTTTTCTTTAGTAAATGTTTCAAAAAATTATTTTTTACTGTCGCAAATTTTAAATACGGCGAGAATGACCTTTTCTGTAGTAAATTTTTCAAAAAATTATTTTTTACTGTCGCAAATTTAAAATACGGTGAGTATGGCCCTTTCTATTGTAAATTTTTCAAAAAATAATTTTTTACTGTCGCAAATTTTAAGTACGCCGAGTATTGCCTTTTCTATTGTAAATTTTACCGTCGCAAATTTTAAATATGCCGAGGATTGCCTCTTCTATAGTAAATTTTTCATAATATTATTTTTTTCTGACGCAAATTTTAAATACTTCGGGTTTGACCTTTTCTATAGAAAATTTTCCAACAAATTCTATTGTAAATTTTTTCAAAAAATTATTTTTACTGTCGCAAACTTTAAATAGGCCGAGGATTGCCTTTTCTATAGTAAATTTTCAAAAAATTATTTGTTATTGTCGCAAATTTTAAATACGCCGGGGATTGCCTTTTCTATTGTAATTTTTCAAAAAATTATTTTTTTCTGTCGCAAATTTGAAATGCGGCGAATATGGCCTTTTTTACAGTAAATTTTTCAAAAAATTATTTTTAACTGTCGCAAATTTTAAAAACTCCGAGGATTGCCTTTTCTATAGTAAATTTTTCAAAAAATTATTTTTTACCGTCGCATATTTTAATTACGCCTAAGATTCCCTTTTCAATAGTAAATTTTTCAAAAACTAAATTTTACCGTCGCAAGTTTTAAATACTCCGAGGATTGCTTTTTCTATAGTAAATATTTCAAAAAATAATTTTTATTTTCGCAAATTTTAAATGCGCCGAGAATTGCCTTTTCTATAGTAAATTTTTCAAAAAATTATTTTTTACTGTCGCAAATTTTAAATACGCCGAGGATTGCCTTTTCTATTATAAATGTTTCAAAAAATTATTTTTTTCTGTCGCAAATTTTAAATACGGCGAGTATGGTCTTTTCTATAGTAAATTTTTCAAAATTTTTTTTTTTACTGTCGCAAATTTTAAATATGGTGAGTATGGCCCTTTCTATTGTAAATTTTTCAAAAAATAATTTTTTACTCTCGGAATTTTAAAAACGCCGAGGATTGCCATTTCTATAGTAAATTTTTAAAAAAAATATTTTTTCTGTCGCAAATTTTAAATACGCCGAGGATTGCCTTTTCTATTATAAATTTTTCAAAAAATTATTTTTTTCTGTCGCAAATTTTAAATATGGCGAGTATGGTCTTTTCTATAGTAAATTTTTCAAAAAATTATTTTTTACTGTCGCAAATTTTAAATACGCCGAGGATTGCCTTTTCTATAATAAATTTTCAAAAAATTATTTTTTTTCTGTCGCAAATTTTAAATACGGCGAGTATGGTCTTTTCTATAGTAAATTTTCAAAAAATTATTTTTTATTGTCGCAAATTTTAAATACGGCGAGAATGACCTTTTCTATAGTAAATTTTTCAAAAAATTATTTTTACTGTCGCAAATTAAAATACGGTGTGTATGGCCCTTTCTATTGTAAATTTTTCAAAAATAATTTTTTACTGTCGCAAATTTTAAATACGCCGAGGATTGCCTTTTTTATAGTAAATTTTTCAAAAATAATTTTTTTCTGTCGTAAATTTTAAATACGGCGAGTATGGTCTTTTCTTTAGTAAATGTTTCAAAAAATTATTTTTTACTGTCGCAATTTTAAATACGGCGAGAATGACCTTTTCTGTAGTAAATTTTTCAAAAAATTATTTTTTTACTGTCGCAAATTTAAAATACGGTGAGTATGGCCCTTTCTATTGTAAATTTTCAAAAAATAATTTTTTACTGTCGCAAATTTTAAGTACGCCGAGTATTGCCTTTTCTATTGTAAATTTTACCGTCGCAAATTTTAAATATGCCGAGGATTGCCTCTTCTATAGTAAATTTTTCATAATATTATTTTTTTCTGACGCAAATTTTAAATACTTCGGGTTTGACCTTTTCTATAGAAAATTTTCCAACAAATTCTATTGTAAATTTTTTCAAAAAATTATTTTTACTGTCGCAAACTTTAAATAGGCCGAGGATTGCCTTTTCTATAGTAAATTTTCAAAAATTATTTGTTATTGTCGCAAATTTTAAATACGCCGGGGATTGCCTTTTCTATTGTAAATGTTCAAAAAATTCTTTTTTTCTGTCGCAAATTTTAAATGCGGCGAATATGCCTTCTTTATAGTAAATTTTTCAAAAAATTATTTTTAACTGTTTTATATAGTAAATTTTTCAAAAAATTATTTTTTACCGTCGCAAATTTTAATTACGCCGAAGATTCCCTTTTCAATAGTAAATTTATCAAAACTAAATTTTACCGTCGCAAGTTTTAAATACTCCGAGGATTGCCTTTTCTATAGTAAATTTTTCAAAAAATAATTGCCTTTTCTGTTATAAATTTTTCAAAAAAATTATTTTTTCTGTCGCAAATTTTAAATACGGCGAGTATGGTCTTTTCTATAGTAAATTTTCCAACAAATTATTTTCTACCCTCGCAAATTTTAAATACGCCAGATATTGCCTTTTCTATTGTATATTTTTCAAACAATTATTTTTACTGTCGCAAATTTTAAATACGCGCAGGATTGCCTTTTCTATAGTAAATTTTGCAAAAAATTATTTTTTACTGTAGCAAATTTTAAATACGCCGAGTATTGCCTTTTCTATTGTAAATTTTTCCAAAATGATTTTTTTCTGTCGCCAATTTTAAATACGGCGAGTATGGCCTTTTCTATAATAAATTTTTCAAAAAATTACTTTCAAATGTGGCAAACTTTAAAAACGCCGAGAATTGTTTTACTATAGTAAATGTTTCGCAAAATTATTTTTTACTATCGCAAATTGTAATTACGCCGAGGATTGCCTTTCCTATAGTAAATTTTTTCAAAGAATTATTTTTTACTGTCACAAATTTTAAATATGCCGAGGATTGCCTTTTCTATTGTAAATTTTTCCAAAAATAATTTTTTACTGTCGCAAATTTAAAAAACGCCGAGGATTGCCTTTTGATAGTAAATTTTTCAAAAAATAAATTTTACGTCGCAAATTTTAAATACGCCGAGGGTTGCATTTTCTATAGAAAATTTTTCAAAAAATAATTTTTATTTTCTCAAATTTTAAATAAACCGAGGATGGCCTTTTCTATAGTAAATTTTTGTAAGAATTATTTTTTACTGTCACAAATTTTAAATACGCCGAGGATTGCCTTTTCTATTGTAAACTTTTCAAAAAATAATTTTTTTTCTGTCGCAAATTTTAAATACGGCGAGAATGGCCTTTTCTATAATAAATTTTTCAAAAAATTACTTTCAAATGTGGCAAACTTTAAAAACGCCGAGGATTGTTTTTCTATAGTAAATTTTTCAAAAATAATTTTTTTCTGTCGCCAATTTTAAATACGGCGAGTATGGCCTTTTCTATAATAAATTTTTCAAAAAACAAATTTTACAGTCGCAAATTTTAAATACGCCGAGGATTGCCTCTTCTATAGTATATTTTTCAAAAAATTATTTTTACTGTCGCAAATTTTAAAAACGCCGAGAATTGCCTTTCAAATAGTAAATTTTTCAAAAAATAAATTTTACCGTCGCAAATTTTAAATACGCCGAGGGTTGCATTTTCTATAGTAAATTTTTCAAAAAATAATTTTTATTTTCGCAAATTTTAAATAAACCGAGGATTGCCTTTTCTATAGTAAATTTTTCAAAGAATTATTTTTTACTGTCACAAATTTTAAATACGCCGAGCATTGCCTTTTCTATTGTAAATTTTTCCAAAAATAATTTTTTACTGTCGCAAATTTAAAAAACGCCGAGGATTGCCTTTTGAATAGTAAACTTTTCAAAAATTAATTTTACCGCCGCAAATTTGAAATACGCCGAGGGTTGCCTTTTCTATAGTAAATTTTTCAAAAAATAATTTTTATTTTCTCAAATTTAAATAAATCGAGGATGGCCTTTTCTATAGTAAATTTTCCAAAGAATTATTTTTTTACTGTCACAAATTTTAAATACGCCGAGGATTGCCTTTTCTATTGTAAATTTTTCCAAAAATAATTTTTTTCTGTCGCCAATTTTAAATACGGCGAGTATGGCCTTTTCTATAATAAATTTTTCAAAAAATTATTTTCAAATGTGGCAAACTTTAAAAACGCCGAGGATTGTTTTTCTATATTAAATTTTTCAAAAAATTATTTTTTACTGTCGCAAATTTTAATTACGCCGAGGATTGCCTTTTCTATAGTAAATTTTTCAAAAAATAAATTTTACCGTCGCAAATTTTAAATATGCCGAGGATTGCTTCTTCTATAGTAAATTTTTCATAATATTATTTTTTTCTGTCGCAAATTTTAAATGCGGCGAATATGGCCTTTTTTATAGTAAATTTTTCAAAAAATTATTTTTAACTGTCGCAAATTTTAAAAACTCCGAGGATTGCCTTTTCTATAGTAAACTTTTCAAAAATTATTTTTTACCGTCGCAAATTTTAATTACGCCGAAGATTCCCTTTTCAATAGTAAATTTATCAAAAACTAAATTTTACCGTCGCAAGTTTTAAATACTCCGAGGATTGCCTTTTCTATAGTAAATTTTTCAAAAAATAATTTTTATTTTCGCAAATTTTAAATGCGCCGAGAATTGCCTTTTCTATAGTAAATTTTTCAAAAAATTATTTTTTACTGTCGCAAATTTTAAATACCCCGAGGATTGCCTTTTCTGTTATAAATTTTTCAAAAAATTATTTTTTCTGTCGCAAATTTTAAAACGGCGAGTATGGTCTTTTCTATAGTAAATTTTCCAACAAATTATTTTCTACCCTCGCAAATTTTAAATACGCCAGATATTGCCTTTTCTATTGTAAATTTTTCAAACAATTATTTTTACTGTCCCAAATTTTAAATACGCGGAGGATTGCTTTTTCTATAGTAAATTTTGCAAAAAATTATTTTTTACTGTAGCAAATTTTAAATACGCCGAGTATTGCCTTTTCTATTGTAAATTTTTCCAAAACTAATTTTTTTCTGTCGCCAATTTTAAATACGGCGAGTATGGCCTTTTCTATAATAAATATTTCAAAAAATTACTTTCAAATGTGGCAAACTTTAAAAACGCCGAGCATTGTTTTACTATAGTAAATTTTTCGCAAAATTATTTTTTACTGTCGCAAATTTTAATTACGCCGAGGATTGCCTTTCCTATAGTAAATTTTTCAAAGAATTATTTTTAACTGCCACAAATTTTAAATACGCCGAGGATTGCCTTTTCTATTGTAAATTTTTCCAAAAATAATTTTTTACTGTCGCAAATTTAAAAAACGCCGAGGATTGCCTTTTGAATAGTAAATTTTTCAAAAAATAAATTTTACCGTCGCAAATTTTAAATACGCCGAGGATTGCCTTTTCTATAGTAAACTTTACAAAAAATTATTTTTTACCGTCGCAAATTTTAATTACGCCGAAGATTCCCTTTTCAATAGTAAATTTATCAAAAACTAAATTTTACCGTCGCAAGTTTTAAATACTCCGAGGATTGCCTTTTCTATAGTAAATTTTTCAAAAAATAATTTTTATTTTCGCAAATTTTAAATACGCCGAGGATTACCTTTTCTATTATAAATTTTACAAAAAATTATTTTTTTCTGTCGCAAATTTTAAATACGGCGAGTATGGTCTTTTCTATAGTAAATTTTTCAAAATTTTTTTTTTTTACTGTCGCAAATTTTAAATATGGTGAGTATGGCCCTTTCTATTGTAAATTTTTCAAAAAATAATTTTTTAATCTTGGAATTTTAAATACGCCGAGGATTGCCATTTCTATAGTAAATTTTTAAAAAAATTATTTTTTCTGTCGCAAATTTTAAATACGCCGAGGATTGCCTTTTCTATTGTAAATTTTTCCAAAAATAATTTTTTTCTGTCGCCAATTTTAAATACAGCGAGTATGGCCTTTTCTATAATAAATTTTTCAAAAAATTATTTTCACTGTCGCAAATTTTAAATACGCCGAGGATTGCCTTTTCTATAGTAAATTTTACAAAAAATATTTCTTTACTGTCGCAAATATTAAATAAACCGAAGATTGCCTTTTCTATAGTAAATTTTTCAAAGAATTATTTTTTACTGTCGGAAATTTTAAATACGCCGAGGATTGCCTTTTCTATAGTAAATATTGCAAAAAATTATTTTTTACTGGCGCAAATTTTAAATACGCCGAGGATTGCCTTTACTATAGTAAATTTTTTGAAAAATTATTTTTTACCTTCGCAAATTTTAAATACACCGAGGATTGCCTTTTCTATAGTAAATTTTTCAAAAAATTATTTTCACTGTCGCAAATTTTAAATACGCCGAGGATTGCCTTTTCTATAGTAAATTTTTCAAAAAATTATTTTTTACTGTCGCAAATTTTAAAAATGCCGAGGATTGCCTTTTCAATAGTAAATTTTTCAAAAAATAAATTTTACCGTCGCAAATTTTAAATACGCCGACGGTTGCCTTTTCTATAGTAAATTTTTCAAAAAATAATTTTTATTTTCTCAAATTTTAAATAAACCGAGGATGGCCTTTTCTATAGTAAATTTTTCAAAGAATTATTTTTTCTGTCGGAAATTTTAAACACGCCGAGGGTTGCCTTTTCTATAGTAAATTTCGCAAAAAATTATTTTTTACTGGCGCAAATTTTAAATACGCCGAGGATTGCCTTTACTATAGTAAATTTTTTGAAAAATTATTTTTTACCTTCGCAAATTTTAAATACACCGAGGATTGCCTTTTCTATAGCAAATTTTTCAAAAAATTATTTTCACTGTCGCAGATTTTAAATACGCCGAGGATTGCCTTTCCTATAGTAAATTTTTCAAGAAATTATTTTTTACTGTCGCAAATTTTAAAAACGCCGAGGATTGCCTTTTCAATAGTAAATTTTTCAAAAAATAAATTTTACCGTCGCAAATTTTAAATAAACCGAGGATGGCCTTTTCTATAGTAAATTTTTCAAAGAATTATTTTTTACTGTCACAAATTTTAAATACGCCGAGGATTGCCTTTTCTATTGTAAACTTTTCAAAAAATAATTTTTTTCTGTCGCAAATTTTAAATACGGCGAGAATGGCCTTTTCTATAGTAAATTTTTCACAAAATTATTTTTAACTGTCGCATGTTTTAAATACGCCGAGTATTGCCTTTTCTATTGTAAATTTTTCCAAAAATAATTTTTTTCTGTCGCCAATTTTAAATACGGCGAGTATGGCCATTTCTATAATAAATTTTTTCAAAAATTATTTTCAAATGTGGCAAACTTTAAAAACGCCGAGGAATGTTTTTCTATAGTAAATTTTTCAAAAAATTATTTTTTACTGTCGCAAATTTTAATTACGCCGAGGATTGCCTTTTCAATAGTAAGTTTTTCAAAAAATAAATTTTACCGTCGCAAATTTTAAATATGCCGAGGATTGCCTTTTCTATAGTAAATTTTTCATAATATTATTTTTTTTCTGACGCAAATTTTAAATACGGCGGGTTTGACCTTTTCTATAGAAAATTTTCCAACAAATTATTTTCTACCGTCGCAAATTTTAAATAAGCCAAGGATTGCCTTTTCTATTGTAAATTTTTTCAAAAAATTATTTTTACTGTCGCAAATTTTAAATAGGCCGAGGATTGCCTTTTCTATAGTAAATTTTCAAAAAATTATTTGTTATTGTCGCAAATTTTAAATACGCCGGGGATTGCCTTTTCTATTGTAATTTTTCAAAAAATTATTTTTTTCTGTCGCAAATTTTAAATGCGGCGAATCTGGCCTTTTTTACAGTAAATTTTTAAAAAAATTATTTTTAACTGTCGCAAATTTTAAAAACTCCGAGGATTGCCTTTTCTATAGTAAATTTTTCAAAAAATTATTTTTTACCGTCGCAAATTTTAATTACGCCTAAGATTCCCTTTTCAATAGTAAATTTTTCAAAAACTAAATTTTACCGTCGCAAGTTTTAAATACTCCGAGGATTGCCTTTTCTATAGTAAATTTTTCAAAAAATAATTTTTATTTTCGCAAATTTTAAATGCGCCGAGAATTGCCTTTTCTATAGTAAATTTTTCAAAAAATTATTTTTTACTGTCGCAAATTTTAAATACGCCGAGGATTGCATTTTCTATTATAAATGTTTCAAAAAATTATTTTTTTCTGTCGCAAATTTTAAATACGGCGAGTATGGTCTTTTCTATAGTAAATTTTTCAAAAAATTTTTTTTTACTGTCGCAAATTTTAAATACGGCGAGGATTGCCTTTTCTATAATAAATTTTTCAAAAAATTATTTTTTTCTGTCGCAAATTTAAAATACGGTGAGTATGGCCCTTTCTATTGTAAATTTTTCAAAAAATAATTTTTTACTGTCGCAAATTTTAAATACGCCGAGGATTGCCCTTTTTATAGTAAATTTTTCAAAAAATAATTTTTTTCTGTCGTAAATTTTAAATACGGCGAGTATGGTCTTTTCTTTAGTAAATGTTTCAAAAAATTATTTTTTACTGTCGCAAATTTTAAATACGGCGAGAATGACCTTTCTATAGTAAATTTTTCAAAAAAATATTTTTTACTGTCGCAAATTTAAAATACGGTGAGTATGGCCCTTTCTATTGTAAATTTTTCAAAAAATAATTTTTAACTCTCGGAATTTTAAATACGCCGAGGATTGCCATTTCTATAGTAAATTTTTAAAAAAAAATATTTTTTCTGTCGCAAATTTTAAATACGCCGAGGATTGCCTTTTCTATTATAAATTTTCCAAAAAATTATTTTTTTCTGTCGCAAATTTTAAATACGGCGAGTATGGTCTTTTCTATAGTAAATTTTTCAAAAAATTATTTTTTACTGTCGCAAATTTTAAATACGCCGAGGATTGCCTTTTCTATAATAAATTTTTCAAAAAATTATTTTTTTCTGTCGCAAATTTTAAATACGGCGAGTATGGTCTTTTCTATAGTAAATTTTTCAAAAAATTATTTTTTACTGTCGCAAATTTTAAATACGGCGAGAATGACCTTTTCTATAGTAAATTTTTCAAAAAATTATTTTTTACTGTCGCAAATTTAAAATACGGTGAGTATGGCCCTTTCTATTGTAAATTTTTCAAAAAATAATTTTTTACTGTCGCAAATTTTAAATACGCCGAGGATTGCCCTTTTTATAGTAAATTTTTCAAAAAATAATTTTTTTCTGTCGTAAATTTTAAATACGGCGAGTATGGTCTTTTCTTTAGTAAATGTTTCAAAAAATTATTTTTTACTGTCGCAAATTTTAAATACGGCGAGAATGACCTTTTCTATAGTAAATTTTTCAAAAAAATATTTTTTACTGTCGCAAATTTAAAATACGGTGAGTATGGCCCTTTCTATTGTAGATTTTTCAAAAAATAATTTTTTACTGTCGCAAATTTTAAATACGCCGAGTATTGCCTTTTCTATTGTAAATTTTACCGTCGCAAATTTTAAATATGCCGAGGATTGCCTCTTCTATAGTAAATTTTTCATAATATTATTTTTTTCTGACGCAAATTTTAAATACGGCGGGTTTGACCTTTTCTATAGAAAATTTTCCAACAAATTATTTTCTACCGTCGCAAATTTTAAATAAGCCAGGGATTGCCTTTTCTATTGTAAATTTTTTCAAAAAATTATTTTTACTGTCGCAAACTTTAAGTAGGCCGAGGATTGCCTTTTCTATAGTAAATTTTCAAAAAATTATTTGTTATTGTCGCAAATTTTAAATACGCCGGGGATTGCCTTTTCTATTGTAAATGTTCAAAAAATTCTTTTTTTCTGTCGCAAATTTTAAATGCGGCGAATATGGCCATCTTTATAGTAAATTTTTCAAAAAATTATTTTTAACTGTTTTATATAGTAAATTTTTCAAAAAATTATTTTTTAACGTCGCAAATTTTAATTACGCCGAAGATTCCCTTTTCAATAGTAAATTTATCAAAAACTAAATTTTACCGTCGCAAGTTTTAAATACTCCGAGGATTGCCTTTTCTATAGTAAATTTTTCAAAAAATAATTGCCTTTTCTGTTATAAATTTTTCAAAAAATTATTTTTTCTGTCGCAAATTTTAAATACGGCGAGTATGGTCTTTTCTATAGTAAATATTCCAACAAATTATTTTCTACCCTCGCAAAGTTTAAATACGCCAGATATTGCCTTTTCTATTGTATATTTTTCAAACAATTATTTTTACTGTCGCAAATTTTAAATACGCGGAGGATTGCCTTTTCTATAGTAAATTTTGCAAAAAATTATTTTTTACTGTAGCAAATTTTAAATACGCCGAGTATTGCCTTTTCTATTGTAAATTTTTCCAAAAATGATTTTTTTCTGTCGCCAATTTTAAATACGGCGAGTATGGCCTTTTCTATAATAAATTTTTCAAAAAATTACTTTCAAATGTGGCAAACTTTAAAAACGCCGAGAATTGTTTTACTATAGTAAATTTTTCGCAAAATTATTTTTTACTGTCGCAAATTGTAATTACGCCGAGGATTGCCTTTCCTATAGTAAATTTTTCAAAGAATTATTTTTTACTGTCACAAATTTTAAATACGCCGAGGATTGCCTTTTATATTGTAAATTTTTCCAAAAATAATTTTTTACTGTCGCAAATTTAAAAAACGCCGAGGATTGCCTTTTGAATAGTAAATTTTTCAAAAAATAAATTTTACCGTCGCAAATTTTAAATACGCCGAGGGTTGCCTTTTCTATAGTAAATTTTTCAAAAAATAATTTTTATTTTCTCAAATTTTAAATAAACCGAGGATGGCCTTTTCTATAGTAAATTTTTGTAAGAATTATTTTTTACTGTCACAAATTTTAAATACGCCGAGGATTGCCTTTTCTATTGTAAACTTTTCAAAAAATAATTTTTTTCTGTTGCAAATTTTAAATACGGCGAGAATGGCCTTTTCTATAATAAATTTTTCAAAAAATTACTTTCAAATGTGGCAAACTTTAAAAACGCCGAGGATTGTTTTTCTATAGTAAATTTTTCCAAAAATAATTTTTTTCTGTCGCCAGTTTTAAATACGGCGAGTATGGCCTTTTCTATAATAAATTTTTCAAAAAACAAATTTTACCGTCGCAAATTTTAAATACGCCGAGGATTGCCTTTTCTATAGTATATTTTTCAAAAAATTATTTTTTACTGTCGCAAATTTTAAAAACGCCGAGGATTGCCTTTCAAATAGTAAATTTTTCAAAAAATAAATTTTACCGTCGCAAATTTTAAATACGCCGAGGGTTGCATTTTCTCTAGTAAATTTTTCAAAAAATAATTTTTATTTTCGCAAATTTCAAATAAACCGAGGATTGCCTTTTCTATAGTAAATTTTGCAAAGAATTATTTTTTACTGTCACAAATTTGAAATACGCCGAGGATTGCCTTTTCTATTGTAAATTTTTCCAAAAATAATTTTTTACTGTCGCAAATTTAAAAAACGCCGAGGATTGCCTTTTGAATAGTAAATTTTTCAAAAAATAAATTTCACCGTCGCAAATTTGAAATACGCCGAGGGTTGCCTTTTCTATAGTAAATTTTTCAAAAAATAATTTTTATTTTCTCAAATTTTAAATAAATCGAGGATGGCCTTTTCTATAGTAAATTTTTCAAAGAATTATTTTTTACTGTCACAAATTTTAAATACGCCGAGGATTGCCTTTTCTATTGTAAATTTTTCCAAAAATAATTTTTTTCTGTCGCCAATTTTAAATACGGCGAGTATGGCCTTTTCTATAATAAATTTTTCAAAAAATTATTTTCAAATGTGGCAAACTTTAAAAACGCCGAGGATTGTTTTTCTATATTAAATTTTTCAAAAAATTATTTTTTACTGTCGCAAATTTTAATTACGCCGAGGATTGCCTTTTCTATAGTAAATTTTTCAAAAAATAAAATTTACCGTCGCAAATTTTAAATATGCCGAGGATTGCCTCTTCTATAGTAAATTTTTCATAATATTATTTTTTTCTGACGCAAATTTTAAATACGGCGGGTTTGACGTTTTCTATAGAAAATTTTCCAACAAATTATTTTCTACCGTCGCAAATTTTAAATAAGCCAGGGATGGCCTTTTCTATTGTAAAATTTTTCAAAAAATTATTTTTACTGTCGCAAATTTTAAACAGGCCGAGGATTGCCTTTTCTATAGTAAATTTTCAAAAAATTATTTGTTATTGTCGGAAATTTTAAATACGCCGGGGATTGCCTTTTCTATTGTAATTGTTCAAAAAATTCTTTTTTTCTGTCGCAAATTTTAAATGCGGCGAATATGGCCTTTTTTATAGTAAATTTTTCAAAAAATTATTTTTAACTGTCGCAAATTTTAAAAACTCCGAGGATTGCCTTTTCTATAGTAAATTTTTCAAAAAATTATTTTTTACCGTCGCAAATTTTAATTACGCCGAAGATTCCCTTTTCAATAGTAAATTTATCAAAAACTAAATTTTACCGTCGCAAGTTTTAAATACTCCGAGGATTGCCTTTTCTATAGTAAATTTTTCAAAAAATTATTTTTATTTTCGCAAATTTTAAATGCGCCGAGAGTTGCCTTTTCTATAGTAAATTTTTCAAAAAATTATTTTTTACTGTCGCAAATTTTAAATACGCCGAGGATTGCCTTTTCTGTTATAAATTTTTCAAAAAATTATTTTTTCTGTCGCAAATTTTAAATACGGCGAGTATGGTCTTTTCTATAGTAAATTTTCCAACAAATTATTTTCTAACCTCGCAAATTTTAAATACGCCAGATATTGCCTTTTCTATTGTAAATTTTTCAAACAATTATTTTTACTGTCGGAAATTTTAAATACGCGGAGGATTGCCTTTTCTATAGTAAATTTTGCAAAAAATTATTTTTTACTGTAGGAAATTTTAAATACGCCGAGTATTGCCTTCTCTATTGTAAATTTTTCCAAAAATAATTTTTTTCTGTCGCCAATTTTAAATACGGCGAGTATGGCCTTTTCTATAATAAATATTTCAAAAAATTACTTTCAAATGGGGAAAACTTTAAAAACGCCGAGGATTGTTTTACTATAGTAAATTTTTCGCAAAATTATTTTTTACTGTCGCAAATTTTAATTACGCCGAGGATTGCCTTTCCTATAGTAAATTTTTCAAAGAATTATTTTTTACTGTCACAAATTTTAAATACGCCGAGGATTGCCTTTTCTATTGTAATTTTTTCCAAAATAATTTTTTACTGTCGCAAATTTAAAAAACGCCGAGGATTGCCTTTTGAATAGTAAATTTTTCAAAAAATAAATTTTACCGTCGCAAATTTTAAATACGCCGAGGGTTGCCTTTTCTATAGTAAATTTTTCAAAAAATAATTTTTATTTTCTCAAATTTTAAATAAACCGAGTATGGCCTTTTCTATAGTAAAATTTTCAAAGAATTATTTTTTACTGTCACAAATTTTAAAAACGCCGGGGATTGCCTTTTCTATTGTAATTGTTCAAAAAATTCTTTTTTTCTGTCGCAAATTTTAAATGCGGCGAATATGGCCTTTTTTATAGTAAATTTTTCAAAAAATTATTTTTAACTGTCGCAAATTTTAAAAACTCCGAGTATTGCCTTTTCTATAGTAAACTTTTCAAAAAATTATTTTTTACCGTCGCAAATTTTAATTACGCCGAAGATTCCCTTTTCATTAGTAAATTTATCAAAAACTAAATTTTACCGTCGCAAGTTTTAAATACTCCGAGGATTGCCTTTTCTATAGTAAATTTTTCAAAAAATAATTTTTATTTTCGCAAATTTTAAATGCGCCGAGAATTGCCTTTTCTGTAGTAAATTTTTCAAAAAATTATTTTTTACTGTCGCAAATTTTAAATACGCCGAGGATTGCCTTTTCTGTTATAAATTTTTCAAAAAATTATTTTTTCTGTCGCAAATTTTAAATACGGCGAGTATGGTCTTTTCTATAGTAAATTTTCCAACAAATTATTTTCTACCCTCGCAAATTTTAAATACGCGGAGGATTGCCTTTTCTATAGTAAATTTTGCAAAAAATTATTTTTTACTGTAGCAAATTTTAAATACGCCGAGTATTGCCTTTTCTATTGTAAATTTTTCCAAAACTAATTTTTTTCTGTCGCCAATTTTAAATACGGCGAGTATGGCCTTTTCTATAATAAATATTTCAAAAAATTACTTTCAAATGTGAAAAACTTTAAAAACGTCGAGGATTGTTTTACTATAGTAAATTTTTCGCAAAATTATTTTTTACTGTCGCAAATTTTAATTACGCCGAGGATTGCCTTTCCTATATTAAATTTTTCAAAGAATTATTTTTTACTGTCACAAATTTTAAATACGCCGAGGATTGCCTTTTCTATTGTAAATTTTTCCAAAAATAATTTTTTACTGTCGCAAATTTAAAAAACGCCGAGGATTGCCTTTTGAATAGTAAATTTTTCAAAAAATAAATTTTACCGTCGCAAATTTTAAATACGCCGAGGGTTGCCTTTTCTATAGTAAATTTTTCAAAAAATAATTTTTATTTTCTCAAATTTTAAATAAACCAAGTATGGCCTTTTCTATAGTAAATTTTTCAAAGAATTATTTTTTACTGTCACAAATTCTAAATACGCCGGGGATTGCCTTTTCTATTGTAATTGCTCAAAAAATTCTTTTTTTCTGTCGCAAATTTTAAATGCGGCGAATATGGCCTTTTTTATAGTAAATTTTTCAAAAAATTATTTTTAACTGTCGCAAATTTTAAAAACTCCGAGGATTGCCTTTTCTATAGTAAATTTTTCAAAAAATTATTTTTTACCGTCTCAAATTTTAATTACGCCGAAGATTCCCTTTTCAATAGTAAATTTATCAAAAACTAAATTTTACCGTCGCAAGTTTTAAATACTCCGAGGATTGCCTTTTCTATAGTAAATTTTTCAAAAAATTATTTTTATTTTCGCAAATTTTAAATGCGCCGAGAGTTGCCTTTTCTATAGTAAATTTTTCAAAAAATTATTTTTTACTGTCGCAAATTTTAAATACGCCGAGGATTGCCTTTTCTGTTATAAATTTTTCAAAAAATTATTTTTTCTGTCGAAAATTTTAAATACGGCGAGTATGGTCTTTTCTATAGTAAATTTTCCAACAAATTATTTTCTACCCTCGCAAATTTTAAATACGCCAGATATTGCCTTTTCTATTGTAAATTTTTCAAACAATTATTTTTACTGTCGCAAATTTTAAATACGCGGAGGATTGCCTTTTCTATAGTAAATTTTGCAAAAAATTATTTTTTACTGTAGCAAATTTTAAATACGCCGAGTATTGCCTTTTCTATTGTAAATTTTTCCAAAAATAATTTTTTTCTGTCGCCAATTTTAAATACGGCGAGGATTGCCTTTCCTATAGTAAATTTTTCAAAGAATTATTTTATACTGTCACAAATTTTAAATACGCCGAGGATTGCCTTTTCTATTGTAAATTTTTCCAAAAATAATTTTTTACTGTCGCAAATTTAAAAAACGCCGAGGATTGCCTTTTGAATAGAAAATTTTTCAAAAAATAAATTTTACCGTCGCAAATTTTAAAAACGCCGAGGGTTGCCTTTTCTATAGTAAATTTTTCAAAAAATAATTTTTATTTTCTCAAATTTTAAATAAACCGAGGATGGCCTTTTCTATAGTAAATTTTTCGAAGAATT
The DNA here is from genome assembly GCA_963924295.1 of Dioctria rufipes. Classification (NCBI taxonomy): domain Eukaryota; kingdom Metazoa; phylum Arthropoda; class Insecta; order Diptera; family Asilidae; genus Dioctria; species Dioctria rufipes. The sequence goes on along the minus strand of CAWUPM010000171.1, from coordinate 371,515 downwards.
ATTTTTTACTGTCACAAATTTTAAATACGCCGAGTATTGCCTTTTCTATTGTAAACTTTTCAAAAAATAATTTTTTTCTGTCGCAAATTTTAAATACGGCGAGAATGGCCTTTTCTATAGTAAATTTTTCAAAAAATTATTTTTAACTGTCGCAAATTTTAAATACGCCGAGTATTGCCTTTTCTATTGTAAATTTTTCCAAAAATAATTTTTTTCTGTCGCTAATTTTAAATACGGCGAGTATGGCCTTTTCTATAATAAATTTTTCAAAAAATTATTTTCAAATGTGGCAAACTTTAAAAACGCCGAGGATTGTTTTTCTATAGTAAATTTTTCAAAAAATTATTTTTTACTGTCGCAAATTTTAATTACGCCGAGGATTGCCTTTTCAATAGTAAATTTTTCAAAAAATAAATTTTACCGTCGCAAATTTTAAATACGGTGATTATGGACTTTTTAATAGTAAATTTTTCAAAAAATTATTTTTAACTGTCGCAAATTTTAAAAACTCCGAGGATTGCCTTTTCAATAGTAAATTTTTCAAAAAATTATTTTTTACCGTCGCGAATTTTAATTACGCCGAAGATTCCCTTTTCAATAGTAAATTTTTCAAAAACTAAATTTTACCGTCGCAAGTTTTAAATACTCCGAGGATTGCCTTTTCTATAGTAAATTTTTCAAAAAATAATTTTTATTTTCGCAAATTTTAAATGCGCCGAAAATTGCCTTTTCTATAGTAAATTTTTCAAAAAATTATTTTTTACTGTCGCAAATTTTAAATACGCCAAGGATTGCCTTTTCTATTATAAATTTTTCAAAAAATTATTTTTTTCTGTCGCAAATTTTAAATACGGCGAGTATGGTCTTTTCTATAGTAAATTTTTCAAAAAATTATTTTTTACTGTCGCAAATTTTAAATACGCCGAGTATTGCCTTTTCTATTGTAAATTTTTCCAAAAATAATTTTTTTCTGTCGCTAATTTTAAATACGGCGAGTATGGCCTTTTCTATAATAAATTTTTAAAAAATTATTTTCAAATGTGGCAAACTTTAAAAACGCCGAGGATTGTTTTTCTATAGTAAATTTTTCAAAAAATTATTTTTTACTGTCGCAAATTTTAATTACGCCGAGGATTGCCTTTACAATAGTAAATTTTTCAAAAAATAAATTTTACCGTCGCAAATTTTAAATACGGTGATTATGGACTTTTTAATAGTAAATTTTTCAAAAAATTATTTTTAACTGTCGCAAATTTTAAAAACTCCGAGGATTGCCTTTTCTATAGTAAATTTTTCAAAAAATTATTTTTTACCGTCGCGAATTTTAATTACGCCGAAGATTCCCTTTTCAATAGTAAATTTTTCAAAAACTAAATTTTACCGTCGCAAGTTTTAAATACTCCGAGGATTGCCTTTTCTATTGTAAATTTTTCAAAAAATAATTTTTATTTTCGCAAATTTTAAATGCGCCGAAAATTGCCTTTTCTATAGTAAATTTTTCAAAAAATTATTTTTTACTGTCGCAAATTTTAAATACGCCGAGGATTGCCTTTTCTATTATAAATTTTTCCAAAAATAATTTTTTCTGTCGCAAATTTTAAATACGGCGAGTATGGTCTTTTCTATAGTAAATTTTCCAACAAATTATTTTCTACCCTCGCAAATTTTAAATACGCTAGATATTGCCTTTTCTATTGTAAATTTTTCAAACAATTATTTTTACTGTCGGAAATTTTAAATACGCGGAGGATTGCCTTTTCTATAGTAAATTTTGCAAAAAATTATTTTTTACTGTAGCAAATTTTAAATACGCCGAGTATTGCCTTTTCTATTGTAAATTTTTCCAAAACTAATTTTTTTCTGTCGCCAATTTTAAATACGGCGAGTATGGCCTTTTCTATAATAAATATTTCAAAAAATTACTTTCAAATGTGAAAAACTTTAAAAACGTCGAGGATTGTTTTACTATAGTAAATTTTTCGCAAAATTATTTTTTACTGTCGCAAATTTTAATTACGCCGAGGATTGCCTTTCCTATATTAAATTTTTCAAAGAATTATTTTTTACTGTCACAAATTTTAAATACGCCGAGGATTGCCTTTTCTATTGTAAATTTTTCCAAAAATAATTTTTTACTGTCGCAAATTTAAAAAACGCCGAGGATTGCCTTTTGAATAGTAAATTATTCAAAAAATAAATTTTACCGTCGCAAATTTTAAATACGCCGAGGGTTGCCTTTTCTATAGTAAATTTTTCAAAAAATAATTTTTATTTTCTCAAATTTTAAATAAACCAAGTATGGCCTTTTCTATAGTAAATTTTTCAAAGAATTATTTTTTACTGTCACAAATTCTAAATACGCCGGGGATTGCCTTTTCTATTGTAATTGCTCAAAAAATTCTTTTTTTCTGTCGCAAATTTTAAATGCGGCGAATATGGCCTTTTTTATAGTAAATTTTTCAAAAAATTATTTTTAACTGTCGCAAATTTTAAAAACTCCGAGGATTGCCTTTTCTATAGTAAATTTTTCAAAAAATTATTTTTTACCGTCTCAAATTTTAATTACGCCGAAGATTCCCTTTTCAATAGTAAATTTATCAAAAACTAAATTTTACCGTCGCAAGTTTTAAATACTCCGAGGATTGCCTTTTCTATAGTAAATTTTTCAAAAAATAATTTTTATTTTCGCAAATTTTAAATGCGCCGAGAATTGCCTTTTCTATAGTAAATTTTTCAAAAAATATTTTTTTACTGTCGCAAGTTTTAAGTACGCCGAGGATTGCCTTTTCTATAGTCAATTTTTCAAAAAATTATTTTTTCTGTCGAAAATTTTAAATACGGCGAGTATGGTCTGTTCTATAGTAAATTTTCCAACAAATTATTTTCTACCCTCGCAAATTTTAAATACGCCAGATATTGCCTTTTCTATTGTAAATTTTTCAAACAATTATTTTTACTGTCGCAAATTTTAAATACGCGGAGGATTGCCTTTTCTATAGTAAATTTTGCAAAAAATTATTTTTTACTGTAGCAAATTTTAAATACGCCGAGTATTGCCTTTTCTATTGTAAATTTTTCCAAAAATAATTTTTTTCTGTCGCCAATTTTAAATACGGCGAGGATTGCCTTTCCTATAGTAAATTTTTCAAAGAATTATTTTTTACTGTCACAAATTTTAAATACGCCGAGGATTGCCTTTTCTATTGTAAATTTTTCCAAAAATAATTTTTTACTGTCACAAATTTAAAAAACGCCGAGGATTGCCTTTTGAATAGAAAATTTTTCAAAAAATAAATTTTACCGTCGCAAATTTTAAAAACGCCGAGGGTTGCCTTTTCTATAGTAAATTTTTCAAAAAATAATTTTTATTTTCTCAAATTTTAAATAAACCGAGGATGGCCTTTTCTATAGTAAATTTTTCAAAGAATTATTTTTTACTGTCACAAATTTTAAATACGCCGAGTATTGCCTTTTCTATTGTAAACTTTTCAAAAAATAATTTTTTTCTGTCGCAAATTTTAAATACGGCGAGAATGGCCTTTTCTATAGTAAATTTTTCAAAAAATTATTTTTAACTGTCGCAAATTTTAAATACGCCGAGTATTGCCTTTTCTATTGTAAATTTTTCCAAAAATAATTTTTTTCTGTCGCTAATTTTAAATACGGCGAGTATGGCCTTTTCTATAATAAATTTTTCAAAAAATTATTTTCAAATGTGGCAAACTTTAAAAACGCCGAGGATTGTTTTTCTATAGTAAATTTTTCAAAAAATTATTTTTTACTGTCGCAAATTTTAATTACGCCGAGGATTGCCTTTTCAATAGTAAATTTTTCAAAAAATAAATTTTACCGTCGCAAATTTTAAATACGGTGATTATGGACTTTTTAATAGTAAATTTTCAAAAAATTATTTTTAACTGTCGCAAATTTTAAAAATTCCGAGGATTGCCTTTTCTATAGTAAATTTTTCAAAAAATTATTTTTTACCGTCGCGAATTTTAATTACGCCGAAGATTCCCTTTTCAATAGTAAATTTTTCAAAAACTAAATTTTACCGTCGCAAGTTTTAAATACTCCGAGGATTGCCTTTTCTATTGTAAATTTTTCAAAAAATAATTTTTATTTTCGCAAATTTTAAATGCGCCGAAAATTGCCTTTTCTATAGTAAATTTTTCAAAAAATTATTTTTTACTGTCGCAAATTTTAAATACGCCGAGGATTGCCTTTTCTATTATAAATTTTTCCAAAAATAATTTTTTCTGTCGCAAATTTTAAATACGGTGAGTATGGTCTTTTCTATAGTAAATTTTCCAACAAATTATTTTCTACCCTCGCAAATTTTAAATACGCCAGATATTGCCTTTTCTATTGTAAATTTTTCAAACAATTATTTTTATTGTCGGAAATTTTAAATACGCGGAGGATTGCCTTTTCTATAGTAAATTTTGCAAAAAATTATTTTTTACTGTAGGAAATTTTAAATACGCCGAGTATTGCCTTCTCTATTGTAAATTTTTCCAAAAATAATTTTTTTCTGTCGCCAATTTTAAATACGGCGAGTATGGCCTTTTCTATAATAAATATTTCAAAAAATTACTTTCAAATGTGGAAAACTTTAAAAACGCCGAGGATTGTTTTACTATAGTAAATTTTTCGCAAAATTATTTTTTACTGTCGCAAATTTTAATTACGCCGAGGATTGCCTTTCCTATAGTAAATTTTTCAAAGAATTATTTTTTACTGTCACAAATTTTAAATACGCCGAGGATTGCCTTTTCTATTGTAATTTTTTCCAAAATAATTTTTTACTGTCGCAAATTTAAAAAACGCCGAGGATTGCCTTTTGAATAGTAAATTTTTCAAAAAATAAATTTTACCGTCGCAAATTTTAAATACGCCGAGGGTTGCCTTTTCTATAGTAAATTTTTCAAAAAATAATTTTTATTTTCTCAAATTTTAAATAAACCGAGTATGGCCTTTTCTATAGTAAAATTTTCAAAGAAATATTTTTTACTGTCACAAATTTAAAAAACGCCGGGGATTGCCTTTTCTATTGTAATTGTTCAAAAAATTCTTTTTTTCTGTCGCAAATTTTAAATGCGGCGAATATGGCCTTTTTTATAGTAAATTTTTCAAAAAATTATTTTTAACTGTCGCAAATTTTAAAAACTCCGAGGATTGCCTTTTCTATAGTAAACTTTTCAAAAAATTATTTTTTACCGTCGCAAATTTTAATTACGCCGAAGATTCCCTTTTCATTAGTAAATTTATCAAAAACTAAATTTTACCGTCGCAAGTTTTAAATACTCCGAGGATTGCCTTTTCTATAGTAAATTTTTCAAAAAATAATTTTTATTTTCGCAAATTTTAAATGCGCCGAGAATTGCCTTTTCTGTAGTAAATTTTTCAAAAAATTATTTTTTACTGTCGCAAATTTTAAATACGCCGAGGATTGCCTTTTCTGTTATAAATTTTTCAAAAAATTATTTTTTCTGTCGCAAATTTTAAATACGGCGAGTATGGTCTTTTCTATAGTAAATTTTCCAACAAATTATTTTCTACCCTCGCAAATTTTAAATACGCCAGGTATTGCCTTTTCTATTGTAAATTTTTCAAACAATTATTTTTACTGTCGCAAATTTTAAATACGCGGAGGATTGCCTTTTCTATAGTAAATTTTGCAAAAAATTATTTTTTACTGTAGCAAATTTTAAATACGCCGAGTATTGCCTTTTCTATTGTAAATTTTTCCAAAACTAATTTTTTTCTGTCGCCAATTTTAAATACGGCGAGTATGGCCTTTTCTATAATAAATATTTCAAAAAATTACTTTCAAATGTGAAAAACTTTAAAAACGCCGAGGATTGTTTTACTATAGTAAATTTTTCGCAAAATTATTTTTTACTGTCGCAAATTTTAATTACGCCGAGGATTGCCTTTCCTATATTAAATTTTTCAAAGAATTATTTTTTACTGTCACAAATTTTAAATACGAAGAGGATTGCCTTTTCTATTGTAAATTTTTCCAAAAATAATTTTTTACTGTCGCAAATTTAAAAAACGCCGAGGATTGCCTTTTGAATAGTAAATTTTTCAAAAAATAAATTTTACCGTCGCAAATTTTAAATACGCCGAGGGTTGCCTTTTCTATAGTAAATTTTTCAAAAAATAATTTTTATTTTCTCAAATTTTAAATAAACCAAGTATGGCCTTTTCTATAGTAAATTTTTCAAAGAATTATTTTTTACTGTCACAAATTCTAAATACGCCGGGGATTGCCTTTTCTATTGTAATTGCTCAAAAAATTCTTTTTTTCTGTCGCAAATTTTAAATGCGGCGAATATGGCCTTTTTTATAGTAAATTTTTCAAAAAATTATTTTTAACTGTCGCAAATTTTAAAAACTCCGAGGATTGCTTTTTTTTATAGTAAATTTTTCAAAAAATTATTTTTTACCGTCTCAAATTTTAATTACGCCGAAGATTCCCTTTTCAATAGTAAATTTATCAAAAACTAAATTTTACCGTCGCAAGTTTTAAATACTCCGAGGATTGCCTTTTCTATAGTAAATTTTTCAAAAAATAATTTTTATTTTCGCAAATTTTAAATGCGCCGAGAATTGCCTTTTCTATAGTAAATTTTTCAAAAAATATTTTTTTACTGTCGCAAGTTTTAAGTACGCCGAGGATTGCCTTTTCTGTAGTCAATTTTTCAAAAAATTATTTTTTCTGTCGAAAATTTTAAATACGGCGAGTATGGTCTTTTCTATAGTAAATTTTCCAACAAATTATTTTCTACCCTCGCAAATTTTAAATACGCCAGATATTGCCTTTTCTATTGTAAATTTTTCAAACAATTATTTTTACTGTCGCAAATTTTAAATACGCGGAGGATTGCCTTTTCTATAGTAAATTTTGCAAAAAATTATTTTTTACTGTAGCAAATTTTAAATACGCCGAGTATTGCCTTTTCTATTGTAAATTTTTCCAAAAATAATTTTTTACTGTCGCAAATTTAAAAAACGCCGAGGATTGCCTTTTGAATAGAAAATTTTTCAAAAAATAAATTTTACCGTCGCAAATTTTAAATACGCCGAGGGTTGCCTTTTCTATAGTAAATTTTTCAAAAAATAATTTTTATTTTCTCAAGTTTTAAATAAACCGAGGATGGCCTTTTCTATAGTAAAATTTTCAAAGAATTATTTTTTACTGTCACAAATTTTAAATACGCCGAGTATTGCCTTTTCTATTGTAAACTTTTCAAAAAATAATTTTTTTCTGTCGCAAATTTTAAATACGGCGAGAATGGCCTTTTCTATAGTAAATTTTTCAAAAAATTATTTTTAACTGTCGCAAATTTTAAATACGCCGAGTATTGCCTTTTCTATTGTAAATTTTTCCAAAAATAATTTTTTTCTGTCGCTAATTTTAAATACGGCGAGTATGGCCTTTTCTATAATAAATTTTTCAAAAAATTATTTTCAAATGTGGCAAACTTTAAAAACGCCGAGGATTGTTTTTCTATAGTAAATTTTTCAAAAAATTATTTTTTACTGTCGCAAATTCGTCGGTCGAATACTTAAGTGTGGTATATGCATTTTGGTCAATTTTGAGTTATTGACTTATTTGGGGTATATGGTTTACGCTCTTTCGAATGCTGATATCAGAATTATTTTATCACTCTTCCGTAAAAAGATACCGTAAGTCAAGTTCGTGTATATGCAAAACTAGAAATATTTGTTTGATGCTTATTTGTCATATAACATTTAAATATAATTTTTTATGAGGTAAGACAAATAAGTATTAAAATTGAATTTTACAGGTAGCGTATACGCAACTGATTTATGAGGGCATACCACAAAAATAGCAAAAACTAAAAAAAAATGTTATTGCTTATTTGTGGTACACCATATAATTTGTATAAACCAGAGTGCATGCTTGTTTGTTGTATATCAACAGATTTTTGGGAGGGATAGCAGGGTTTATATAAAGCCGCGTGGCGTATTACACAGATTTTCAGTTCCTGGTTGATCATTGGCGCGTAAACATCTTGTTGGACTTGAAGCAGGTAAAATTATAAAATATTTTTTTGGTATTTTTCTTGTTATTTTAATGTATTGTAGGATGTCTTCACCAGTGCCGGACGTTCCTAGTGAAGTTTTAAATGCGTTGGAGGAAATGTAAATATTTTTCATAATTATGATTTTAAAAATTATTTAGGCTTATTTTAGACTAAGTGAAGATACACCTAAAGCGTTAGACTGGAATTCTGATGATTCATATGCGGATCCGGATTTCACTATAAATAATAAAAGCGATGCTGAAAGCGATGTAGATATTACACCTAAGACTAGAACTAAAAAGAAAATTAGTCAGCACAAAAAACTCCTGTTGCCAAGATCAACTCCTTTGTTTGAAGATGACCCACTTAGGAATACTGATGGTCCTTCGACTACAAGTTTTATATGTACGCCGTCGAGTTCGCAACTAACACCGCAGGCTACACCACCCTCTCGTAAAAGAAGAAGGAAACCAGAAAATTGGAAAAGGAATGTGCGAAAGCTTGCCAGAGAGAGAGGTGAGGAGTATGTTGACCAAAATGGGCGCGTTCATGCACCAAGAACTGTGAATGTTGAGGTTAGTAATCATAGCTGTTTACCGAATTGTACTTTTAAGTGTCAAACGATATTTAAAGCATCGGACAGACAAAACATACATGAAAGTTTTTGGAAATTAGACGACAAGTCAAAAAATCATTTTTACTCGAAATTTGTAAAGAGAGTAAGCGCCAAGCGTGTAAAACCTAACCAAAAAAAGTCCAGATTGAGCTCCTATAAATATTTTTTTCAAAACAATGACAGTATGTTTAGAGTGTGCCAAAAGTTCTTTCTGAAGACCTTGGGTATTAGTGAATCACGAATTTATTACTTTTTTAACAAAAAACTTAATAAAGAAACAGGCGTAGCAATCTCTCCCAAAAAGGGCAAACATGTCAAAAAGGTCACAGATCCTAAAAAAATAGAAGAAGTTAGAAGACATATCGAAAGTTTCCCTGTTGTCGAATCACATTATTGCCGCAGGGATACTTCAAGGAAGTACTTAGAGTCAAATTTAAGTATCGCAAAAATGCACACTTTATATAAAGAGGGATGTTCAGGTTCGCCTGTAACAGAATGCATTTACAGGAATGTTTTTAACCTTCAATTTAATTTGTCTTTCTATGTTCCTAAGAAAGACAGATGCGACATTTGTTCGGAATACGAAAAAAAATTGAATACTTCGGTTGAAACAGCGGCGCTTCGAAAATTTGAGGAACACAAAAATAATAAGATTGCGGCTAAATTGATGAGAAATAGTGATCGTGTAAATTTAAATGAACACACCGCAGTAATTTGTTACGACCTTCAAAATGTTTTTTGTCTTCCTCGAGCTGAGATATCAAATTTTTTTTATAAACGCAAATTTTCTGTCTACAATCTTACTGGACATTGCAATAAAAATGGAAAAACATATTGCGCTATCTGGACGGAAATAAATAGTGGGAGGACCGGTAACGATATTGCGAGTGCGCTTCATAAAATTTTATATAATGTTATAGTCGACAACCCAGATATCACTCGCATAATTTTATGGTCAGATTCATGTGTCCCACAAAATAAAAATAGATTAAATTCACTGATGTTGTTAAAATTCCTTGAAGCACATCCATTTCTTTTATCAATCGAACATAAATACTCCGAGCCAGGCCACTCTCTAATCCAGGAAATCGACGCAGTGCATAGCTCTATAGAGAGACATTTGAGAGGCTTGACCATATTTAGTCCAGTGTCGCTTTTAAGACAATTAAATAAGTTGAAATATCCAAATGTGAAGCTACAAATATTACAAATGAAAAATGGAGATTTCATGAATTATAATATTGCATCACATGGATTTTCGATGGTTCCATTTACTAAAGCCAGATGTATCAAGTATAGTTCCAACAATTTATTATCTCTTGATTACAAAACGAGGTTTGGTGATCCTTTTATTAATGTAAAAATAATGTTTCCTAAAACACGTACACTTCACTTATCACTTCCAGATGTGCCCAAGTCACAATACGTTGCTATTATAAACAAAGAGAAAAAAAAATATATAGTCTCAATGTTAAAATACATGGACAATGTCGACCAAAATTACTATAAAACTATATTGAAACTACGCTGTGATTAAGACGTTACAACTAAATACATTATTATGAAGACCTGTTTTTGTGTTTATATACCTTTTTCATTTTCTAAATATGTATATTTAAAAATGTTAGAATGCTTACACTTATCTTAAAAATAGTAATGAATATATGAATTAAATAAAAATTTATGTTTTAAAATAATGAGGATATAGGTACTTTAATAACCTGTGACTTGAATTTTATGTTTTGTGTGCAAACTTTATGAATACTTTATTTACAATAATATTTACATTTGCTTATCTTAACGTAAATGGACTGATTTCTTGTGTTATATTTGTAAGCAGAAATACTAATAACTTGAAAAAAATGGAATTTTGAAATTTGAATTTAAAGATTAAGGCAAGAGTTTGTTAAATTGCATTATAAAAAACAAACGGCTTTAAATATCATAAAAAATTATTGATTTTGTGTTTTCTTGATTTATGTTCCTATAGTAAAATGTGGTGTATGTTTAAAACGGAGATAAAAGATTCTCAATACTTATTTATCATATTTGCAACATTTTATTGTATATGAAGCATTAAGGATACGATTTAACAGTTTTTGTTGTATACGCAAAATTAAAAAAAGACAAAAAACGTTATTATATAAAAATAAAATGAAAAGGTTTGTTGCTTTGTAAAAGAATTAAAAGTGCTAACAAACTAGACCTATTTTCAAAAATAAAAAATAAATTTTATTTATAAACACTAGTATTTATTTTCCATCAAACTTCAAATGCGATTTCCCAAAATCTAGAATTTGTCGGATACCACAAATAAGTATTCGACCGACGAATTTTAATTACGCCGAGGATTGCCTTTTCTATAGTAAATTTTTCAAAAAATATATTTTACCGTCGCAAATTTTAAATACGGTGATTATGGACTTTTTAATAGTAAATTTTTCAAAAAATTATTTTTAACTGTCGCAAATTTTAAAAACTCCGAGGATTGCCTTTTCTATAGTAAATTTTTCAAAAAATTATTTTTTACCGTCGCGAATTTTAATTACGCCGAAGATTCCCTTTTCAATAGTAAATTTTTCAAAAACTAAATTTTACCGTCGCAAGTTTTAAATACTCCGAGGATTGCCTTTTCTATAGTAAATTTGTCAAAAAATAATTTTTATTTTCGCAAATTTTAAATGCGCCGAAAATTGCCTTTTCTATAGTAAATTTTTCAAAAAATTATTTTTTACTATCGCAAATTTTAAATACGCCGAGGATTGCCTTTTCTATTATAAATTTTTCAAAAAATTATTTTTTTCTGTCGCAAATTTTAAATACGGCGAGTATGGTCTTTTCTATAGTAAATTTTTCAAAAAATTATTTTTTACTGTCGTAAATTTTAAATATGGTGAGTATGGCCCTTTCTATTGTAAATTTTTCAAAAAATAAGTTTTTACTCTCGGAATTTTAAATACGCCGAGGATTGCCATTTCTATAGTTAATTTTTAAAAAAATTATTTTTTGTGTCGCAAATTTTAAATACGCCGAGGATTGCCTTTTCTATTATAAATTTTTCAAAAAATTATTTTTTTCTGTAGCAAATTTTAAATACGGCGAGTATGGTCTTTTCTATATTAAATTTTTCAAAAAATTATTTTTTACTGTCGCAAATTTTAAATACGCCGAGGATTGCCTTTTCTATTATAAATTTTTCAAAAAATTATTTTTTTCTGTCGCAAATTTTAAATACGACGAGTATCATCTTTTCTATAGTAAATTTTTCAAAAAATTATTTTTTACTGTCGCAAATTTAAAATACGGTGATTATGGCCCTTTATGTTGTAAATTTTTCAAAAAATAATTTTTTACTCTCGGAATTTTAAATACGCCGAGGATTGCCATTTCTATAGTAAATTTTTAAAAAAATTCTTTTTTCTGTCGCAAATTTTAAATACGCCGAGGATTGCCTTTTCTATTATAAATTTTTCAAAAAATTATTTTTTTCTGTCGCAAATTTTAAATACGGCGAATATGGTCTTTTCTATAGTAAATTTTTCAAAAAATTATTTTTTACTGTCGCAAATTTTAAATACGCCGAGGATTGCCTTTTCTATTATAAATTTTTCAAAAAATTATTTTTTTCTGTCGCAAATTTTAAATACGACGAGTATGGGCTTTTCTATAGTAAATTTTTCAAAAAATTATTTTTTACTGTCGCAAATTTAAAATAGGGTGATTATGGCCCTTTCTATTGTAAATTTTTCAAAAAATAAGTTTTTACTCTCGGAATTTTAAATACGCCGAGGATTGCCATTTCTATAGTAAATTTTTAAAAAAATTATTTCTTCTGTCGCAAATTTTAAATACGCCGAGGATTGCCTTTTCTATTATAAATTTTTCAAAAAATTATTTTTTTCTGTCGCAAATTTTAAATACGGCGAGTATGGTCTTTTCTATAGTAAATTTTTCATAAAATTATTTTTTACTGTCGTAAATTTTAAATATGGTGAGTATGGCCCTTTCTATTGTAAATTTTTCAAAAAATAATTTTTACTCTCGGAATTTTAAATACGCCGAGGATTGCCATTTCTATAGTAAATTTTTAAAAAAATTATTTTTTCTGTCGCAAATTTTAAATACGCCGAGGATTGCCTTTTGTATTATAAATTTTTCAAAAAATTATTTTTTTCTGTCGCAAATTTTAAATACGGCGAGTATGGTCTTTTCTATAGTAAATTTTTCAACAAATTATTTTTTACTGTCGCAAATATTAATTACGCCGAGGATTGCCTTTTCAATAGTAAATTTTTCAAAAAATAAATTTTACCGTCGCAAATTTTAAATATGCCGAGGATTGCCTTTTCTATAGTAAATTTTTCATAATATTATTTTTTTCTGACGCAAATTTTAAATACGGCTGGTTTGACCTTTTCTATAGAAAATTTTCCAACAAATTATTTTCTACCGTCGCAAATTTTAAATAAGCCAGGGATTGCCTTTTCTATTGTAAATTTTTTCAAAACATTATTTTTACTGTCGCAAATTTTAAATAGGCCGAGGATTGCCTTTTCTATAATAAATTTTCAAATAACTATTTGTTATTGTCGCAAATTTTAAATACGCCGGGGATTGCCTTTTCTATTGTAACTGTTCAAAAAATTATTTTTTTCTGTCGCAAATTTTAAATGCAGCGAATATGGCCTTTTTTATAGTAAATTTTTCAAAAAATTATTTTTAACTGTCACAAATTTTAAAAACTCCGAGGATTGCCTTTTCTATAGTAAATTTTTCAAAAAATTATTTTTTACCGTCGCAAATTTTAATTACGTCGAAGATTCCCTTTTCAATAGTAAATTTTTCAAAAACTAAATTTTACCGTCGCAAGTTTTAAATACTCCGAGGATTGCCTTTTCTATAGTAAATTTTTCAAAAAATAATTTTTATTTTCGCAAATTTTAAATGCGCCGAGAATTGCCTTTTCTATAGTAAATTTTTCAAAAAATATTTTTTTACTGTCGCAAGTTTTAAGTACGCCGAGGATTGCCTTTTCTATAGTCAATTTTTCAAAAAATTATTTTTTCTGTCGAAAATTTTAAATACGGCGAGTATGGTCTTTTCTATAGTAAATTTTCCAACAAATTATTTTCTACCCTCGCAAATTTTAAATACGCCAGATATTGCCTTTTCTATTGTAAATTTTTCAAACAATTATTTTTACTGTCGCAAATTTTAAATACGCGGAGGATTGCCTTTTCTATAGTAAATTTGTCAAAAAATAATTTTTATTTTCGCAAATTTTAAATGCGCCGAAAATTGCCTTTTCTATAGTAAATTTTTCAAAAAATTATTTTTTACTATCGCAAATTTTAAATACGCCGAGGATTGCCTTTTCTATTATAAATTTTTCAAAAAATTATTTTTTTCTGTCGCAAATTTTAAATACGGCGAGTATGGTCTTTTCTATAGTAAATTTTTCAAAAAATTATTTTTTACTGTCGTAAATTTTAAATATGGTGAGTATGGCCCTTTCTATTGTAAATTTTTCAAAAAATAAGTTTTTACTCTCGGAATTTTAAATACGCCGAGGATTGCCATTTCTATAGTTAATTTTTAAAAAAATTATTTTTTGTGTCGCAAATTTTAAATACGCCGAGGATTGCCTTTTCTATTATAAATTTTTCAAAAAATTATTTTTTTCTGTAGCAAATTTTAAATACGGCGAGTATGGTCTTTTCTATAGTAAATTTTTCAAAAAATTATTTTTTACTGTCGCAAATTTTAAATACGCCGAGGATTGCCTTTTCTATTATAAATTTTTCAAAAAATTATTTTTTTCTGTCGCAAATTTTAAATACGACGAGTATCATCTTTTCTATAGTAAATTTTTCAAAAAATTATTTTTTACTGTCGCAAATTTAAAATACGGTGATTATGGCCCTTTATGTTGTAAATTTTTCAAAAAATAATTTTTTACTCTCGGAATTTTAAATACGCCGAGGATTGCCATTTCTATAGTAAATTTTTAAAAAAATTCTTTTTTCTGTCGCAAATTTTAAATACGCCGAGGATTGCCTTTTCTATTATAAATTTTTCAAAAAATTATTTTTTTCTGTCGCAAATTTTAAATACGGCGAATATGGTCTTTTCTATAGTAAATTTTTCAAAAAATTATTTTTTACTGTCGCAAATTTTAAATACGCCGAGGATTGCCTTTTCTATTATAAATTTTTCAAAAAATTATTTTTTTCTGTCGCAAATTTTAAATACGACGAGTATGGGCTTTTCTATAGTAAATTTTTCAAAAAATTATTTTTTACTGTCGCAAATTTAAAATAGGGTGATTATGGCCCTTTCTATTGTAAATTTTTCAAAAAATAATTTTTTACTCTCGGAACTTTAAATACGCCGAGGATTGCCATTTCTATAGTAAATTTTTAAAAAAATTATTTCTTCTGTCGCAAATTTTAAATACGCCGAGGATTGCCTTTTCTATTATAAATTTTTCAAAAAATTATTTTTTTCTGTCGCAAATTTTAAATACGGCGAGTATGGTCTTTTCTATAGTAAATTTTTCATAAAATTATTTTTTACTGTCGTAAATTTTAAATATGGTGAGTATGGCCCTTTCTATTGTAAATTTTTCAAAAAATAATTTTTACTCTCGGAATTTTAAATACGCCGAGGATTGCCATTTCTATAGTAAATTTTTAAAAAAATTATTTTTTCTGTCGCAAATTTTAAATACGCCGAGGATTGCCTTTTGTATTATAAATTTTTCAAAAAATTATTTTTTTCTGTCGCAAATTTTAAATACGGCGAGTATGGTCTTTTCTATAGTAAATTTTTCAACAAATTATTTTTTACTGTCGCAAATATTAATTACGCCGAGGATTGCCTTTTCAATAGTAAATTTTTCAAAAAATAAATTTTACCGTCGCAAATTTTAAATATGCCGAGGATTGCCTTTTCTATAGTAAATTTTTCATAATATTATTTTTTTCTGACGCAAATTTTAAATACGGCTGGTTTGACCTTTTCTATAGAAAATTTTCCAACAAATTATTTTCTACCGTCGCAAATTTTAAATAAGCCAGGGATTGCCTTTTCTATTGTAAATTTTTTCAAAACATTATTTTTACTGTCGCAAATTTTAAATAGGCCGAGGATTGCCTTTTCTATAATAAATTTTCAAATAACTATTTGTTATTGTCGCAAATTTTAAATACGCCGGGGATTGCCTTTTCTATTGTAACTGTTCAAAAAATTATTTTTTTCTGTCGCAAATTTTAAATGCAGCGAATATGGCCTTTTTTATAGTAAATTTTTCAAAAAATTATTTTTAACTGTCACAAATTTTAAAAACTCCGAGGATTGCCTTTTCTATAGTAAATTTTTCAAAAATTATTTTTTACCGTCGCAAATTTTAATTACGTCGAAGATTCCCTTTTCAATAGTAAATTTTTCAAAAACTAAATTTTACCGTCGCAAGTTTTAAATACTCCGAGGATTGCCTTTTCTATAGTAAATTTTTCAAAAAATAATTTTTATTTTCGCAAATTTTAAATGCGCCGAGAATTGCCTTTTCTATAGTAAATTTTTCAAAAAATATTTTTTTACTGTCGCAAGTTTTAAGTACGCCGAGGATTGCCTTTTCTATAGTCAATTTTTCAAAAAATTATTTTTTCTGTCGAAAATTTTAAATACGGCGAGTATGGTCTTTTCTATAGTAAATTTTCCAACAAATTATTTTCTACCCTCGCAAATTTTAAATACGCCAGATATTGCCTTTTCTATTGTAAATTTTTCAAACAATTATTTTTACTGTCGCAAATTTTAAATACGCGGAGGATTGCCTTTTCTATAGTAAATTTTGCAAAAAATTATTTTTTACTGTAGCAAATTTTAAATACGCCGAGTATTGCCTTTTCTATTGTAAATTTTTCCAAAAATAATTTTTTTCTGTCGCCAATTTTAAATACGGCGAGGATTGCCTTTCCTATAGTAAATTTTTCAAAGAATTATTTTTTACTGTCACAAATTTTAAATACGCCGAGGATTGCCTTTTCTATTGTAAATTTTTCCAAAAATAATTTTTTACTGTCGCAAATTTAAAAAACGCCGAGGATTGCCTTTTGAATAGAAAATTTTTCAAAAAATAAATTTTACCGTCGCAAATTTTAAATACGCCGAGGGTTGCCTTTTCTATAGTAAATTTTTCAAAAAATAATTTTTATTTTCTCAAATTTTAAATAAACCGAGGATGGCCTTTTCTATAGTAAATTTTTCAAAGAATTATTTTTTACTGTCACCAATTTTAAATACGCCGAGTATTGCCTTTTCTATTGTAAACTTTTCAAAAAATAATTTTTTTCTGTCGCAAATTTTAAATACGGCGAGAATGGCCTTTTCTATAGTAAATTTTTCAAAAAATTATTTTTAACTGTCGCAAATTTTAAATACGCCGAGTATTGCCTTTTCTATTGTAAATTTTTCCAAAAATAATTTTTTTCTGTCGCTAATTTTAAATACGGCGAGTATGGCCTTTTCTATAATAAATTTTTCAAAAAATTATTTTCAAATGTGGCAAACTTTAAAAACGCCGAGGATTGTTTTTCTATAGTAAATTTTTCAAAAAATTATTTTTTACTGTCGCAAATTTTAATTACGCCGAGGATTGCCTTTTCTATAGTAAATTTTTCAAAAAATAAATTTTACCGTCGCAAATTTTAAATACGGTGATTATGGACTTTTTAATAGTAAATTTTTCAAAAAATTATTTTTAACTGTCGCAAATTTTAAAAACTCCGAGGATTGCCTTTTCTATAGTAAATTTTTCAAAAAATTATTTTTTACCGTCGCGAATTTTAATTACGCCGAAGATTCCCTTTTCAATAGTAAATTTTTCAAAAACTAAATTTTACCGTCGCAAGTTTTAAATACTCCGAGGATTGCCTTTTCTATAGTAAATTTTTCAAAAAATAATTTTTATTTTCGCAAATTTTAAATGCGCCGAAAATTGCCTTTTCTATAGTAAATTTTTCAAAAAATTATTTTTTACTGTCGCAAATTTTAAATACGCCGAGGATTGCCTTTTCTATTATAAATTTTTCAAAAAATTATTTTTTTCTGTCGCAAATTTTAAATACGGCGAGTATGGTCTTTTCTATAGTAAATTTTTCAAAAAATTATTTTTTACTGTCGTAAATTTTAAATATGGTGAGTATGGCCCTTTCTATTGTAAATTTTTCAAAAAATAAGTTTTTACTCTCGGAATTTTAAATACGCCGAGGATTGCCATTTCTATAGTTAATTTTTAAAAAAATTATTTTTTGTGTCGCAAATTTTAAATACGCCGAGGATTGCCTTTTCTATTATAAATTTTTCAAAAAATTGTTTTTTTCTGTCGCAAATTTTAAATACGGCGAGTATGGTCTTTTCTATAGTAAATTTTTCAAAAAATTATTTTTTTCTGTCGCAAATTTTAAATACGACGAGTATCATCTCTTCTATAGTAAATTTTTCAAAAAATTATTTTTTACTGTCGCAAATTTAAAATACGGTGATTATGGCCCTTTCTGTTGTAAATTTTTCAAAAAATAATTTTTTACTCTCGGAATTTTAAATACGCCGAGGATTGCCATTTCTATAGTAAATTTTTAAAAAAATTATTTTTTCTGTCGCAAATTTTAAATACGCCGAGGATTGCCTTTTCTATTATAAATTTTTCAAAAAATTATTTTTTTCTGTCGCAAATTTTAAATACGGCGAATATGGTCTTTTCTATAGTAAATTTTTCAAAAAATTATTTTTTACTGTCGCAAATTTTAAATACGCCGAGGATTGCCTTTTCTATTATAAATTTTTCAAAAAATTATTTTTTTCTGTCGCAAATTTTAAATACGACGAGTATGGGCTTTTCTATAGTAAATTTTTCAAAAAATTATTTTTTACTGTCGCAAATTTAAAATAGGGTGATTATGGCCCTTTCTATTGTAAATTTTTCAAAAAATAATTTTTTACTCTCGGAACTTTAAATACGCCGAGGATTGCCATTTCTATAGTAAATTTTTAAAAAAATTATTTTTTACTGTCGCAAATTTTAAATACGCCGAGGATTGCCTTTTCTATTATAAATTTTTCAAAAAATTATTTTTTTCTGTCGCAAATTTTAAATACGGCGAGTATGGTCTTTTCTATAGTAAATTTTTCATAAAATTATTTTTTACTGTCGTAAATTTTAAATATGGTGAGTATGGCCCTTTCTATTGTAAATTTTTCAAAAAATAATTTTTTACTCTCGGAATTTTAAATACGCCGAGGATTGCCATTTCTATAGTAAATTTTTAAAAAAATTATTTTTTCTGTCGCAAATTTTAAATACGCCGAGGATTGCCTTTTGTATTATAAATTTTTCAAAAAATTATTTTTTTCTGTCGCAAATTTTAAATACGGCGAGTATGGTCTTTTCTATAGTAAATTTTTCAACAAATTTCAACAAATTATTTTTTACTGTCGCAAATTTTAATTACGCCGAGGATTGCCTTTTCAATAGTAAATTTTTCAAAAAATAAATTTTACCGTCGCAAATTTTAAATATGCCGAGGATTGCCTTTTCTATAGTAAATTTTTCATAATATTATTTTTTTCTGACGCAAATTTTAAATACGGCTGGTTTGACCTTTTCTATAGAAAATTTTCCAACAAATTATTTTCTACCGTCGCAAATTTTAAATAAGCCAGGGATTGCCTTTTCTATTGTAAATTTTTTCAAAACATTATTTTTACTGTCGCAAATTTTAAATAGGCCGAGGATTGCCTTTTCTATAATAAATTTTCAAATAACTATTTGTTATTGTCGCAAATTTTAAATACGCCGGGGATTGCCTTTTCTATTGTAACTGTTCAAAAAATTATTTTTTTCTGTCGCAAATTTTAAATGCAGCGAATATGGCCTTTTTTATAGTAAATTTTTCAAAAAATTATTTTTAACTGTCACAAATTTTAAAAACTCCGAGGATTGCCTTTTCTATAGTAAATTTTTCAAAAAATTATTTTTTACCGTCGCAAATTTTAATTACGTCGAAGATTCCCTTTTCAATAGTAAATTTTTCAAAAACTAAATTTTACCGTCGCAAGTTTTAAATACTCCGAGGATTGCCTTTTCTATAGTAAATTTTTCAAAAAATAATTTTTATTTTCGCAAATTTTAAATGCGCCGAGTATTGCCTTTTCTATAGTAAATTTTTCAAAAAATTATTTTTTACTGTCGCAAATTTTAAATACGCCGAGGATTGCCTTTTCTGTTATAAATTTTTCAAAAAATTATTTTTTTCTGTCGCAAATTTTAAATACGGCGAGTATGGTCTTTTCTATAGTAAATTTTCCAACAAATTATTTTCTACCCTCGCAAATTTTAAATACGCCAGATATTGCCTTTTCTATTGTAAATTTTTCAAACAATTATTTTTACTGTCGCAAATTTTAAATACGCGGAGGATTGCCTTTTCTATAGTAAATTTTGCAAAAAATAATTTTTATTTTCGCAAATTTTAAATAAACCGAGGATTGCCTTTTCTATAGTAAATTTTTCAAAGAATTATTTTTTACTGTCACAAATTTTAAATACGCCGAGGATTGCCTTTTCTATTGTAAATTTTTCCAAAAATAATTTTTTACTGTCGCAAATTTAAAACACGCCGAGGATTGCCTTTTGAATAGTAAATTTTTCAAAAAATAAATTTTACCGTCGCAAATTTTAAATACGCCGAGGGTTGCCTTTTCTATAGTAAATTTTTCAAAAAATAATTTTTATTTTCTCAAATTTTAAATAAACCGAGGATGGCCTTTTCTATAGTAAATTTTTCAAAGAATTATTTTTTACTGTCACAAATTTTAAATACGCCGAGGATTGCCTTTTCTATTGTAAACTTTTCAAAAAATTATTTTTTTCTGTCGCAAATTTTAAATACGGCGAGAATGGCCTTTTCTATAGTAAATTTTTCAAAAAATTATTTTTAACTGTCGCAAATTTTAAATACGCCGAGTATTTCCTTTTCTATTGTAAATTTTTCCAAAAATAATTTTTTTCTGTCGCCAATTTTAAATACGGCGAGTATGGCCTTTTCTATAAAAAATTTTTCAAAAAATTATTTTTAACTGTCGCAAATTTTAAAAACTCCGAGGATTGCCTTTTCTATAGTAAATTTTTCAAAAAATTATTTTTTACCGTCGCAAATTTTAATTGCGCCGAAGATTCCCTTTTCAATAGTAAATTTATCAAAAACTAAATTTATCAAAAACTAAATTTTACCGTCGCAAGTTTTAAATACTCCGAGGATTGCCTTTTCTATAGTAAATTTTTCAAAAAATAATTTTTATTTTCGCAAATTTTAAATGCGCCGAGAATTGCCTTTTCTATAGTAAATTTTTCAAAAAATTATTTTTTCTGTCGCAAATTTTAAATACGGCGAGTACGGCCTTTTCTATAATAAATATTTCAAAAAATTACTTTCAAATGTGGCAAACTTTAAAAACGCCGAGGATTGTTTTACTATAGTAAATTTTTCGCAAAATTATTTTTTACTGTCGCAAATTTTAATTACGCCGAGGATTGCCTTTCCTATAGTAAATTTTTCAAAGAATTATTTTTTACTGTCGCAAATTTAAAAAACGCCGAGGATTGCCTTTTGAATAGTAAATTTTTCAAAAAATAAATTTTACCGTCGCAAGTTTTAAATACGCCGAGGGTTTCCTTTTCTATAGTAAATTTTTCAAAAAATAATTTTTATTTTCTCAAATTTTAAATAAACCGAGTATGGCCTTTTCTATAGTAAATTTTTCAAAGAATTATTTTTTACTGTCACAAATTTTAAATACGCCGGGGATTGCCTTTTCTATTGTAATTGTTCAAAAAATTCTTTTTTTCTGTCGCAAATTTTAAATGCGGCGAATATGGCCTTTTTTATAGTAAATTTTTCAAAAAAATTATTTTTAACTGTCGCAAATTTTAAAAACTCCGAGGATTGCCTTTTCTATAGTAAATTTTTCAAAAAATTATTTTTTACCGTCGCAAATTTTAATTACGCCGAAGATTCCCTTTTCAATAGTAAATTTATCAAAAACTAAATTTTACCGTCGCAAGTTTTAAATACTCCGAGGATTGCCTTTTCTATAGTAAATTTTTCAAAAAATAATTTTTATTTTCGCAAATTTTAAATGCGCCGAGAATTGCCTTTTCTATAGTAAATTTTTCAAAAAATTATTTTTTACTGTCGCAAATTTTAAATACGCCGAGGATTGCCTTTTCTGTTATAAATTTTTCAAAAAATTATTTTTTTTGTCGCAAATTTTAAATACGGCGAGTATGGTCTTTTCTATAGTAAATTTTCCAACAAATTATTTTCTACCCTCGCAAATTTTAAATACGCCAGATATTGCCTTTTCTATTGTAAATTTTTCAAACAATTATTTTTACTGTCGCAAATTTTAAATACGCGGAGGATTGCCTTTTCTATAGTAAATTTTGCAAAAAATTATTTTTTACTGTAGCAAATTTTAAATACGCCGAGTATTGCCTTTTCTATTGTAAATTTTTCCAAAAATAATTTTTTTCTGTCGCCAATTTTAAATACGGCGAGTATGGCCTTTTCTATAATAAATATTTCAAAAAATTACTTTCAAATGTGGCAAACTTTAAAAACGCCGAGGATTGTTTTACTATAGTAAATTTTTCGCAAAATTATTTTTTACTGTCGCAAATTTTAATTACGCCGAGGATTGCCTTTCCTATAGTAAATTTTTCAAAGAATTATTTTTTACTGTCACAAATGTTAAATACGCCGAGGATTGCCTTTTCTATTGTAAATTTTTCCAAAAATAATTTTTTACTGTCGCAAATTTAAAAAACACCGAGGATTGCCTTTTGAATAGTAAATTTTTCAAAAAATAAATTTTACCGTCGCAAATTTTAAATACGCCGAGGGTTGCCTTTTCTATAGTAAATTTTTCAAAAAATAATTTTTATTTTCTCAAATTTTAAACAAACCGAGTATGGCCTTTTCTATAGTAAATGTTTCAAAGAATTATTTTTTACTGTCACAAATTTTAAATACGCCGGGGATTGCCTTTTCTATTGTAATTGTTCAAAAAATTCTTTTTTTCTGTCGCAAATTTTAAATGCGGCGAATATGGCCTTTTTTATAGTAAATTTTTCAAAAAATTATTTTTAACTGTCGCAAATTTTAAAAACTCCGAGGATTGCCTTTTCTATAGTAAATTTTTCAAAAATTTATTTTTTACCGTCGCAAATTTTAATTACGCCGAAGATTCCCTTTTCAATAGTAAATTTATCAAAAACTAAATTTTACCGTCGCAAGTTTTAAATACTCCGAGGATTGCCTTTTCTATAGTCAATTTTTCAAAAAATTATTTTTTCTGTCGAAAATTTTAAATACGGCGAGTATGGTCTTTTCTATAGTAAATTTTCCAACAAATTATTTTCTACCCTCGCAAATTTTAAATACGCCAGATATTGCCTTTTCTATTGTAAATTTTTCAAACAATTATTTTTACTGTCGCAAATTTTAAATACGCGGAGGATTGCCTTTTCTATAGTAAATTTTGCAAAAAAATTATTTTTTACTGTAGCAAATTTTAAATACGCCGAGTATTGCCTTTTCTATTGTAAATTTTTCCAAAAATAATTTTTTTCTGTCGCCAATTTTAAATACGGCGAGGATTGCCTTTCCTATAGTAAATTTTTCAAAGAATTATTTTTTATTGTCACAAATTTTAAATACGCCGAGGATTGCCTTTTCTATTGTAAATTTTTCCAAAAATAATTTTTTACTGTCGCAAATTTAAAAAACGCCGAGGATTGCCTTTTGAATAGAAAATTTTTCAAAAAATAAATTTTACCGTCGCAAATTTTAAATACGCCGAGGGTTGCCTTTTCTATAGTAAATTTTTCAAAAAATAATTTTTATTTTCTCAAATTTTAAATAAACCGAGGATGGCCTTTTCTATAGTAAATTTTTCAAAGAATTATTTTTTACTGTCACAAACCTTAAATACGCCGAGGATTGCCTTTTCTATTGTAAACTTTTCAAAAAATAATTTTTTTCTGTCGCAAATTTTAAATACGGCGAGAATGGCCTTTTCTATAGTAAATTTTTCAAAAAATTATTTTTAACTGTCGCAAATTTTAAATACGCCGAGTATTGCCTTTTCTATTGTAAATTTTTCCAAAAATAATTTTTTTCTGTCGCTAATTTTAAATACGGCGAGTATGGCCTTTTCTGTAATAAATTTTTCAAAAAATTATTTTCAAATGTGGCAAACTTTAAAAACGCCGAGGATTGTTTTTCTATAGTAAATTTTTCAAAAAATGATTTTTTACTGTCGCAAATTTTAAAAACTCCGAGGATTGCCTTTTCTATAGTAAATTTTTCAAAAAATAATTTTTATTTTCGCAAATTTTAAATGCGCCGAAAATTGCCTTTTCTATAGTAAATTTTTCAAAAAATTATTTTGTACTGTCGCAAATTTTAAATACGCCGAGGATTGCCTTTTCTATTATAAATTTTTCAAAAAATTATTTTTTTCTGTCGCAAATTTTAAATACGGCGAGTATGGTCTTTTCTATAGTAAATTTTTCAAAAAATTATTTTTTACTGTCGTAAATTTTTAATATGGTGAGTATGGCCCTTTCTATTGTAAATTTTTCAAAAAATAATTTTTTACTCTCGGAATTTTAAATACGCCGAGGATTGCCATTTCTATAGTTAATTTTTAAAAAAATTATTTTTTGTGTCGCAAATTTTAAATACGCCGAGGATTGCCTTTTCTATTATAAATTTTTCAAAAAATTATTTTTTTCTGTCGCAAATTTTAAATACGGCGAGTATGGTCTTTTCTATAGTAAATTTTTCAAAAAATTATTTTTTACTGTCGCAAATTTTAAATACGCCGAGGATTGCCTTTTCTATTATAAATTTTTCAAAAAATTATTTTTTTCTGTCGCAAATTTTAAATACGACGAGTATCATCTTTTCTATAGTAAATTTTTCAAAAAATTATTTTTTACTGTCGCGAATTTAAAATACGGTGATTATGGCCCTTTCTATTGTAAATTTTTCAAAAAATAATTTTTTACTCTCGGAATTTTAAATACGCCGAGGATTGCCATTTCTATAGTAAATTTTTAAAAAAATTATTTTTTCTGTCGCAAATTTTAAATACGCCGAGGATTGCCTTTTCTATTATAAATTTTTCAAAAAATTATTTTTTTCTGTCGCAAATTTTAAATACGGCGAGTATGGTCTTTTCTATAGTAAATTTTTCAAAAAATTATTTTTTATTGTCACAAATTTTAAATACGCCGAGGATTGCCTTTTCTATTATAAATTTTTCAAAAAATTATTTTTTTCTGTCGCAAATTTTAAATACGACGAGTATGGTCTTTCCTATAGTAAATTTTTCAAAAAATTATTTTTTACTGTCGCAAATTTAAAATACGGTGATTATGGCCCTTTCTATTGTAAATTTTTCAAAAAATAATTTTTTACTCTCGGAACTTTAAATACGCCGAGGATTGCCATTTCTATAGTAAATTTTTAAAAAAATTATTTTTTCTGTCACAAATTTTAAATACGCCGAGGATTGCCTTCTCTATTGTAAACTTTTCAAAAAATAATTTTTTTCTGTCGCAAATTTTAAATACGGCGAGAATGGCCTTTTCTATAGTAAATTTTTCAAAAAATTATTTTTAACTGTCGCAAATTTAAAAACCGCCGAGGATTGCCTTTTGAATAGTAAATTTTTCAAAAAATAAATTTTACCGTCGCAAATTTTAAATACGCCGAGGGTTGCCTTTTCTATAGTAAATTTTTCAAAAAATAATTTTTATTTTCTCAAATTTTAAATAAACCGAGGATGGCCTTTTCTATAGTAAATTTTTCAAAGAATTATTTTTTACTGTCACAAATTTTAAATACGCCGAGGATTGCCTTTTCTATTCTAAACTTTTCAAAAAATAATTTTTTTCTGTCGCCAATTTTAAATACGGCGAGTATGGCCTTTTCTATAATAAATTTTTCAAAAAATTATTTTCAAATGTGGCAAACTTTAAAAACGCCGAGGATTGTTTTTCTATATTAAATTTTTCAAAAAATTATTTTTTACTGTCGCAAATATTAATTACGCCAAGGATTGCCTTTTCAATAGTAAATTTTTCAAAAAATAAATTTTACCGTCGCAAATTTTAAATATGCCGAGGATTGCCTCTTCTATAGTAAATTTTTCATAATATTATTTTTTTCTGACGCAAATTTTAAATACGGCGGGTTTGACCTTTTCTATAGAAAATTTTCCAACAAATTATTTTCTACCGTCGCAAATTTTAAATAAGCCAGGGATTGCCTTTTCTATTGTAAATTTTTTCAAAAAATTATTTTTACTGACGCAAATTTTAAATAGGCCGAGGATTGCCTTTTCTATAGTAAATTTTCAAAAAATTATTTGTTATTGTCGCAAATTTTATATACGCCGGGGATTGCCTTTTCTATTGTAATTGTTCAAAAAATTGTTTTTTTCTGTCGCAAATTTTAAATGCGGCGAATATGGTCTTTTTTATAGTAAACTTTTCAAAAAATTATTTTTAACTGTCGCAAATTTTAAAAACTCCGAGGATTGCCTTTTCTATTGTAAATTTTTCCAAAAATAATTTTTTTCTGTCGCCAATTTTAAATACGGCGAGTATGGCCTTTTCTATAATAAATTTTTCAAAAAATTACTTTCAAATGTGGCAAACTTTAAAAACGCCGAGGATTGTTTTTCTATAGTAAATTTTTCGCAAAATTATTTTTTACTGTCGCAAATTTTAATTACGCCGAGGATTGCCTTTTCAATAGTAAATTTTTCAAAAAATAAATTTTACCGTCGCAAATTTTAAATATGCCGAGGATTGCCTTATCTATAGTAAATTTTTCATAATATTATTTTTTTCTGACGCAAATTTTAAATGCGGCGAATATGGCCTTTTTTATAGTAAATTTTTCAAAAAATTATTTTTAACTGTCGCAAATTTTAAAAACTCCGAGGATTGCCTTTTCAATAGTAAATTTATCAAAAACTAAATTTTATCGTCGCAAGTTTTAAATACTCCGAGGATTGCCTTTTCTATAGTAAATTTTTCATAAAATAATTTTTATTTTCGCAAATTTTAAATGCGCGGAGGATTGCCTTTTCTATAGTAAATTTTTCAAAAAATTATTTTTTACTGTCGCAAATTTTAAATACGCCGAGGATTGCCTTTTCTGTTATAAATTTTTCAAAAAATTATTTTTTTCTGTCGCAAATTTTAAATACGGCGAGTATGGTCTTTTCTATAGTAAATTTTCCAACAAATTATTTTCTACCTTCGCAAATTTTAAATACGCCAGATATTGCCCTTTCTATTGTAAATTTTTCCAACAATTATTTTTACTGTCGCAAATTTTAAATACGCGGAGGATTGCCTTTTCTATAGTAAATTTTGCAAAAAATTATTTTTTACTGTAGCAAATTTTAAATACGCCGAGTATTGCCTTTTCTATTGTAAATTTTTCCAAAAATAATTTTTTTCTGTCGCCAATTTTAAATACGGCGAGTATGGCCTTTTCTATAATAAATTTTTCAAAAAATTACTTTCAAATGTGGCAAACTTTAAAAACGCCGAGGATTGTTTTTCTATAGTAAATTTTTCGCAAAATTATTTTTTACTGTCGCAAATTTTAATTACGCCGAGGATTGCCTTTTCAATAGTAAATTTTTCAAAAAACAAATTTTACCGTCGCAAATTTTAAATACGCCGAGGATTGCCTTTTCTATAGTAAATTTTTCAAAAAATTATTTTTTACTGTCGCAAATTTTAAAAACGCCGAGGATTGCCTTTCAAATAGTAAATTTTTCAAAAAATAAATTTTACCGTCGCAAATTTTAAATACGCCGAGGGTTGCATTTTCTATAGTAAATTTTTCAAAAAATAATTTTTATTTTCGCAAATTTTAAATAAACCGAGGATTGCCTTTTCTATAGTAAATTTTTCAAAGAATTATTTTTTACTGTCACAAATTTTAAATACGCCGAGGATTGCCTTTTCTATTGTAAATTTTTCCAAAAATAATTTTTTACTGTCGCAAATTGAAAAAACGCCGAGGATTGCCTTTTGAATAGTAAATTTTTCAAAAAATAAATTTTACCGTCGCAAATTTTAAATACGCCGAGCGTTGCCTTTTCTATAGTAAATTTTTGAAAAAATAATTTTTATTTTCTCAAATTTTAAATAAACCGAGGATGGCCTTTTCTATAGTAAATTTTTCAAAGAATTATTTTTTACTGTCACCAACTTTAAATACGCCGAGGATTGCCTTTTCTATTGTAAACTTTTCAAAAAATAATTTTTTTCTGTCGCAAATTTTAAATACGGCGAGAATGGCCTTTTCTATAGTAAATTTTTCAAAAAATTATTTTTAACTGTCGCAAATTTAAAAAACGCCGAGGATTGCCTATTGAATAGTAAATTTTTCAAAAAATAAATTTTACCGTCGCAAATTTTAAATACGCCGAGGGTTGCCTTTTCTATAGTAAATTTTTCAAAAAATAATTTTTATTTTCTCAAATTTTAAATAAACCGAGGATGGCCTTTTCTATAGTAAATTTTTCAAAGAATTATTTTTTACTGTCACAAATTTTAAATACGCCGAGGATTGCCTTTTCTATTGTAAACTTTTCAAAAAATAATTTTTTTCTGTCGCCAATTTTAAATACGGCGAGTATGGCCTTTTCTATAATAAATTTTTCAAAAAATTATTTTCAAATGTGGCAAACTTTAAAAACGCCGAGGATTGTTTTTCTATATTAAATTTTTCAAAAAATTATTTTTTACTGTCGCAAATATTAATTACGCCGAGGATTGCCTTTTCAATAGTAAATTTTTCAAAAAATAAATTTTACCGTCGCAAATTTTAAATATGCCGAGGATTGCCTCTTCTATAGTAAATTTTTCAAAAAATAATTTTTATTTTCGCAAATTTTAAATGCGCCGAAAATTGCCTTTTCTATAGTAAATTTTTCAAAAAATTATTTTTTACTGTCGCAAATTTTAAATACGCCGAGGATTGCCTTTTCTATTATAAATTTTTCCAAAAATAATTTTTTTCTGTCGCCAATTTTAAATACGGCGAGTAAGGCCTTTTCTATAATAAATATTTCAAAAAATTACTTTCAAATGTGGAAAACTTTAAAAACGCCGAGGATTGTTTTACTATAGTAAATTTTTCGCAAAATTATTTTTTACTGTCGCAAATTTTAATTACGCCGAGGATTGCCTTTCCTATAGTAAATTTTTCAAAGAATTATTTTTTACTGTCACAAATTTTAAATACGCCGAGGATTGCCTTTTCTATTGTAATTTTTTCCAAAATAATTTTTTACTGTCGCAAATTTAAAAAACGCCGAGGATTGCCTTTTGAATAGTAAATTTTTCAAAAAATAAATTTTACCATCGCAAATTTTAAATACGCCGAGGGTTGCCTTTTCTATAGTAAATTTTTCAAAAAATAATTTTTATTTTCTCAAATTTTAAATAAACCGAGTATGGCCTTTTCTATAGTAAAATTTTCAAAGAATTATTTTTTACTGTCACAAATTTTAAAAACGCCGGGGATTGCCTTTTCTATTGTAATTGTTCAAAAAATTCTTTTTTTCTGTCGCAAATTTTAAATGCGGCGAATATGGCCTTTTTTATAGTAAATTTTTCAAAAAATTATTTTTAACTGTCGCAAATTTTAAAAACTCCGAGGATTGCCTTTTCTATAGTAAACTTTTCAAAAAATTATTTTTTACCGTCGCAAATTTTAATTACGCCGAAGATTCCCTTTTCATTAGTAAATTTATCAAAAACTAAATTTTACCGTCGCAAGTTTTAAATACTCCGAGGATTGCCTTTTCTATAGTAAATTTTTCAAAAAATAATTTTTATTTTCGCAAATTTTAAATGCGCCGAGAATTGCCTTTTCTGTAGTAAATTTTTCAAAAAATTATTTTTTACTGTCGCAAATTTTAAATACGCAGATATCACTCGCATAATTTTATGGTCAGATTCATGTGTCCCACAAAATAAAAATAGATTAAATTCACTGATGTTGTTAAAATTCCTTGAAGCACATCCATTTCTTTTATCAATCGAACATAAATACTCCGAGCCAGGCCACTCTCTAATCCAGGAAATCGACGCAGTGCATAGCTCTATAGAGAGACATTTGAGAGGCTTGACCATATTTAGTCCAGTGTCGCTTTTAAGACAATTAAATAAGTTGAAATATCCAAATGAGAAGCTACAAATATTACAAATGAAAAATGGAGATTTCATGAATTATAATATTGCATCACATGGATTTTCGATGGTTCCATTTACTAAAGCCAGATGTATCAAGTATAGTTCCAACAATTTATTATCTCTTGATTACAAAACGAGGTTTGGTGATCCTTTTATTAATGTAAAAATAATGTTTCCTAAAACACGTACACTTCACTTATCACTTCCAGATGTGCCCAAGTCACAATACGTTGCTATTATAAACAAAGAGAAAAAAAAAGATATAGTCTCAATGTTAAAATACATGGACAATGTCGACCAAAATTACTATAAAACTATATTGAAACTACGCTGTGATTAAGACGTTACAACTAAATACATTATTATGAAGACCTGTTTTTGTGTTTATATACCTTTTTCATTTTCTAAATATGTATATTTAAAAATGTTAGAATGCTTACACTTATCTTAAAAATAGTAATGAATATATGAATTAAATAAAAATGTATGTTTTAAAATAATGAGGATATAGGTACTTTAATAACCTGTGACTTGAATTTTATGTTTTGTGTACAAACTTTATGAATATTTTATTTACAATAATATTTACATTTGCTTATCTTAACGTAAATGGACTGATTTCTTGTGTTATATTTGTAAGCAGAAATACTAATAACTTGAAAAAAATGGAATTTTGAAATTTGAATTTAAAGATTAAGGCAAGAGTTTGTTAAATTGCATTATAAAAAACAAACGGCTTTAAATATCATAAAAAATTATTGATTTTGTGTTTTCTTGATTTATGTTCCTATAGTAAAATGTGGTGTATGTTTAAAACGGAGATAAAAGATTCTCAATACTTATTTATCATATTTGCAACATTTTATTGTATATGAAGCATTAAGGATACGATTTAACAGTTTTTGTTGTATATGCAAAATTAAAAAAAGACAAAAAACGTTATTATATAAAAATAAAATGAAAAGGTTTGTTGCTTTGTAAAAGAATTAAAAGTGCTAACAAACTAGACCTATTTTCAAAAATAAAAAATAAATTTTATTTATAAACACTAGTATTTATTTTCCATCAAACTTCAAATGCGATTTCCCAAAATCTAGAATTTGTCGGATACCACAAATAAGTATTCGACCGACGAATTTTAATTACGCCGAGGATTGCCTTTTCTATAGTAAATTTTTCAAAAAATATATTTTACCGTCGCAAATTTTAAATACGGTGATTATGGACTTTTTAATAGTAAATTTTTCAAAAAATTATTTTTAACTGTCGCAAATTTTAAAAACTCCGAGGATTGCCTTTTCTATAGTAAATTTTTCAAAAAATTATTTTTTACCGTCGCGAATTTTAATTACGCCGAAGATTCCCTTTTCAATAGTAAATTTTTCAAAAACTAAATTTTACCGTCGCAAGTTTTAAATACTCCGAGGATTGCCTTTTCTATAGTAAATTTTTCAAAAAATAATTTTTATTTTCGCAAATTTTAAATGCGCCGAAAATTGCCTTTTCTATAGTAAATTTTTCAAAAAATTATTTTTTACTATCGCAAATTTTAAATACGCCGAGGATTACCTTTTCTATTATAAATTTTTCAAAAAATTATTTTTTTCTGTCGCAAATTTTAAATACGGCGAGTATGGTCTTTTCTATAGTAAATTTTTCAAAAAATTATTTTTTACTGTCGTAAATTTTAAATATGGTGAGTATGGCCCTTTCTATTGTAAATTTTTCAAAAAATAAGTTTTTACTCTCGGAATTTTAAATACGCCGAGGATTGCCATTTCTATAGTTAATTTTTAAAAAAATTATTTTTTGTGTCGCAAATTTTAAATACGCCGAGGATTGCCTTTTCTATTATAAATTTTTCAAAAAATTATTTTTTTCTGTAGCAAATTTTAAATACGGCGAGTATGGTCTTTTCTATAGTAAATTTTTCAAAAAATTATTTTTTACTGTCGCAAATTTTAAATACGCCGAGGATTGCCTTTTCTATTATAAATTTTTCAAAAAATTATTTTTTTCTGTCGCAAATTTTAAATACGACGAGTATCATCTTTTCTATAGTAAATTTTTCAATAAATTATTTTTTACTGTCGCAAATTTAAAATACGGTGATTATGGCAATTTCTGTTGTAAATTTTTCAAAAAATAATTTTTTACTCTCGGAATTTTAAATACGCCGAGGATTGCCATTTCTATAGTAAATTTTTAAAAAAATTATTTTTTCTGTCGCAAATTTTAAATACGCCGAGGATTGCCTTTTCTATTATAAATTTTTCAAAAAATTATTTTTTTCTGTCGCAAATTTTAAATACGGCGAATATGGTCTTTTCTATAGTAAATTTTTCAAAAAATTATTTTTTACTGTCGCAAATTTTAAATACGCCGAGGATTGCCTTTTCTATAGTAAATTTTTCGCAAAATTATTTTTTACTCTCGGAACTTTAAATACGCCGAGGATTGCCATTTCTATAGTAAATTTTTAAAAAAATTATTTCTTCTGTCGCAAATTTTAAATACGCCGAGGATTGCCTTTTCTATTATAAATTTTTCAAAAAATTATTTTTTTCTGTCGCAAATTTTAAATACGGCGAGTATGGTCTTTTCTATAGTAAATTTTTCATAAAATTATTTTTTACTGTCGTAAATTTTAAATATGGTGAGTATGGCCCTTTCTATTGTAAATTTTTCAAAAAATAATTTTTTACTCTCGGAATTTTAAATACGCCGAGGATTGCCATTTCAATAGTAAATTTTTAAAAAAATTATTTTTTCTGTCGCAAATTTTAAATACGCCGAGGATTGCCTTTTGTATTATAAATTTTTCAAAAAATTATTTTTTTCTGTCGCAAATTTTAAATACGGCGAGTATGGTCTTTTCTATAGTAAATTTTTCAACAAATTATTTTTTACTGTCGCAAATTTTAATTACGCCGAGGATTGCCTTTTCAATAGTAAATTTTTCAAAAAATAAATTTTACCGTCGCAAATTTTAAATATGCCGAGGATTGCCTTTTCTATAGTAAATTTTTCATAATATTATTTTTTTCTGACGCAAATTTTAAATACGGCTGGTTTGACCTTTTCTATAGAAAATTTTCCAACAAATTATTTTCTACCGTCGCAAATTTTAAATAAGCCAGGGATTGCCTTTTCTATTGTAAATTTTTTCAAAACATTATTTTTCCTGTCGCAAATTTTAAATAGGCCGAGGATTGCCTTTTCTATAATAAATTTTCAAATAACTATTTGTTATTGTCGCAAATTTTAAATACGCCGGGGATTGCCTTTTCTATTGTAACTGTTCAAAAAATTATTTTTTTCTGTCGCAAATTTTAAATGCAGCGAATATGGCCTTTTTTATAGTAAATTTTTCAAAAAATTATTTTTAACTGTCACAAATTTTAAAAACTCCGAGGATTGCCTTTTCTATAGTAAATTTTTCAAAAAATTATTTTTTACCGTCGCAAATTTTAATTACGTCGAAGATTCCCTTTTCAATAGTAAATTTTTCAAAAACTAAATTTTACCGTCGCAAGTTTTAAATACGCCGAGGATTGCCTTTTCTATAGTAAATTTTTCAAAAAATAATTTTTATTTTCGCAAATTTTAAATGCGCCGAGAATTGCCTTTTCTATAGTAAATTTTTCAAAAAATATTTTTTTACTGTCGCAAGTTTTAAGTACGCCGAGGATTGCCTTTTCTATAGTCAATTTTTCAAAAAATTATTTTTTCTGTCGAAAATTTTAAATACGGCGAGTATGGTCTTTTCTATAGTAAATTTTCCAACAAATTATTTTCTACCCTCGCAAATTTTAAATACGCCAGATATTGCCTTTTCTATTGTAAATTTTTCAAACAATTATTTTTACTGTCGCAAATTTTAAATACGCGGAGGATTGCCTTTTCTATAGTAAATTTTGCAAAAAATTATTTTTTACTGTAGCACATTTTAAATACGCCGAGTATTGCCTTTTCTATTGTAAATTTTTCCAAAAATAATTTTTTTCTGTCGCCAATTTTAAATACGGCGAGGATTGCCTTTCCTATAGTAAATTTTTCAAAGAATTATTTTTTACTGTCACAAATTTTAAATACGCCGAGGATTGCCTTTTCTATTGTAAATTTTTCCAAAAATAATTTTTTACTGTCGCAAATTTAAAAAACGCCGAGGATTGCCTTTTGAATAGAAAATTTTTCAAAAAATAAATTTTACCGTCGCAAATTTTAAATACGCCGAGGGTTGCCTTTTCTATAGTAAATTTTTCAAAAAATAATTTTTATTTTCTCAAATTTTAAATAAACCGAGGATGGCCTTTTCTATAGTAAATTTTTCAAAGAATTATTTTTTACTGTCACAAATTTTAAATACGCCGAGTATTGCCTTTTCTATTGTAAACTTTTCAAAAAATAATTTTTTTCTGTCGCAAATTTTAAATACGGCGAGAATGGCCTTTTCTATAGTAAATTTTTCAAAAAATTATTTTTAACTGTCGCAAATTTTAAATACGCCGAGTATTGCCTTTTCTATTGTAAATTTTTCCAAAAATAATTTTTTTCTGTCGCTAATTTTAAATACGGCGAGTATGGCCTTTTCTATAATAAATTTTTCAAAAAATTATTTTCAAATGTGGCAAACTTTAAAAACGCCGAGGATTGTTTTTCTATAGTAAATTTTTCAAAAAATTATTTTTTACTGTCGCAAATTTTAATTACGCCGAGGATTGCCTTTTCTATAGTAAATTTTTCAAAAAATAAATTTTACCGTCGCAAATTTTAAATACGGTGATTATGGACTTTTTAATAGTAAATTTTTCAAAAAATTATTTTTAACTGTCGCAAATTTTAAAAACTCCGAGGATTGCCTTTTCTATAGTAAATTTTTCAAAAAATTATTTTTTACCGTCGCGAATTTTAATTACGCCGAAGATTCCCTTTTCAATAGTAAATTTTTCAAAAACTAAATTTTACCGTCGCAAGTTTTAAATACTCCGAGGATTGCCTTTTCTATAGTAAATTTTTCAAAAAATAATTTTTATTTTCGCAAATTTTAAATGCGCCGAAAATTGCCTTTTCTATAGTAAATTTTTCAAAAAATTATTTTTTACTGTCGCAAATTTTAAATACGCCGAGGATTGCCTTTTCTATTATAAATTTTTCAAAAAATAATTTTTTTCTGTCGCAAATTTTAAATACGGCGAGTATGGTCTTTTCTATAGTAAATTTTTCAAAAAATTATTTTTTACTGTCGCAAATTTTAAATACGCCGAGGATTGCCTTTTCTATTATAAATTTTTCAAAAAATAATTTTTTTCTGTCGCAAATTTTAAATACGGCGAGTATGGTCTTTTCTATAGTAAATTTTTCAAAAAATTATTTTTTACTGTCGCAAATTTTAAATACGCCGAGGATTGCCTTTTCTATTATAAATTTTTCAAAAAATTATTTTTTTCTGTCGCAAATTTTAAATACGACGAGTATCATCTTTTCTATAGTAAATTTTTCAAAAAATTATTTTTTACTGTCGCAAATTTAAAATACGGTGATTATGGCCCTTTCTGTTGTAAATTTTTCAAAAAATAATTTTTTACTCTCGGAATTTTAAATACGCCGAGGATTGCCATTTCTATAGTAAATTTTTAAAAAAATAATTTTTTCTGTCGCAAATTTTAAATACGCCGAGGATTGCCTTTTCTATTATAAATTTTTCAAAAAATTATTTTTTTCTGTCGCAAATTTTAAATACGGCGAATATGGTCTTTTCTATAGTAAATTTTTCAAAAAATTATTTTTTACT
The DNA here is from genome assembly GCA_963924295.1 of Dioctria rufipes. Classification (NCBI taxonomy): domain Eukaryota; kingdom Metazoa; phylum Arthropoda; class Insecta; order Diptera; family Asilidae; genus Dioctria; species Dioctria rufipes. The sequence goes on along the minus strand of CAWUPM010000171.1, from coordinate 335,684 downwards.
GTCGCAAATTTTAAATACGCCGAGGATTGCCTTTTCTATTATAAATTTTTCAAAAAATTATTTTTTTCTGTCGCAAATTTTAAATACGACGAGTATGGGCTTTTCTATAGTAAATTTTTCAAAAAATTATTTTTTACTGTCGCAAATTTAAAATAGGGTGATTATGGCCCTTTCTATTGTAAATTTTTCAAAAAATAATTTTTTACTCTCGGAACTTTAAATACGCCGAGGATTGCCATTTCTATAGTAAATTTTTAAAAAAATTATTTCTTCTGTCGCAAATTTTAAATACGCCGAGGATTGCCTTTTCTATTATAAATTTTTCAAAAAATTATTTTTTTCTGTCGCAAATTTTAAATACGGCGAGTATGGTCTTTTCTATAGTAAATTTTTCATAAAATTATTTTTTACTGTCGTAAATTTTAAATATGGTGAGTATGGCCCTTTCTATTGTAAATTTTTCAAAAAATAATTTTTTACTCTCGGAATTTTAAATACGCCGAGGATTGCCATTTCTATAGTAAATTTTTAAAAAAATTATTTTTTCTGTCGCAAATTTTAAATACGCCGAGGATTGCCTTTTGTATTATAAATTTTTCAAAAAATGTTTTTTTTCTGTCGCAAATTTTAAATACGGCGAGTATGGTCTTTTCTATAGTAAATTTTTCCACAAATTATTTTTTACTGTCGCAAATTTTAATTACGCCGAGGATTGCCTTTTCAATAGTAAATTTTTCAAAAAATAAATTTTACCGTCGCAAATTTTAAATATGCCGAGGATTGCCTTTTCTATAGTAAATTTTTCATAATATTATTTTTTTCTGACGCAAATTTTAAATACGGCTGGTTTGACCTTTTCTATAGAAAATTTTCCAACAAATTATTTTCTACCGTCGCAAATTTTAAAAAAGCCAGGGATTGCCTTTTCTATTGTAAATTTTTTCAAAACATTATTTTTACTGTCGCAAATTTTAAATAGGCCGAGGATTGCCTTTTCTATAATAAATTTTCAAATAACTATTTGTTATTGTCGCAAATTTTAAATACGCCGGGGATTGCCTTTTCTATTGTAATTGTTCAAAAAATTATTTTTTTCTGTCGCAAATTTTAAATGCAGCGAATATGGCCTTTTTTATAGTAAATTTTTCAAAAAATTATTTTTAACTGTCACAAATTTTAAAAACTCCGAGGATTGCCTTTTCTATAGTAAATTTTTCAAAAAATTATTTTTTACTGTCGCAAATTTTAATTACGTCGAAGATTCCCTTTTCAATAGTAAATTTTTCAAAAACTAAATTTTACCGTCGCAAGTTTTAAATACTCCGAGGATTGCCTTTTCTATAGTAAATTTTTCAAAAAATAATTTTTATTTTCGGAAATTTTAAATGCGCCGAGTATTGCCTTTTCTATAGTAAATTTTTCAAAAAATTATTTTTTACTGTCGCAAATTTTAAATACGCCGAGGATTGCCTTTTCTGTTATAAATTTTTCAAAAAATTATTTTTTTCTGTCGCAAATTTTAAATACGGCGAGTATGGTCTTTTCTATAGTAAATTTTCCAACAAATCATTTTTTACCCTCGCAAATTTTAAATACGCCAGATATTGCCTTTTCTATTGTAAATTTTTCAAACAATTATTTTTACTGTCGCAAATTTTAAATACGCGGAGGATTGCCTTTTCTATAGTAAATTTTGCAAAAAATAATTTTTATTTTCGCAAATTTTAAATAAACCGAGGATTGCCTTTTCTATAGTAAATTTTTCAAAGAATTATTTTTTACTGTCACAAATTTTAAATACGCCGAGGATTGCCTTTTCTATTGTAAATTTTTCCAAAAATAATTTTTTACTGTCGCAAATTTAAAACACGCCGAGGATTGCCTTTTGAATAGTAAATTTTAAAAAAAATAAATTTTACCGTCGCAAATTTTAAATACGCCGAGGGTTGCCTTTTCTATAGTAAATTTTTCAAAAAATAATTTTTATTTTCTCAAATTTTAAATAAACCGAGGATGGCCTTTTCTATAGTAAATTTTTCAAAGAATTATTTTTTACTGTCACAAATTTTAAATACGCCGAGGATTGCCTTTTCTATTGTAAACTTTTCAAAAAATTATTTTTTTCTGTCGCAAATTTTAAATACGGCGAGAATGGCCTTTTATATAGTAAATTTTTCAAAAAATTATTTTTAACTGTCGCAAATTTTAAATACGCCGAGTATTTCCTTTTCTATTGTAAATTTTTCCAAAAATAATTTTTTTCTGTCGCCAATTTTAAATACGGCGAGTATGGCCTTTTCTATAAAAAATTTTTCAAAAAATTATTTTTAACTGTCGCAAATTTAAAAACTCCGAGGATTGCCTTTTCTATAGTAAATTTTTCAAAAAATTATTTTTTACCGTCGCAAATTTTAATTGCGCCGAAGATTCCCTTTTCAATAGTAAATTTATCAAAAACTAAATTTATCAAAAACTAAATTTTACCGTCGCAAGTTTTAAATACTCCGAGGATTGCCTTTTCTATAGTAAATTTTTCAAAAAATAATTTTTATTTTCGCAAATTTTAAATGCGCCGAGAATTGCCTTTTCTATAGTAAATTTTTCAAAAAATTATTTTTTCTGTCGCAAATTTTAAATACGGCGAGTACGGCCTTTTCTATAATAAATATTTCAAAAAATTACTTTCAAATGTGGCAAACTTTAAAAACGCCGAGGATTGTTTTACTATAGTAAATTTTTCGCAAAATTATTTTTTACTGTCGCAAATTTTAATTACGCCGAGGATTGCCTTTCCTATAGTAAATTTTTCAAAGAATTATTTTTTACTGTCGCAAATTTAAAAAACGCCGAGGATTGCCTTTTGAATAGTAAATTTTTCAAAAAATAAATTTTACCGTCGCAAGTTTTAAATACGCCGAGGGTTGCCTTTTCTATAGTAAATTTTTCAAAAAATAATTTTTATTTTCTCAAATTTTAAATAAACCGAGTATGGCCTTTTCTATAGTAAATTTTTCAAAGAATTATTTTTTACTGTCACAAATTTTAAATACGCCGGGGATTGCCTTTTCTATTGTAATTGTTCAAAAAATTCTTTTTTTCTGTCGCAAATTTTAAATGCGGCGAATATGGCCTTTTTTATAGTAAATTTTTCAAAAAAATTATTTTTAACTGTCGCAAATTTTAAGAACTCCGAGGATTGCCTTTTCTATAGTAAATTTTTCAAAAATTTATTTTTTACCGTCGCAAATTTTAATTACGCCGAAGATTCCCTTTTCAATAGTAAATTTATCAAAAACTAAATTTTACCGTCGCAAGTTTTAAATACTCCGAGGATTGCCTTTTCTATAGTAAATTTTTCAAAAAATAATTTTTATTTTCGCAAATTTTAAATGCGCCGAGAATTGCCTTTTCTATAGTAAATTTTTCAAAAAATTATTTTTTACTGTCGCAAATTTTAAATACGCCGAGGATTGCCTTTTCTGTTATAAATTTTTCAAAAAATTATTTTTTTTGTCGCAAATTTTAAATACGGCGAGTATGGTCTTTTCTATAGTAAATTTTCCAACAAATTATTTTCTACCCTCGCAAATTTTAAATACGCCAGATATTGCCTTTTCTATTGTAAATTTTTCAAACAATTATTTTTACTGTCGCAAATTTTAAATACGCGGAGGATTGCCTTTTCTATAGTAAATTTTGCAAAAAATTATTTTTTACTGTAGCAAATTTTAAATACGCCGAGTATTGCCTTTTGTATTGTAAATTTTTCCAAAAATAATTTTTTTCTGTCGCCAATTTTAAATACGGCGAGTATGGCCTTTTCTATAATAAATATTTCAAAAAATTACTTTCAAATGTGGCAAACTTTAAAAACGCCGAGGATTGTTTTACTATAGTAAATTTTTCGCAAAATTATTTTTTACTGTCGCAAATTTTAATTACGCCGAGGATTGCCATTCCTATAGTAAATTTTTCAAAGAATTATTTTTTACTGTCACAAATGTTAAATACGCCGAGGATTGCCTTTTCTATTGTAAATTTTTCCAAAAATAATTTTTTACTGTCGCAAATTTAAAAAACACCGAGGATTGCCTTTTGAATAGTAAATTTTTCAAAAAATAAATTTTACCGTCGCAAATTTTAAATAGTAAATTTTTCAAAAAATAATTTTTATTTTCTCAAATTTTAAACAAACCGAGTATGGCCTTTTCTATAGTAAATTTTTCAAAGAATTATTTTTTCCTGTCACAAATTTTAAATACGCCGGGGATTGCCTTTTCTATTGTAATTGTTCAAAAAATTCTTTTTTTCTGTCGCAAATTTTAAATGCGGCGAATATGGCCTTTTTTATAGTAAATTTTTCAAAAAATTATTTTTAACTGTCGCAAATTTTAAAAACTCCGAGGATTGCCTTTTCTATAGTAAATTTTTCAAAAATTTATTTTTTACCGTCGCAAATTTTAATTACGCCGAAGATTCCCTTTTCAATAGTAAATTTATCAAAAACTAAATTTTACCGTCGCAAGTTTTAAATACTCCGAGGATTGCCTTTTCTATAGTCAATTTTTCAAAAAATTATTTTTTCTGTCGAAAATTTTAAATACGGCGAGTATGGTCTTTTCTATAGTAAATTTTCCAACAAATTATTTTCTACCCTCGCAAATTTTAAATACGCCAGATATTGCCTTTTCTATTGTAAATTTTTCAAACAATTATTTTTACTGTCGCAAATTTTAAATACGCGGAGGATTGCCTTTTCTATAGTAAATTTTGCAAAAAAATTATTTTTTACTGTAGCAAATTTTAAATACGCCGAGTATTGCCTTTTCTATTGTAAATTTTTCCAAAAATAATTTTTTTCTGTCGCCAATTTTAAATACGGCGAGGATTGCCTTTCCTATAGTAAATTTTTCAAAGAATTATTTTTTATTGTCACAAATTTTAAATACGCCGAGGATTGCCTTTTCTATTGTAAATTTTTCCAAAAATAATTTTTTACTGTCGCAAATTTAAAAAACGCCGAGGATTGCCTTTTGAATAGAAAATTTTTCAAAAAATTAATTTTACCGTCGCAAATTTTAAATACGCCGAGGGTTGCCTTTTCTATAGTAAATTTTTCAAAAAATAATTTTTATTTTCTCAAATTTTAAATAAACCGAGGATGGCCTTTTCTATAGTAAATTTTTCAAAGAATTATTTTTTACTGTCACAAACCTTAAATACGCCGAGGATTGCCTTTTCTATTGTAAACTTTTCAAAAAATAATTTTTTTCTGTCGCAAATTTTAAATACGGCGAGAATGGCCTTTTCTATAGTAAATTTTTCAAAAAATTATTTTTAACTGTCGCAAATTTTAAATACGCCGGGTATTGCCTTTTCTATTGTAAATTTTTCCAAAAATAATTTTTTTCTGTCGCTAATTTTAAATACGGCGAGTATGGCCTTTTCTGTAATAAATTTTTCAAAAATTTTTTTTCAAATGTGGCAAACTTTAAAAACGCCGAGGATTGTTTTTCTATAGTAAATTTTTCAAAAAATGATTTTTTACTGTCGCAAATTTTAATTACGCCGAAGATTGCCTTTTCAATAGTAAATTTTTCAAAAAATAAATTTTACCGTCGCAAATTTTAAATACGGTGATTATGGCCTTTTTTATAGTAAATTTTTCAAAAAATTATTTTTAACTGTCGCAAATTTTAAAAACTCCGAGGATTGCCTTTTCTATAGTAAATTTTTCAAAAAATAATTTTTATTTTCGCAAATTTTAAATGCGCCGAAAATTGCCTTTTCTATAGTAAATTTTTCAAAAAATTATTTTGTACTGTCGCAAATTTTAAATACGCCGAGGATTGCCTTTTCTATTATAAATTTTTCAAAAAATTATTTTTTTCTGTCGCAAATTTTAAATACGGCGAGTATGGTCTTTTCTATAGTAAATTTTTCAAAAAATTATTTTTTACTGTCGTAAATTTTTAATATGGTGAGTATGGCCCTTTCTATTGTAAATTTTTCAAAAAATAATTTTTTACTCTCGGAACTTTAAATACGCCGAGGATTGCCATTTCTATAGTAAATTTTTAAAAAAATTATTTTTTCTGTCAGAAATTTTAAATACGCCGAGGATTGCCTTCTCTATTGTAAACTTTTCAAAAAATAATTTTTTTCTGTCGCAAATTTTAAATACGGCGAGAATGGCCTTTTCTATAGTAAATTTTTCAAAAAATTATTTTTAACTGTCGCAAATTTAAAAACCGCCGAGGATTGCCTTTTGAATAGTAAATTTTTCAAAAAATAAATTTTACCGTCGCAAATTTTAAATACGCCGAGGGTTGCCTTTTCTATAGTAAATTTTTAAAAAAATAATTTTTATTTTCTCAAATTTTAAATAAACCGAGGATGGCCTTTTCTATAGTAAATTTTTCAAAGAATTATTTTTTACTGTCACAAATTTTAAATACGCCGAGGATTGCCTTTTCTATTCTAAACTTTTCAAAAAATAATTTTTTTCTGTCGCCAATTTTAAATACGGCGAGTATGGCCTTTTCTATAATAAATTTTTCAAAAAATTATTTTCAAATGTGGCAAACTTTAAAAACGCCGAGGATTGTTTTTCTATATTAAATTTTTCAAAAAATTATTTTTTACTGTCGCAAATATTAATTACGCCAAGGATTGCCTTTTCAATAGTAAATTTTTCAAAAAATAAATTTTACCGTCGCAAATTTTAAATATGCCGAGGATTGCCTCTTCTATGGTAAATTTTTCATAATATTATTTTTTTCTGACGCAAATTTTAAATACGGCGGGTTTGACCTTTTCTATAGAAAATTTTCCAACAAATTATTTTCTACCGTCGCAAATTTTAAATAAGCCAGGGATTGCCTTTTCTATTGTAAATTTTTTCAAAAAATTATTTTTACTGACGCAAATTTTAAATAGGCCGAGGATTGCCTTTTCTATAGTAAATTTTCAAAAAATTATTTGTTATTGTCGCAAATTTTATATACGCCGGGGATTGCCTTTTCTATTGTAATTGTTCAAAAAATTGTTTTTTTCTGTCGCAAATTTTAAATGCGGCGAATATGGTCTTTTTTATAGTAAACTTTTAAAAAATTATTTTTAACTGTCGCAAATTTTAAAAACTCCGAGGATTGCCTTTTCTATAGTAAATTTTTCAAAAAATTATTTTTTACCGTCGCAAATTTTAATTACGCCGAAGATTCCCTTTTCAATAGTAAATTTATCAAAAACTAAATTTTACCGTCGCAAGTTTTAAATACTCCGAGGATTGCCTTTTCTATAGTAAATTTTTCATAAAATAATTTTTATTTTCGCAAATTTTAAATGCGCCGAGAATTGCCTTTTCTATAGTAAATTTTTCAAAAAATTATTTTTTACTGTCGCAAATTTTAAATACGCCGAGGATTGCCTTTTCTGTTATAAATTTTTCAAAAAATTATTTTTTTCTGTCGCAAATTTTAAATACGGCGAGTATGGTCTTTTCTATAGTAAATTTTCCAACAAATTATTTTCTACCCTCGCAAATTTTAAATACGCCAGATATTGCCTTTTCTATTGTAAATTTTTCAAACAATTATTTTTACTGTCGCAAATTTTAAATGCGCCGAGGATTGCCTTTTCTATAGTAAATTTTGCAAAAAATTATTTTTTACTGTAGCAAATTTTAAATACGCCGAGTATTGCCTTATCTATTGTAAATTTTTCCAAAAATAATTTTTTTCTGTCGCCAATTTTAAATACGGCGAGTATGGCCTTTTCTATAATAAATTTTTCAAAAAATTACTTTCAAATGTGGCAAACTTTAAAAACGCCGAGGATTGTTTTTCTATAGTAAATTTTTCGCAAAATTATTTTTTACTGTCGCAAATTTTAATTACGCCGAGGATTGCCTTTTCAATAGTAAATTTTTCAAAAAATAAATTTTACCGTCGCAAATTTTAAATATGCCGAGGATTGCCTTATCTATAGTAAATTTTTCATAATATTATTTTTTTCTGACGCAAATTTTAAATGCGGCGAATATGGCCTTTTTTATAGTAAATTTTTCAAAAAATTATTTTTAACTGTCGCAAATTTTAAAAACTCCGAGGATTGCCTTTTCAATAGTAAATTTATCAAAAACTAAATTTTATCGTCGCAAGTTTTAAATACTCCGAGGATTGCCTTTTCTATAGTAAATTTTTCATAAAATAATTTTTATTTTCGCAAATTTTAAATGCGCGGAGGATTGCCTTTTCTATAGTAAATTTTTCAAAAAAATATTTTTTACTGTCGCAAATTTTAAATACGCCGAGGATTGCCTTTTCTGTTATAAATTTTTCAAAAAATTATTTTTTTCTGTCGCAAATTTTAAATACGGCGAGTATGGTCTTTTCTATAGTAAATTTTCCAACAAATTATTTTCTACCTTCGCAAATTTTAAATACGCCAGATATTGCCCTTTCTATTGTAAATTTTTCCAACAATTATTTTTACTGTCGCAAATTTTAAATACGCGGAGGATTGCCTTTTCTATAGTAAATTTTGCAAAAAATTATTTTTTACTGTAGCAAATTTTAAATACGCCGAGTATTGCCTTTTCTATTGTAAATTTTTCCAAAAATAATTTTTTTCTGTCGCCAATTTTAAATACGGCGAGTATGGCCTTTTCTATAATAAATTTTTCAAAAAATTACTTTCAAATGTGGCAAACTTTAAAAACGCCGAGGATTGTTTTTCTATAGTAAATTTTTCGCAAAATTATTTTTTACTGTCGCAAGTTTTAATTACGCCGAGGATTGCCTTTTCAATAGTAAATTTTTCAAAAAACAAATTTTACCGTCGCAAATTTTAAATACGCCGAGGATTGCCTTTTCTATAGTAAATTTTTCAAAAAATTATTTTTTACTGTCGCAAATTTTAAAAACGCCGAGGATTGCCTTTCAAATAGTAAATTTTTCAAAAAATAAATTTTACCGTCGCTAATTTTAAATACACCGAGGGTTGCATTTTCTATAGTAAATTTTTCAAAAAATAATTTTTATTTTCGCAAATTTTTAATAAACCGAGGATTGCCTTTTCTATAGTAAATTTTTCAAAGAATTATTTTTTACTGTCACAAATTTTAAATACGCCGAGGATTGCCTTTTCTATTGTAAATTTTTCCAAAAATAATTTTTTACTGTCGCAAATTTAAAAAACGCCGAGGATTGCCTTTTGGATAGTAAATTTTTCAAAAAATAAATTTTACCGTCGCAAATTTTAAATACGCCGAGGGTTGCCTTTTCTATAGTAAATTTTTCAAAAAATAATTTTTATTTTCGCAAATTTTTAATAAACCGAGGATTGCCTTTTCTATAGTAAATTTTTCAAAGAATTATTTTTTACTGTCACAAATTTTAAATACGCCGAGGATTGCCTTTTCTATTGTAAACTTTTCAAAAAATAATTTTTTTCTGTCGCAAATTTTAAATACGGCGAGAATGGCCTTTTCTATAGTAAATTTTTCAAAAAATTATTTTTAACTGTCGCAAATTTAAAAAACGCCGAGGATTGCCTTTTGAATAGTAAATTTTTCAAAAAATAAATTTTACCGTTGCAAATTTTAAATACGCCGAGGGTTGCCTTTTCTATAGTAAATTTTTCAAAAAATAATTTTTATTTTCTCAAATTTTAAATAAACCGAGGATGGCCTTTTCTATAGTAAATTTTTCAAAGAATTATTTTTTACTGTCACAAATTTTAAATACGCCGAGGATTGCCTTTTCTATTGTAAACTTTTCAAAAAATAATTTTTTTCTGTCGCCAATTTTAAATACGGCGAGTATGGCCTTTTCTATAATAAATTTTTCAAAAAATTATTTTCAAATGTGGCAAACTTTAAAAACGCCGAGGATTGTTTTTCTATATTAAATTTTTCAAAAAATTATTTTTTACTGTCGCAAATATTAATTACGCCGAGGATTGCCTTTTCAATAGTAAATTTTTCAAAAAATAAATTTTACCGTCGCAAATTTTAAATATGCCGAGGATTGCCTCTTCTATAGTAAATTTTTCATAATATTATTTTTTTCTGACGCAAATTTTAAATACGGCGGGTTTGATCTTTTCTATAGAAAATTTTCCAACAAATTATTTTCTACCGTCGCAAATTTTAAATAAGCCAGGGATTTCCTTTTCTATTGTAAATTTTTTCAAAAAATTATTTTTACTGACGCAAATTTTAAATAGGCCGGGGATTGCCTTTTCTATAGTAAATTTTCAAAAAATTATTTGTTATTGTCGCAAATTTTAAATACGCCGGGGATTGCCTTTTCTATTGTAATTGTTCAAAAAATTGTTTTTTTCTGTCGCAAATTTTAAATGCGGCGAATATGGTCTTTTTATAGTAAACTTTTCAAAAAATTATTTTTAACTGTCGCAAATTTTAAAAACTCCGAAGATTGCCTTTTCTATAGTAAATTTTTCAAAAATTATTTTTTACCGTCGCAAATTTTAATTACGCCGAAGATTCCCTTTTCAATAGTAAATTTATCAAAAACTAAATTTTACCGTCGCAAGTTTTAAATACTCCGAGGATTGCCTTTTCTATAGTAAATTTTTCATAAAATAATTTTTATTTTCGCAACTTTTAAATGCGCCGAGAATTGCCTTTTCTATAGTAAATTTTTCAAAAAATTATTTATTACTGTCGCAAATTTTAAATACGCCGAGGATTGCCTTTTCTGTTATAAATTTTTTCGAAAAATTATTTTTTTCTGTCGCAAATTTTAAATACGGCGAGTATGGTCTTTTCTATAGTAAATTTTCCAACAAATTATTTTCTACCCTCGCAAATTTTAAATACGCCAGATATTGCCTTTTCTATTGTAAATTTTTCAAACAATTATTTTTACTGTCGCAAATTTTAAATACGCGGAGGATTGCCTTTTCTATAGTAAATTTTGCAAAAAATTATTTTTTACTCTAGCAAATTTTAAATACGCCGAGTATTGCCTTTTCTATTGTAAATTTTTCCAAAAATAATTTTTTTCTGTCACCAATTTTAAATACGGCGAGTATGGCCTTTTCTATAATAAATTTTTCAAAAAATTACTTTCAAATGTGGCAAACTTTAAAAACGCCGAGGATTGTTTTTCTATAGTAAATTTTTCGCAAAATTATTTTTTACTGTCGCAAATTTTAATTACGCCGAGGATTGCCTTTTCAATAGTAAATTTTTCAAAAAATAAATTTTACCGTCGCAAATTTTAAATACGCCGAGGATTGCCTTTTCTGTTATAAATTTTTCAAAAAATTATTTTTTTTCTGTCGCAAATTTTAAATACGGCGAGTATGGTCTTTTCTATAGTAAATTTTCCAACAAATTATTTTCTACTCTCGCAAATTTTAAATACGCCAGATATTGCCTTTTCTATTGTAAATTTTTCGAACAATTATTTTTACTGTCGCAAATTTTAAATACGCGGAGGATTGCCTTTTCTATAGTAAATTTTGCAAAAAATTATTTTTTACTGTAGCAAATTTTAAATACGCCGAGTATTGCCTTTTCTATTGTAAATTTTTCCAAAAATAATTTTTTTCTGTCGCCAATTTTAAATACGGCGAGTATGGCCTTTTCTATAGTAAATTTTTCAAAAAATTACTTTCAAATGTGGCAAACTTTAAAAACGCCGAGGATTGTTTTTCTATAGTAAATTTTTCGCAAAATTATTTTTTATTGTCGCAAATTTTAATTACGCCGAGGATTGCCTTTTCAATAGTAAATTTTTCAAAAAACAAATTTTACCGTCGCAAATTTTAAATACGCCGAGGATTGCCTTTTCTATAGTAAATTTTTCAAAAAATTATTTTTTACTGTCGCAAATTTTAAAAACGCCGAGGATTGCCTTTCAAATAGTAAATTTTTCAAAAAATAAATTTTACCGTCGCAAATTTTAAATACGCCGAGGGTTGCATTTTCTATAGTAAATTTTTCAAAAAATAATTTTTATTTTCGCAAATTTTAAATAAACCGAGGATTGCCTTTTCTATAGTAAATTTTTCAAAGAATTATTTTTTACTGTCACAAATTTTAAATACGCCGAGGATTGCCTTTTCTATTGTAAATTTTTCCAAAAATAATTTTTTACTGTCGCAAATTGAAAAAACGCCGAGGATTGCCTTTTGAATAGTAAATTTTTCAAAAAATAAATTTTACCGTCGCAAATTTTAAATACGCCGAGCGTTGCCTTTTCTATAGTAAATTTTTGAAAAAAAAAATATTTATTTTCTCAAATTTTAAATAAACCGAGGATGGCCTTTTCTATAGTAAATTTTTCAAAGAATTATTTTTTACTGTCACAAACTTTAAATACGCCGAGGATTGCCTTTTCTATTGTAAACTTTTCAAAAAATAATTTTTTTCTGTCGCAAATTTTAAATACGGCGAGAATGGCCTTTTCTATAGTAAATTTTTCAAAAAATTATTTTTAACTGTCGCAAATTTAAAAAACGCCGAGGATTGCCTTTTGAATAGTAAATTTTTCAAAAAATAAATTTTACCGTCGCAAATTTTAAATACGCCGAGGGTTGCCTTTTCTATAGTAAATTTTTCAAAAAATAATTTTTATTTTCTCAAATTTTAAATAAACCGAGGATGGCCTTTTCTATAGTAAATTTTTCAAAGAATTATTTTTTACTGTCACAAATTTTAAATACGCCGAGGATTGCCTTTTCTATTGTAAACTTTTCAAAAAATAATTTTTTTCTGTCGCCAATTTTAAATACGGCGAGTATGGCCTTTTCTATAATAAATTTTTCAAAAAATTATTTTCAAATGTGGCAAACTTTAAAAACGCCGAGGATTGTTTTTCTATATTAAATTTTTCAAAAAATTATTTTTTACTGTCGCAAATATTAATTACGCCGAGGATTGCCTTTTCAATAGTAAATTTTTCAAAAAATAAATTTTACCGTCGCAAATTTTAAATATGCCGAGGATTGCCTCTTCTATAGTAAATTTTTCATAATACTATTTTTTTCTGACGCAAATTTTAAATACGGCGGGTTTGACCTTTTTTATAGAAAATTTTCCAACAAATTATTTTCTACCGTCGCAAATTTTAAATAAGCCAGGGATTGCCTTTTCTATTGTAAATTTTTTCAAAAAATTATTTTTACTGACGCAAATTTTAAATAGGCCGAGGATTGCCTTTTCTATAGTAAATTTTCAAAAAATTATTTGTTATTGTCGCAAATTTTAAATACGCCGGGGATTGCCTTTTCTATTGTAATTGTTCAAAAATTGTTTTTTTCTGTCGCAAATTTTAAATGCGGCGAATATGGCCTTTTTTATAGTAAATTTTTCAAAAAATTATTTTTAACTGTCGCAAATTTTAAAAACTCCGAGGATTGCCTTTTCTATAGTAAATTTTTCAAAAAATTATTTTTTACCGTCGCAAATTTTAATTACGCCGAAGATTCCCTTTTCAATAGTAAATTTATCAAAAACTAAATTTTACCGTCGCAAGTTTTAAATGCTCCGAGGATTACCTTTTCTATAGTAAATTTTTCAAAAAATAATTTTTATTTTCGCAAATTTTAAATGCGCCGAGAATTGCCTTTTCTATAGTAAATTTTTCAAAAAATTATTTTTTACTGTCGCAAATTTTAAATACGCCGAGGATTGCCTTTTCTGTTATAAATTTTTCAAAAAATTATTTTTTTCTGTCGCAAATTTTAAATACGGCGAGTATGGTCTTTTCTATAGTAAATTTTCCAACAAATTATTTTCTACCCTCGCAAATTTTAAATACGCCAGATATTGCCTTTTCTATTGTAAATTTTTCAAACAATTATTTTTACTGTCGCAAATTTTAAATACGCGGAGGATTGCCTTTTCTATAGTAAATTTTGCAAAAAATTATTTTTTACTGTAGCAAATTTTAAATACGCCGAGTATTGCCTTTTCTATTGTAAATTTTTCCAAAAATAATTTTTTTCTGTCGCCAATTTTAAATACGGCGAGTATGGCCTTTTCTATAGTAAATTTTTCAAAAAATTACTTTCAAATGTGGCAAACTTTAAAAACGCCGAGGATTGTTTTTCTATAGTAAATTTTTCGCAAAATTATTTTTTACTGTCGCAAATTTTAATTACGCCGAGGATTGCCTTTTCAATAGTAAATTTTTCAAAAAACAAATTTTACCGTCGCAAATTTTAAATACGCCGAGGATTGCCTTTTCTATAGTAAATTTTTCAAAAAATTATTTTTTACTCTCGCAAATTTTAAAAACGCCGAGGATTGCCCTTCAAATAGTAAATTTTTCAAAAAATAAATTTTACCGTCGCAAATTTTAAATACGCCGAGGGTTGCATTTTCTATAGTAAATTTTTCAAAAAATAATTTTTATTTTCGCAAATTTTAGATAAACCGAGGATTGCCTTTTCTATAGTAAATTTTTCAAAGAATTATTTTTTACTGTCACAAATTTTAAATACGCCGAGGATTGCCTTTTCTATTGTAAATTTTTCCAAAAATAATTTTTTACTGTCGCAAATTTAAAAAACGCCGAGGATTGCCTTTTGAATAGTAAATTTTTCAAAAAATAAATTTTACCGTCGCAAATTTTAAATACGCCGAGCGTTGCCTTTTCTATAGTAAATTTTTCAAAAAATAATTTTTATTTTCTCAAATTTTAAATAAACCGAGGATGGCCTTTTCTATAGTAAATTTTTCAAAGAATTATTTTTTACTGTCACAAACTTTAAATACGCCGAGGATTGCCTTTTCTATTGTAAACTTTTCAAAAAATAATTTTTTTCTGTCGCAAATTTTAAATACGGCGAGAATGGCCTTTTCTATAGTAAGTTTTTCAAAAAATTATTTTTAACTGTCGCAAATTTAAAAAACGCCGAGGATTGCCTTTTGAATAGTAAATTTTTCAAAAAATAAATTTTACCGTCGCAAATTTTAAATACGCCGTGGGTTGCCTTTTCTATAGTAACTTTTTCAAAAAATAATTTTTATTTTCTCAAATTTTAAATAAACCGAGGATGGCCTTTTCTATAGTAAATTTTTCAAAGAATTATTTTTTACTGTCACAAATTTTAAATACGCCGAGGATTGCCTTTTCTATTGTAAATTTTTCCAAAAATAATTTTTTTCTGTCGCCAATTTTAAATACGGCGAGTATGGCCTTTTCTATAATAAATTTTTAAAAAAATTAATTTCAAATGTGGCAAACTTTAAAAACGCCGAGGATTGTTTTTCTATAGTAAATTTTTCGCAAAATTATTTTTTACTGTCGCAAATTTTAATTACGCCGAGGATTGCCTTTTCAATAGTAAATTTTTCAAAAAACAAATTTTACCGTCGCATAATTTAAATACGCCGAGGATTGCCTTTTCTATAGTAAATTTTTCAAAAAATTATTTTTTACTGTCGCAAATTTTAAAAACGCCGAGGATTGCCTTTCAAATAGTAAATTTTTCAAAAAATAAATTTTACCGTCGCAAATTTTAAATACGCCGAGGGTTGCCTTTTCTATCGTAAATTTTTCCAAAAATAATTTTTTTCTGTCGCCAATTTTAAATACGGCGAGTATGGCCTTTTCTATAATAAATTTTTCAAAAAATTATTTTCAAATGTGGCAAACTTTAAAAACGCCGAGGATTGTTTTTCTATATTAAATTTTTCAAAAAATTATTTTTTACTGTCGCAAATTTTAATTACGCCGAGGATTGCCTTTTCTATAGTAAATTTTTCATAATATTATTTTTTTCTGACGCAAATTTTAAATACGGCGGGTTTGACCTTTTCTATAGAAAATTTTCCAACAAATTATTTTCTACCGTCGCAAATTTTAAATAAGCCAGGGATTGCCTTTTCTATTGTAAATTTTTTCAAAAAATTATTTTTACTGACGCAAATTTTAAATAGGCCGAGGATTGCCTTTTCTATAGTAAATTTTCAAAAAATTATTTGTTATTGTCGCAAATTTTAAATACGCCGGGGATTACCTTTTCTATTGTAATTGTTCAAAAAATTGTTTTTTTCTGTCGCAAATTTTAAATGCGGCGAATATGGCCTTTTTTATAGTAAATTTTTCAAAAAATTATTTTTAACTGTCGCAAATTTTAAAAACTCCGAGGATTGCCTTTTCTATAGTAAATTTTTCAAAAAATTATTTTTTACCGTCGCAAATTTTAATTACGCCGAAGACTCCCTTTTCAATAGTAAATTTATCAAAAACTAAATTTTACCGTCGCAAGTTTTAAATACTCCGAGGATTGCCTTTTCTATAGTAAATTTTTCAAAAAATAATTTTTATTTTCGCAAATTTTAAATGCGCCGAGCATTGCCTTTTCTATAGTAAATTTTTCAAAAAATTATTTTTTACTGTCGCAAATTTTAAATACGCCGAGGATTGCCTTTTCTGTTATAAATTTTTCAAAAAATTATTTTTTTCTGTCGCAAATTTTAAATACGGCGAGTATGGTCTTTTCTATAGTAAATTTTCCAACAAATTATTTTCTACCCTCGCAAATTTTAAATACGCCGAGGATTGCCTTTTCTATTGTAAATTTTTCAAACAATTATTTTTACTGTCGCAAATTTTAAATACGCGGAGGATTGCCTTTTCTATAGTAAATTTTGCAAAAAATTATTTTTTACTGTAGCAAATTTTAAATACGCCGAGGGTTGCATTTTCTATAGTAAATTTTTCAAAAAATAATTTTTATTTTCGCAAATTTTAAATAAACCGAGGATTGCCTTTTCTATAGTAAATTTTTCAAAGAATTATTTTTTACTGTCACAAATTTTAAATACGCCGAGGATTGCCTTTTCTATTGTAAATTTTTCCAAAAATAATTTTTTACTGTCGCAAATTTAAAAAACGCCGAGGATTGCCTTTTGAATAGTAAATTTTTCAAAAAATAAATTTTACCGTCGCAAATTTTAAATACGCCGAGCGTTGCCTTTTCTATAGTAAATTTTTCAAAAAATAATTTTTATTTTCTCAAATTTTAAATAAACCGAGGATGGCCTTTTCTATAGTAAATTTTTCAAAGAATTATTTTTTACTGTCACAAATTTTAAATACGCCGAGGATTGCCTTTTCTATTGTAAACTTTTCAAAAAATAATTTTTTTCTGTCGCAAATTTTAAATACGGCGAGAATGGCCTTTTCTATAGTAAATTTTTCAAAAAATTATTTTTAACTGTCGCAAATTTAAAAAACGCCGAGGATTGCCTTTTGAATAGTAAATTTTTCAAAAAATAAATTTTACCGTCGCAAATTTTAAATACGCCGAGCGTTGCCTTTTCTATAGTAAATTTTTCAAAAAATAATTATTATTTTCTCAAATTTTAAATAAACCGAGGATGGCCTTTTCTATAGTAAATTTTTCAAAGAATTATTTTTTACTGTCACAAATTTTAAATACGCCGAGGATTGCCTTTTCTATTGTAAACTTTTCAAAAAATAATTTTTTTCTGTCGCAAATTTTAAATACGGCGAGAATGGCCTTTTCTATAGTAAATTTTTCAAAAAATTATTTTTAACTGTCGCAAATTTAAAAAACGCCGAGGATTGCCTTTACAATAGTAAATTTATCAAAAACTAAATTTTACCGTCGCAAGTTTTAAATACTCCGAGGATTGCCTTTTCTATAGTAAATTTTTCAAAAAATAATTTTTATTTTCGCAAATTTTAAATGCGCCGAGAATTGCCTTTTCTATAGTAAATTTTTCAAAAAATTATTTTTTACTGTCGCAAATTTTAAATACGCTGAGGATTGCCTTTTCTGTTATAAATTTTTCAACAAATTATTTTTTCTGTCGCAAATTTTAAATACGGCGAGTATGGTCTTTTCTATAGTAAATTTTCCAACAAATTATTTTCTACCCTCGCAAATTTAAAATACGCCAGATATTGCCTTTTCTATTGTAAATTTTTCAAACAATTATTTTTACTGTCGCAAATTTTAAATACGCGGAGGATTGCCTTTTCTATAGTAAATTTTGCAAAAAATTATTTTTTACTGTAGCAAATTTTAAATACGCCGAGTATTGCCTTTTCTATTGTAAATTTTTCCAAAAATAATTTTTTTCTGTCGCCAATTTTAAATACGGCGAGTATGGCCTTTTCTATAATAAATTTTTCAAAAAATTACTTTCAAATGTGGCAAACTTTAAAAACGCCGAGGATTGTTTTACTATAGTAAATTTTTCGCAAAATTATTTTTTACTGTCGCAAATTTTAATTACGCCGAGGATTGCCTTTCCTATAGTAAATTTTTCAAAGAATTATTTTTTACTGTCACAAATTTTAAATACGCCGAGGATTGCCTTTTCTATTGTAAATTTTTCCAAAAATAATTTTTTACTGTCGCAAATTTAAAAAACGCCGAGGATTGCCTTTTGAATAGTAAATTTTTCAAAAAATAAATTTTACCGTCGCAAATTTTAAATACGCCGAGGGTTGCCTTTTCTATAGTAAATTTTTCAAAAAATAATTTTTATTTTCTCAAATTTTAAATAAACCGTGGATGGCCTTTTCTATAGTAAATTTTTCAAAGAATTATTTTTTACTGTCACAAATTTTAAATACGCAGAGGATTGCGTTTTCTATTGTAAACTTTTCAAAAAATAATTTTTTTCTGTCGCAAATTTTAAATACGGCGAGAATGGCCTTTTCTATAGTAAATTTTTCAAAAAATTATTTTTAACTGTCGCAAATTTTAAATACGCCGAGTATTGCCTTTTCTATTGTAAATTTTTCCAAAAATAATTTTTTTCTGTCGCCAATTTTAAATACGGCGAGTATGGCCTTTTCTATAATAAATTTTTCAAAAAATTATTTTCAAATGTGGCAAACTTTAAAAACGCCGAGGATTGTTTTTCTATAGTAAATTTTTCAAAAAATTATTTTTTACTGTGGCAAATTTTAATTACGCCGAGGATTGCCTTTTCAATAGTAAATTTTTCAAAAAATAAATTTTACCGTCGCAAATTTTAAATACGGTGATTATGGCCTTTTTTATAGTAAATTTTTCAAAAAATTATCTTTAACTGTCGCAAATTTTAAAAACTCCGAGGATTGCCTTTTCTATAGTAAATTTTTCAAAAAATTATTTTTTACCGTCGCAAATTTTAATTACGCCGAAGATTCCCTTTTCAATAGTAAATTTTTCAAAAACTAAATTTTACCGTCACAAGTTTTAAATACTCCGAGGATTGCCTTTTCTATAGTAAATTTTTCAAAAAATAATTTTTATTTTCGCAAATTTTAAATGCGCCGAAAATTGCCTTTTCTATAGTAAATTTTTCAAAAAATTATTTTTTACTGTCGCAAATTTTAAATACGCCGAGGATTGCCTTTTCTATTATAAATTTTTCAAAAAATTATTTTTTTCTGTCGCAAATTTTAAATACGGCGAGTATGGTCTTTTCTATAGTAAATTTTTCAAAAAATTATTTTTTACTGTCGTAAATTTTAAATATGGTGAGTATGGCCCTTTCTATTGTAAATTTTTCAAAAAATAATTTTTTACTCTCGGAATTTTAAATACGCCGAGGATTGCCATTTCTATAGTAAATTTGTAAAAAAATTATTTTTTCTGTCGCAAATTTTAAATACGCCGAGGATTGCCTTTTCTATTATAAATTTTTCAAAAAATTATTTTTTTCTGTAGCAAATTTTAAATACGGCGAGTATGGTCTTTTCTATAGTAAATTTTTCAAAAAATTATTTTTTAATGTCGCAAATTTTAAATACGCCGAGGATTGCCTTTTCTATTATAAATTTTTCAAAAAATTATTTTTTTCTGTCGCAAATTTTAAATACGACGAGTATCATCTTTTCTATAGTAAATTTTTCAAAAAATTATTTTTTACTGTCGCAAATTTAAAATACGGTGATTATGGCCCTTTCTATTGTAAATTTTTCAAAAAATAATTTTTTACTCTCGGAATTTTATATACGCCGAGGATTGCCATTTCTATAGTAAATTTTTAAAAAAATTATTTTTTCTGTCGCAAATTTTAAATACGCCGAGGATTGCCTTTTCTATTATAAATTTTTCAAAAAATTATTTTTTTCTGTCGCAAATTTTAAATACGGCGAGTATGGTCTTTTCTATAGTAAATTTTTCAAAAAATTATTTTTTACTGTCGCAAATTTTAAATACGCCGAGGATTGCCTTTTCTATTATAAATTTTTCAAAAAATTATTTTTTTCTGTCGCAAATTTTAAATACGACGCGTATGGTCTTTTCTATAGTATATTTTTCAAAAAATTATTTTTTACTGTCGCAAATTTAAAATACGGTGATTATGGCCCTTTCTATTGTAAATTTTTCAAAAAATAATTTTTTACTCTCGGAATTTTAAATACGCCGAGGATTGCCATTTCTATAGTAAATTTTTAAAAAAATTATTTTTTCTGTCGCAAATTTTAAATACGCCGAGGATTGCCTTTTCTGTTATAAATTTGTCAAAAAATTATTTTTTTCTGTCGCAAATTTTAAATACGGCGAGTATGGTCTTTTCTATAGTAAATTTTTCAAAAAATTATTTTTTACTGTCGCAAATTTTAAATACGGCGAGAATGACCTTTTCTATAGAAAATTTTTCAAAAAATTATTTTTTACTGTCGCAAATTTAAAATACGGTGAGTATGGCCCTTTCTATTGTAAATTTTTCAAAAACTAATTTTTTACTGTCGCAAATTTTAAATACGCCGAGGATTGCCTTTTCTATAGTAAATTTTTCAAAAAATAATTTTTTTCTGTCGCAATTTTTAAAAACTCCGAGGATTGCCTTTTGTATAGTAAATTTTTCAAAAAATTATTTTTTACCGTCGCAAATTTTAATTACGCCGAAGATTCCCTTTTCAATAGTAAATTTTACCGTCGCAAATTATAAATACTATGAGGATTGCCTTTTCTATAGTAAATTTTCCAAAAAGTAATTTTTATTTTCGCAAATTTTAAATGCGCCGAGAATTTCCTTTTCTATAGTAAATTTTCCAAAAAATAATTTTTATTTTCGCAAATTTTAAATGCGCCGAGAATTTCCTTTTCTATAGTAAATTTTTCAAAAAATTATTTTTTCTGTCGCAAATTTTAAATACGGCGAGTATGGTCTTTTCTATAGTAAATTTTTCAAATAATTATTTTTTACAGTCGCAAAGTTTAAATACGGCGAGTATGACCTTTTCTATAGTAAATTTTTCAAAAAATTATTTTTTACTGTCGGAATTTTAAATGCGCCTAGAATTGCCGTTTCTATAGTAAATTTTTAAAAAAATTATTTTTTCGGTCGCAAATTTTAAATACGACGAGAATTGCCTTTTCTATAATAAATTTGTCAACAAATTATTTTATTCTGTCGCAAATTTTAAATAGGGCGAGTATGAACTTTTCTATAGTAAATTTTTCAGAAAATAACTTTTTACTGTCGAAAATTTTAAATACGCCGAAGATTGCCTTTTCTCTAGTAAATATTTCAAAAAATATTTTTTTACTGTCGCAAGTTTTAAGTACGCCGAGGATTGCCTTTTCTATAGTCAATTTTTCAAAAAATATTTTTTACTGTCGCAAATTTTAAATACACCGAGTTTGGCCTTTCTATAGTAAATTATACAAAAAATAATATTTTACCGTCGAAAATTTAAAATACGCCGAGGATTGCCTTTTCTATAGTAAATTTTCCAACAAATTATTTTCTACCCTCGCAAATTTTAAATACGCCAGGTATTGCCTCTTCTATTGTAAATTTTTCAAACAATTATTTTCACTGTCGCAAATTTTAAATACGCCGAGGATTGCCTTTTCTATAGTAAATGTTGCAAAAAATTATTTTTTACTGTAGCAAATTTTAAATACGCCTAGGATTGCCTTTACTATAGTATATTTTTTGGATAATTATTTTTTACCTTCCCAAATTTTAAATACGCCGAGGATTGCCTTTTCTATAGTAAATTTTTCAAAAAATTATTTTCACTGTCGCAAATTTTAAATACGCCGAGGATTGCCTTTTCTATAGTAAATTTTGCAAAAACTTATTTTTTACTGGCACAAATTTTAAATACGCCGAGGATTGCCTTTACTATAGTAAATTTTTTGAAAAATTATTTTTTACCTTCGCAAATTTTAAATACACCGAGGATTGCCTTTTCTATAGTAAATTTTTCAAAAAATTATTTTTAACTGTCGCAAATTTTAAAAACTCCGAGGATTGCCTTTTCTATAGTAAATTTTTCAAAAAATTATTTTTTACCGTCGCAAATTTTAATTACGCCGAAGATTCCCTTTTCAATAGTAAATTTTTCAAAAACTAAATTTTACCGTCACAAGTTTTAAATACTCCGAGGATTGCCTTTTCTATAGTAAATTTTTCAAAAAATAATTTTTATTTTCGCAAATTTTAAATGCGCCGAAAATTGCCTTTTCTATAGTAAATTTTTCAAAAAATTATTTTTTACTGTCGCAAATTTTAAATACGCCGAGGATTGCCTTTTCTATTATAAATTTTTCAAAAAATTATTTTTTTCTGTCGCAAATTTTAAATACGGCGAGTATGGTCTTTTCTATAGTAAATTTTTCAAAAAATAATTTTTTACTGTCGTAAATTTTAAATATGGTGAGTATGGCCCTTTCTATTGTAAATTTTTCAAAAAATTATTTTTTACTCTCGGAATTTTAAATACGCCGAGGATTGCCATTTCTATAGTAAATTTGTAAAAAAATTATTTTTTCTGTCGCAAATTTTAAATACGCCGAGGATTGCCTTTTCTATTATAAATTTTTCAAAAAATTATTTTTTTCTGTAGCAAATTTTAAATACGGCGAGTATGGTCTTTTCTATAGTAAATTTTTCAAAAAATTATTTTTTACTGTCGCAAATTTTAAATACGCCGAGGATTGCCTTTTCTATTATAAATTTTTCAAAAAATTATTTTTTTCTGTCGCAAATTTTAAATACGACGAGTATCATCTTTTCTATAGTAAATTTTTCAAAAAATTATTTTTTACTGTCGCAAATTTAAAATACGGTGATTATGGCCCTTTCTATTGTAAATTTTTCAAAAAATAATTTTTTACTCTCGGAATTTTATATACGCCGAGGATTGCCAATTCTATAGTAAATTTTTAAAAAAATTATTTTTTCTGTCGCAAATTTTAAATACGCCGAGGATTGCCTTTTCTATTATAAATTTTTCAAAAAATTATTTTTTTCTGTCGCAAATTTTAAATACGGCGAGTATGGTCTTTTCTATAGTAAATTTTTCAAAAAATTATTTTTTACTGTCGCAAATTTTAAATACGCCGAGGATTGCCTTTTCTATTATAAATTTTTCAAAAAATTATTTTTTTCTGTCGCAAATTTTAAATACGACGCGTATGGTCTTTTCTATAGTAAATTTTTCAAAAAATTATTTTTTACTGTCGCAAATTTAAAATACGGTGATTATGACCCTTTCTATTGTAAATTTTTCAAAAAATAATTTTTTAGTCTCGGAATTTTAAATACGCCGAGGATTGCCATTTCTATAGTAAATTTTTAAAAAAATTATTTTTTCTGTCGCAAATTTTAAATACGCCGAGGATTGCCTTTTCTATTATAAATTTGTCAAAAAATTATTTTTTTCTGTCGCAAATTTTAAATACGGCGAGTATGGTCTTTTCTATAGTAAATTTTTCAAAAAATTATTTTTTACTGTCGCAAATTTTAAATACGCCGAGGATTGCCTTTTCTATTATAAATTTTTAAAAAAATTATTTTTTCTGTCGCAAATTTTAAATACGCCGAGGATTGCCTTTTCTATTATAAATTTGTCAAAAAATTATTTTTTTCTGTCGCAAATTTTAAATACGGCGAGAATGACCTTTTCTATAGAAAATTTTTCAAAAAATTATTTTTTACTGTCGCAAATTTAAAATACGGTGAGTATGGCCCTTTCTATTGTAAATTTTTCAAAAACTAATTTTTTACTGTCGCAAATTTTAAATACGCCGAGGATTGCCTTTTCTATAGTAAATTTTTCAAAAAATAATTTTTTTCTGTCGCAAATTTTAAAAACTCCGAGGATTGCCTTTTGTATAGTAAATTTTTCAAAAAATTATTTTTTACCGTCGCAAATTTTAATTACGCCGAAGATTCCCTTTTCAATAGTAAATTTTACCGTCGCAAATTATAAATACTATGAGGATTGCCTTTTCTATAGTAAATTTTCCAAAAAGTAATTTTTATTTTCGCAAATTTTAAATGCGCCGAGAATTTCCTTTTCTATAGTAAATTTTCCAAAAAATAATTTTTATTTTCGCAAATTTTAAATGCGCCGAGAATTTCCTTTTCTATAGTAAATTTTTCAAAAAATTATTTTTTCTGTCGCAAATTTTAAATACGGCGAGTATGGTCTTTTCTATAGTAAATTTTTCAAATAATTATTTTTTACAGTCGCAAAGTTTAAATACGGCGAGTATGACCTTTTCTATAGTAAATTTTTCAAAAAATTATTTTTTACTGTCGGAATTTTAAATGCGCCTAGAATTGCCGTTTCTATAGTAAATTTTTAAAAAAATTATTTTTTCGGTCGCAAATTTTAAATACGACGAGAATTGCCTTTTCTATAATAAATTTGTCAACAAATTATTTTATTCTGTCGCAAATTTTAAATAGGGCGAGTATGAACTTTTCTATAGTAAATTTTTCAGAAAATAACTTTTTACTGTCGAAAATTTTAAATACGCCGAAGATTGCCTTTTCTCTAGTAAATATTTCAAAAAATATTTTTTTACTGTCGCAAGTTTTAAGTACGCCGAGGATTGCCTTTTCTATAGTCAATTTTTCAAAAAATATTTTTTACTGTCGCAAATTTTAAATACACCGAGTTTGGCCTTTCTATAGTAAATTATACAAAAAATAATATTTTACCGTCGAAAATTTAAAATACGCCGAGGATTGCCTTTTCTATAGTAAATTTTCCAACAAATTATTTTCTACCCTCGCAAATTTTAAATACGCCAGGTATTGCCTCTTCTATTGTAAATTTTTCAAACAATTATTTTCACTGTCGCAAATTTTAAATACGCCGAGGATTGCCTTTTCTATAGTAAATGTTGCAAAAAATTATTTTTTACTGTAGCAAATTTTAAATACGCCTAGGATTGCCTTTACTATAGTATATTTTTTGGATAATTATTTTTTACCTTCCCAAATTTTAAATACGCCGAGGATTGCCTTTTCTATAGTAAATTTTTCAAAAAATTATTTTCACTGTCGCAAATTTTAAATACGCCGAGGATTGCCTTGCTATAGTAAATTTTTCAAAAAATAATTTTTTACTGTCGCAAATTTTAAAAACGCCGAGGATTGCCTTTTCAATAGAAAACTTTTCAAAAAATAAATTTTACCGTCGCAAATTTTAAATACGCCGAGGGTTGCCTTTTCTATAGTAAATTTTTCAAAAAATATTTTTTATTTTCGCAAATTTTAAATAAAACGAGGATTGCCTTTTCTATAGTAAATTTTTCAAAGAATTATTTTTTACTGTCGCAAATTTTAAATACGCCGAGGATTGCCTTTTCTATAGTAAATTTTGCAAAAACTTATTTTTTACTGGCACAAATTTTAAATACGCCGAGGATTGCCTTTACTATAGTAAATTTTTTGAAAAATTATTTTTTACCTTCGCAAATTTTAAATACACCGAGGATTGCCTTTTCTATAGTAAATTTTTCAAAAAATTATTTTTAACTGTCGCAAATTTTAAAAACTCCGAGGATTGCCTTTTCTATAGTAAATTTTTCAAAAAATTATTTTTTACCGTCGCAAATTTTAATTACGCCGAAGATTCCCTTTTCAATAGTAAATTTTTCAAAAACTAAATTTTACCGTCACAAGTTTTAAATACTCCGAGGATTGCCTTTTCTATAGTAAATTTTTCAAAAAATAATTTTTATTTTCGCAAATTTTAAATGCGCCGAAAATTGCCTTTTCTATAGTAAATTTTTCAAAAAATTATTTTTTACTGTCGCAAATTTTAAATACGCCGAGGATTGCCTTTTCTATTATAAATTTTTCAAAAAATTATTTTTTTCTGTCGCAAATTTTAAATACGGCGAGTATGGTCTTTTCTATAGTAAATTTTTCAAAAAATAATTTTTTACTGTCGTAAATTTTAAATATGGTGAGTATGGCCCTTTCTATTGTAAATTTTTCAAAAAATAATTTTTTACTCTCGGAATTTTAAATACGCCGAGGATTGCCATTTCTATAGTAAATTTGTAAAAAAATTATTTTTTCTGTCGCAAATTTTAAATACGCCGAGGATTGCCTTTTCTATTATAAATTTTTCAAAAAATTATTTTTTTCTGTAGCAAATTTTAAATACGGCGAGTATGGTCTTTTCTATAGTAAATTTTTCAAAAAATTATTTTTTGCTGTCGCAAATTTTAAATACGCCGAGGATTGCCTTTTCTATTATAAATTTTTCAAAAAATTATTTTTTTCTGTCGCAAATTTTAAATACGACGAGTATCATCTTTTCTATAGTAAATTTTTCAAAAAATTATTTTTTACTGTCGCAAATTTAAAATACGGTGATTATGGCCCTTTCTATTGTAAATTTTTCAAAAAATAATTTTTTACTCTCGGAATTTTATATACGCCGAGGATTGCCAATTCTATAGTAAATTTTTAAAAAAATTATTTTTTCTGTCGCAAATTTTAAATACGCCGAGGATTGCCTTTTCTATTATAAATTTTTCAAAAAATTATTTTTTTCTGTCGCAAATTTTAAATACGGCGAGTATGGTCTTTTCTATAGTAAATTTTTCAAAAAATTATTTTTTACTGTCGCAAATTTTAAATACGCCGAGGATTGCCTTTTCTATTATAAATTTTTCAAAAAATTATTTTTTTCTGTCGCAAATTTTAAATACGACGCGTATGGTCTTTTCTATAGTAAATTTTTCAAAAAATTATTTTTTACTGTCACAAATTTAAAATACGGTGATTATGACCCTTTCTATTGTAAATTTTTCAAAAAATAATTTTTTAATCTCGGAATTTTAAATACGCCGAGGATTGCCATTTCTATAGTAAATTTTTAAAAAAATTATTTTTTCTGTCGCAAATTTTAAATACGCCGAGGATTGCCTTTTCTATTATAAATTTGTCAAAAAATTATTTTTTTCTGTCGCAAATTTTAAATACGGCGAGTATGGTCTTTTCTATAGTAAATTTTTCAAAAAATTATTTTTTACTGTCGCAAATTTTAAATACGCCGAGGATTGCCTTTTCTATTATAAATTTTTAAAAAAATTATTTTTTCTGTCGCAAATTTTAAATACGCCGAGGATTGCCTTTTCTATTATAAATTTGTCAAAAAATTATTTTTTTCTGTCGCAAATTTTAAATACGGCGAGAATGACCTTTTCTATAGAAAATTTTTCAAAAAATTATTTTTTACTGTCGCAAATTTAAAATACGGTGAGTATGGCCCTTTCTATTGTAAATTTTTCAAAAACTAATTTTTTACTGTCGCAAATTTTAAATACGCCGAGGATTGCCTTTTCTATAGTAAATTTTTCAAAAAATAATTTTTTTCTGTCGCAAATTTTAAAAACTCCGAGGATTGCCTTTTGTATAGTAAATTTTTCAAAAAATTATTTTTTACCGTCGCAAATTTTAATTACGCCGAAGATTCCCTTTTCAATAGTAAATTTTACCGTCGCAAATTATAAATACTATGAGGATTGCCTTTTCTATAGTAAATTTTCCAAAAAGTAATTTTTATTTTCGCAAATTTTAAATGCGCCGAGAATTTCCTTTTCTATAGTAAATTTTCCAAAAAATAATTTTTATTTTCGCAAATTTTAAATGCGCCGAGAATTTCCTTTTCTATAGTAAATTTTTCAAAAAATTATTTTTTCTGTCGCAAATTTTAAATACGGCGAGTATGGTCTTTTCTATAGTAAATTTTTCAAATAATTATTTTTTACAGTCGCAAAGTTTAAATACGGCGAGTATGACCTTTTCTATAGTAAATTTTTCAAAAAATTATTTTTTACTGTCGGAATTTTAAATGCGCCTAGAATTGCCGTTTCTATAGTAAATTTTTAAAAAAATTATTTTTTCGGTCGCAAATTTTAAATACGACGAGAATTGCCTTTTCTATAATAAATTTGTCAAAAAATTATTTTATTCCGTCGCAAATTTTAAATAGGGCGAGTATGAACTTTTCTATAGTAAATTTTTCAGAAAATAACTTTTTACTGTCGAAAATTTTAAATACGCCGAAGATTGCCTTTTCTCTAGTAAATATTTCAAAAAATATTTTTTTACTGTCGCAAGTTTTAAGTACGCCGAGGATTGCCTTTTCTATAGTCAATTTTTCAAAAAATATTTTTTACTGTCGCAAATTTTAAATACACCGAGTTTGGCCTTTCTATAGTAAATTATACAAAAAATAATATTTTACCGTCGAAAATTTAAAATACGCCGAGGATTGCCTTTTCTATAGTAAATTTTCCAACAAATTATTTTCTACCCTCGCAAATTTTAAATACGCCAGGTATTGCCTTTTCTATTGTAAATTTTTCAAACAATTATTTTCACTGTCGCAAATTTTAAATACGCCGAGGATTGCCTTTTCTATAGTAAATGTTGCAAAAAATTATTTTTTATTGTAGCAAATTTTAAATACGCCTAGGATTGCCTTTACTATAGTATATTTTTTGGAAAATTATTTTTTACCTTCCCAAATTTTAAATACGCCGAGGATTGCCTTTTCTATAGTAAATTTTTCAAAAAACTATTTTCACTGTCGCAAATTTTAAATACGCCGAGGATTGCCTTGCTATAGTAAACTTTTCAAAAAATAATTTTTTACTGTAGCAAATTTTAAAAACGCCGAGGATTGCCTTTTCAATAGAAAACTTTTCAAAAAATAAATTTTACCGTCGCAAATTTTAAATACGCCGAGGGTTGCCTTTTCTATAGTAAATTTTTCAAAAAATATTTTTTATTTTCGCAAATTTTAAATAAACCGAGGATTGCCTTTTCTATAGTAAATTTTTCAAAGAATTATTTTTTACTGTCGCAAATTTTAAATACGCCGAGGATTGCCTTTTCTATAGTAAATTTTGCAAAAACTTATTTTTTACTGGCACAAATTTTAAATACGCCGAGGATTGCCTTTACTATAGTAAATTTTTTGAAAAATTATTTTTTACCTTCGCAAATTTTAAATACACCGAGGATTGCCTTTTCTATAGTAAATTTTTCAAAAAATTATTTTCACTGTCGCAAATTTTCAAAACGCCGAGCATTGCCTTTTCTATAGTAAATTTTTCAAAAAATTATTTTTTACTGTCGCAAATTTTAAAAACGCCGAGGATTGCCTTTTCAATAGTAAATTTTTCAAAAAATAAATTTTACCGTCGCAAATTTTAAATACGCCGAGGGTTGCATTTTCTATATTAAATTTTTCAAAAAATAATTTTTATTTTCGCAAATTTTAAATAAACCGAGGATTGCCCTTTCTATAGTAAATTTTTCAAAGAATTATTTTTTACTGTCACAAATTTTAAATACACCGAGGATGGCCTTTTCTATTGTAAACTTTTCAAAAAATAATTTTTTTCTGTCGCAAATTTTAAATACGGCGAGAATGGCCTTTTCTATAGTAAATTTTTCAAACAATTATTTTTAACTGTCGCAAATTTTAAAAACGCCGAGGATTGTCTTTTCTATAGTAAATTTTTCAAGAAGTTATTTTTTACTGTCGCAAATTTTAAATACGCCGAGGATTGCATTTTCTATAGTAAATTTTCCAAAAAATAATTTTTATTTTCGCAAATTTTAAATGCGCCGAGAATTTCTTTTCTATAGTAAATTTTTCAAAAAATTATTTTTTACTGTCGCAAATTTTAAATACGCCGAGGATTGCCGTTTCTGTAGTAAATTTTTAAAAAAATTATTTTTTCGGTCGCAAATTTTAAATACGACGAGAATTGCCTTTTCTATAGTAAATTTTTCAAAAAATTATTTTATTCTGTCGCAAATTTTAAATAGGGCGAGTATGAACTTTTCTATAGTAAATTTTTCAGAAAATAGCATTTTACTGTCGAAAATTTTAAATACGCCGAATATTGCCTTTTCTGTAGTAGATATTTCAAAAAATATTTTTTTACTGTCGCAAGTTTTAAGTACGCCGAGGATTGCCTTTTCTATAGTCAATTTTTCAAAAAATATTTTTTACTGTCGCAAATTTTAAATACACCGGGTTTGGCCTTTCTATAGTAAATTATTCAAAAAATAATATTTTACCGTCGAAAATTTAAAATACGCCGAGGATTGCCTTTTCTATAGTAAATTTTCCAACAAATTATTTTCTACCCTCGCAAATTTTAAATACGCCAGGTATTGCCTTTTCTATTGTAAATTTTTCAAACAATTATTTTCACTGTCGCAAATTTTAAATACGAAGAGGATTGCCTTTTCTATAGTAAATTTTGCAAAAATATTTTTTACTGGCGGAAATTTTAAATACGCCTAGGATTGCCTTTACTATAGTATGTTTTTTGAAAAATTATTTTTTACCTTCCCAAATTTTAAATACGCCGAGGATTGCCTTTTCTATAGTAAATTTTTCAAAAAATTATTTTCACTGTCGCAAATTTTAAATACGCCGAGGATTGCCTTTGCTATAGTAAATTTTTCAAAAAATAATTTTTTACTGTCGCAAATTTTAAAAAGGCCGAGGATTGCCTTTTCAATAGTAAATTTTTCAAAAAATAAATTTTACCGTCGCAAATATTAAACACGCCGAGGGTTGCCTTTTCTATAGTAAATTTTTCAAAAAATATTTTTTATTTTCGCAAATTTTAAATAAACCGAGGATTGCCTTTTCTATAGTAAATATTTCAAAGAATTATTTTTTACTGTCGCAAATTTTAAATACGCCGAGGATTGCCTTTTCTATAGTAAATTTTGCAAAAAATTATTTTTTACTGGCGCAAATTTTAAATACGCCGAGGATTGCCTTTACTATAGTAAATTTTTTGAAAAATTATTTTTTACCTTCGCAAAGTTTAAATACACCGAGGATTGCCTTTTCTATAGTAAATTTTTCAAAAAATTATTTTCACTGTCGCAAATTTTAAATACGCCGAGCATTGCATTTCTATAGTAAATTTTTCAAAAAATTATTGTTTACTGTCGCAAATTTTAAATACGCCGAGGATTGCCTTTTCTATAGCAAATTTTGCAAAAAATTATTTTTTACTGGCGCAAATTTTAAATACGCCGTGGATTGCCTTTACTATAGTAAATTTTTTGAAAAATTATTTTTTACCTTCGCAAATTTTAAATACACCGAGGATTGCCTTTTCTATAGCAAATTTTTCAAAAAATTATTTTCACTGTCGCAAATTTTAAATACGCCGAGCATTGCCTTTTCTATAGTAAATTTTTCGAAAAATTATTTTTTTCTGTTGCAAATTTTAAATGCGGCGAATATGGCCTTTTTTATAGTAAATTTTTCAAAAAATTATTTTTAACTGTCACAAATTTTAAAAACTCCTAGGATTGCCTTTTCTATAGTAAATTTTTCAAAAAATTATTTTTTACCGTCGCAAATTTTAATTACGCCGAAGATACCCTTTTCAATAGTAAATTTTTCAAAAACTAAATTTTACCGTCGCAAGTTTTAAATACTCCGAGGATTGCCTTTTCCATAGTAAATTTTTCAAAAAATAATTTTTATTTTCGCACATTTTAAATGCGCCGAGAATTGCCTTTTCTATAGTAAATTTTTCAAAAAATTCTTTTTTACTGTCGCAAATTTTAAATACGCCGAGGATTGCCTTTTCTATTATAAATTTTTCAAAAAATTATTTTTTTCTGTCGCAAATTTTAAATATGGCGAGTATGGTCTTTTCTATAGTAAATTTTTCAAAAAATTATTTTTTACTTTCGCAAATTTTAAATACGCCGAGGATTACCTTTTCTATTATACATTTTTAAAAAAATTATTTTTTTATGTCGCAAATTTTAACTACGGCGAGTATGGTCTTTTCTATAGTAAATTTTTCAAAAAATTATTTTCAATGTCGCAAATTTTAAATACGCCGAGCATTGCATTTCTATAGTAAATTTTTCAAAATTTATTGTTTACTGTCGCAAATTTTAAATACGCCGAGGTTTGCCTGCTCTATAGTAAATTTTTCAAAAAATTATTTTTTACTGTCGCAAATTTTAAATACGCCGAGGATTGCATTTTCTATAGTAAATTTTTCAAAAAATAATTTTTTTCTGTCGCAAATTTAAAATACGGTGAGTATGGCCCTTTCTATTGTAAATTTTTCAAAAAATAATTTTTATTTTCGCAAATTTTAAATACGGCGAGAATGACCTTTTCTATAGTAAATTTTTCAAAAAATAATTTTTTACTGTCGGAATTTTAAATACGCCGAGGATTGCCATTTCTATAGTAAATTATTAAAAAAATTATTTTTTACTGTCGCAAATTTAAAATACGGTGATTATGGCCCTTTCTATTGTAAATTTTTCAAAAAATTATTTTTTACTCTCGGAATTTTAAATACGCCGAGGATTGCCTTTTCTATTATAAATTTTTCAGAAAATTATTTTTTTCTGTCGCAAATTTTAAATACGGCGAGTATGGTCTTTTCTATAGTAAATTTTTAAAAAAATTATTTTTTCTGTCGCAAATTTTAAATACGCCGAGGATCGCCTTTTCTATTATAAATGTTTCAAAAAATTATTTTTTTCTGTCGCAAATTTTAAATACGGCGAGTATGGTCTTCTCTATAGTAAATTTTTCAAAAAATTATTTTTTACTGTCGCAAATTTTAAATACGGCGAGAATAACCTTTTCTATAGTAAATTTTTCAAAAAATTATTTTTTACTGTCGCAAATTTAAAATACGGTGAGTATGGCCCTTTCTATTGTAAATTTTTCAAAAAATTATTTTTTACTGTCGCAAATTTTAAATACGCCGAGGATTGCCTTTTCTATAGTAAATTTTTCAAAAAATAATTTTTTTCTGTCGCAAATTTTAAATACGGCGAGTATGGTCTTTTCTATAGTAAAGTTTTCAAAAAATTATTTTTTATTGTCGCAAATTTAAAATACGGTGAGTATGGCCCTTTCTATTGTAAATTTTTCAAAAAATAATTTTTTACTGTCGCAAATTTTAAATACGCCGAGTATTGCCTTTTCTATAGTAAATTTTTCAAAAAATTATTTTTTACTGTCGCAAGTTTTAAGTACGCCGAGGATTGCCTTTTCTATAGTCAATTTTTCAAAAAATATTTTTTACTGTCGCAAATTTTAAATACACCGAGTTTGGCCTTTCTATAGTAAATTATACAAAAAATAATATTTTACCGTCGAAAATTTAAAATACGCCGAGGATTGCCTTTTCTATAGTAAATTTTCCAACAAATTATTTTCTACCCTCGCAAATTTTAAATACGCCAGGTATTGCCTTTTCTATTGTAAATTTTTCAAACAATTATTTTCACTGTCGCAAATTTTAAATACGCCGAGGATTGCCTTTTCTATAGTAAATGTTGCAAAAAATTATTTTTTACTGTAGCAAATTTTAAATACGCCTAGGATTGCCTTTACTATAGTATATTTTTTGGAAAATTATTTTTTACCTTCCCAAATTTTAAATACGCCGAGGATTGCCTTTTCTATAGTAAATTTTTCAAAAAACTATTTTCACTGTCGCAAATTTTAAATACGCCGAGGATTGCCTTGCTATAGTAAACTTTTCAAAAAATAATTTTTTACTGTAGCAAATTTTAAAAACGCCGAGGATTGCCTTTTCAATAGAAAACTTTTCAATAGAAAACTTTTCAAAAAATAAATTTTACCGTCGCAAATTTTAAATACGCCGAGGGTTGCCTTTTCTATAGTAAATTTTTCAAAAAATATTTTTTATTTTCGCAAATTTTAAATAAACCGAGGATTGCCTTTTCTATAGTAAATTTTTCAAAGAATTATTTTTTACTGTCGCAAATTTTAAATACGCCGAGGATTGCCTTTTCTATAGTAAATTTTGCAAAAACTTATTTTTTACTGGCACAAATTTTAAATACGCCGAGGATTGCCTTTACTATAGTAAATATTTTGAAAAATTATTTTTTACCTTCGCAAATTTTAAATACACCGAGGATTGCCTTTTCTATAGTAAATTTTTCAAAAAATTATTTTCACTGTCGCAAATTTTCAAAACGCCGAGCATTGCCTTTTCTATAGTAAATTTTTCAAAAAATTATTTTTTACTGTCGCAAATTTTAAAAACGCCGAGGATTGCCTTTTCAATAGTAAATTTTTCAAAAAATAAATTTTACCGTCGCAAATTTTAAATACGCCGAGGGTTGCATTTTCTATATTAAATTTTTCAAAAAATAATTTTTATTTTCGCAAATTTTAAATAAACCGAGGATTGCCCTTTCTATAGTAAATTTTTCAAAGAATTATTTTTTACTGTCACAAATTTTAAATACACCGAGGATGGCCTTTTCTATTGTAAACTTTTCAAAAAATAATTTTTTTCTGTCGCAAATTTTAAATACGGCGAGAATGGCCTTTTCTATAGTAAATTTTTCAAACAATTATTTTTAACTGTCGCAAATTTTAAAAACGCCGAGGATTGTCGTTTCTATAGTAAATTTTTCAAGAAGTTATTTTTTACTGTCGCAAATTTTAAATACGCCGAGGATTGCATTTTCTATAGTAAATTTTCCAAAAAATAATTTTTATTTTCGCAAATTTTAAATGCGCCGAGAATTTCTTTTCTATAGTAAATTTTTCAAAAAATTATTTTTTACTGTCGCAAATTTTAAATACGCCGAGGATTGCCGTTTCTGTAGTAAATTTTTAAAAAAATTATTTTTTCGGTCGCAAATTTTAAATACGACGAGAATTGCCTTTTCTATAGTAAATTTTTCAAAAAATTATTTTATTCTGTCGCAAATTTTAAATAGGGCGAGTATGAACTTTTCTATAGTAAATTTTTCAGAAAATAGCATTTTACTGTCGAAAATTTTAAATACGCCGAATATTGCCTTTTCTGTAGTAGATATTTCAAAAAATATTTTTTTACTGTCGCAAGTTTTAAGTACGCCGAGGATTGCCTTTTCTATAGTCAATTTTTCAAAAAATATTTTTTACTGTCGCAAATTTTAAATACACCGGGTTTGGCCTTTCTATAGTAAATTATTCAAAAAATAATATTTTACCGTCGAAAATTTAAAATACGCCGAGGATTGCCTTTTCTATAGTAAATTTTCCAACAAATTATTTTCTACCCTCGCAAATTTTAAATACGCCAGGTATTGCCTTTTCTATTGTAAATTTTTCAAACAATTATTTTCACTGTCGCAAATTTTAAATACGAAGAGGATTGCCTTTTCTATAGTAAATTTTGCAAAAATATTTTTTACTGGCGGAAATTTTAAATACGCCTAGGATTGCCTTTACTATAGTATGTTTTTTGAAAAATTATTTTTTACCTTCCCAAATTTTAAATACGCCGAGGATTGCCTTTTCTATAGTAAATTTTTCAAAAAATTATTTTCACTGTCGCAAATTTTAAATACGCCGAGGATTGCCTTTGCTATAGTAAATTTTTCAAAAAATAATTTTTTACTGTCGCAAATTTTAAAAAGGCCGAGGATTGCCTTTTCAATAGTAAATTTTTCAAAAAATAAATTTTACCGTCGCAAATATTAAATACGCCGAGGGTTGCCTTTTCTATAGTAAATTTTTCAAAAAATATTTTTTATTTTCGCAAATTTTAAATAAACCGAGGATTGCCTTTTCTATAGCAAATATTTCAAAGAATTATTTTTTACTGTCGCAAATTTTAAATACGCCGAGGATTGCCTTTTCTATAGTAAATTTTGCAAAAAATTATTTTTTACTGGCGCAAATTTTAAATACGCCGAGGATTGCCTTTACTATAGTAAATTTTTTGAAAAATTATTTTTTACCTTCGCAAAGTTTAAATACACCGAGGATTGCCTTTTCTATAGTAAATTTTTCAAAAAATTATTTTCACTGTCGCAAATTTTAAATACGCCGAGCATTGCATTTCTATAGTAAATTTTTCAAAAAATTATTGTTTACTGTCGCAAATTTTAAATACGCCGAGGATTGCCTTTTCTATAGCAAATTTTGCAAAAAATTATTTTTTACTGGCGCAAATTTTAAATACGCCGTGGATTGCCTTTACTATAGTAAATTTTTTGAAAAATTATTTTTTACCTTCGCAAATTTTAAATACACCGAGGATTGCCTTTTCTATAGCAAATTTTTCAAAAAATTATTTTCACTGTCGCAAATTTTAAATACGCCGAGCATTGCCTTTTCTATAGTAAATTTTTCGAAAAATTATTTTTTTCTGTTGCAAATTTTAAATGCGGCGAATATGGCCTTTTTTATAGTAAATTTTTCAAAAAATTATTTTTAACTGTCGCAAATTTTAAAAACTCCTAGGATTGCCTTTTCTATAGTAAATTTTTCAAAAAATTATTTTTTACCGTCGCAAATTTTAATTACGCCGAAGATACCCTTTTCAATAGTAAATTTTTCAAAAACTAAATTTTACCGTCGCAAGTTTTAAATACTCCGAGGATTGCCTTTTCCATAGTAAATTTTTCAAAAAATAATTTTTATTTTCGCACATTTTAAATGCGCCGAGAATTGCCTTTTCTATAGTAAATTTTTCAAAAAATTCTTTTTTACTGTCGCAAATTTTAAATACGCCGAGGATTGCCTTTTCTATTATAAATTTTTCAAAAAATTATTTTTTTCTGTCGCAAATTTTAAATATGGCGAGTATGGTCTTTTCTATAGTAAATTTTTCAAAAAATTATTTTTTACTTTCGCAAATTTTAAATACGCCGAGGATTACCTTTTCTATTATACATTTTTAAAAAAATTATTTTTTTATGTCGCAAATTTTAACTACGGCGAGTATGGTCTTTTCTATAGTAAATTTTTCAAAAAATTATTTTCAATGTCGCAAATTTTAAATACGCCGAGCATTGCATTTCTATAGTAAATTTTTCAAAATTTATTGTTTACTGTCGCAAATTTTAAATACGCCGAGGTTTGCCTGCTCTATAGTAAATTTTTCAAAAAATTATTTTTTACTGTCGCAAATTTTAAATACGCCGAGGATTGCATTTTCTATAGTAAATTTTTCAAAAAATAATTTTTTTCTGTCGCAAATTTAAAATACGGTGAGTATGGCCCTTTCTATTGTAAATTTTTCAAAAAATAATTTTTATTTTCGCAAATTTTAAATACGGCGAGAATGACCTTTTCTATAGTAAATTTTTCAAAAAATAATTTTTTACTGTCGGAATTTTAAATACGCCGAGGATTGCCATTTCTATAGTAAATTATTAAAAAAATTATTTTTTACTGTCGCAAATTTAAAATACGGTGATTATGGCCCTTTCTATTGTAAATTTTTCAAAAAATTATTTTTTACTCTCGGAATTTTAAATACGCCGAGGATTGCCTTTTCTATTATAAATTTTTCAAAAAATTATTTTTTTCTGTCGCAAATTTTAAATACGGCGAGTATGGTCTTTTCTATAGTAAATTTTTAAAAAAATTATTTTTTCTGTCGCAAATTTTAAATACGCCGAGGATCGCCTTTTCTATTATAAATGTTTCAAAAAATTATTTTTTTCTGTCGCAAATTTTAAATACGGCGAGTATGGTCTTCTCTATAGTAAATTTTTCAAAAAATTATTTTTTACTGTCGCAAATTTTAAATACGGCGAGAATAACCTTTTCTATAGTAAATTTTTCAAAAAATTATTTTTTACTGTCGCAAATTTAAAATACGGTGAGTATGGCCCTTTCTATTGTAAATTTTTCAAAAAATTATTTTTTAATGTCGCAAATTTTAAATACGCCGAGGATTGCCTTTTCTATAGTAAATTTTTCAAAAAATAATTTTTTTCTGTCGCAAATTTTAAATACGGCGAGTATGGTCTTTTCTATAGTAAAGTTTTCAAAAAATTATTTTTTATTGTCGCAAATTTAAAATACGGTGAGTATGGCCCTTTCTATTGTAAATTTTTCAAAAAATAATTTTTTACTGTCGCAAATTTTAAATACGCCGAGTATTGCCTTTTCTATAGTAAATTTTTCAAAAAATTATTTTTTACTGTCGCAAATTTTAAAAACGCCGAGGATTGCCCTTCAAATAGTAAATTTTTCAAAAAATAAATTTTACCGTCGCAAATTTTAAATACGCCGAGGGTTGCATTTTCTATAGTAAATTTTTCAAAAAATAATTTTTATTTTCGCAAATTTTAGATAAACCGAGGATGGCCTTTTCTATAGTAAATTTTTCAAAGAATTATTTTTTACTGTCACAAACTTTAAATACGCCGAGGATTGCCTTTTCTATTGTAAACTTTTCAAAAAATAATTTTTTTCTGTCGCAAATTTTAAATACGGCGAGAATGGCCTTTTCTATAGTAAGTTTTTCAAAAAATTATTTTTAACTGTCGCAAATTTAAAAAACGCCGAGGATTGCCTTTTGAATAGTAAATTTTTCAAAAAATAAATTTTACCGTCGCAAATTTTAAATACGCCGAGGGTTGCCTTTTCTATAGTAACTTTTTCAAAAAATAATTTTTATTTTCTCAAATTTTAAATAAACCGAGGATGGCCTTTTCTATAGTAAATTTTTCAAAGAATTATTTTTTACTGTCACAAATTTTAAATACGCCGAGGATTGCCTTTTCTATTGTAAATTTTTCCAAAAATAATTTTTTTCTGTCGCCAATTTTAAATACGGCGAGTATGGCCTTTTCTATAATAAATTTTTAAAAAAATTACTTTCAAATGTGGCAAACTTTAAAAACGCCGAGGATTGTTTTTCTATAGTAAATTTTTCGCAAAATTATTTTTTACTGTCGCAAATTTTAATTACGCCGAGGATTGCCTTTTCAATAGTAAATTTTTCAAAAAACAAATTTTACCGTCGCATAATTTAAATACGCCGAGGATTGCCTTTTCTATAGTAAATTATTCAAAAAATTATTTTTTACTGTCGCAAATTTTAAAAACGCCGAGGATTGCCTTTCAAATAGTAAATTTTTCAAAAAATAAATTTTACCGTCGCAAATTTTAAATACGCCGAGGGTTGCCTTTTCTATCGTAAATTTTTCCAAAAATAATTTTTTTCTGTCGCCAATTTTAAATACGGCGAGTATGGCCTTTTCTATAATAAATTTTTCAAAAAATTATTTTCAAATGTGGCAAACTTTAAAAACGCCGAGGATTGTTTTTCTATATTAAATTTTTCAAAAAATTATTTTTTACTGTCGCAAATTTTAATTACGCCGAGGATTGCCTTTTCTATAGTAAATTTTTCATAATATTATTTTTTTCTGACGCAAATTTTAAATACGGCGGGTTTGACCTTTTCTATAGAAAATTTTCCAACAAATTATTTTCTACCGTCGCAAATTTTAAATAAGCCAGGGATTGCCTTTTCTATTGTAAATTTTTTCAAAAAATTATTTTTACTGACGCAAATTTTAAATAGGCCGAGGATTGCCTTTTCTATAGTAAATTTTCAAAAAATTATTTGTTATTGTCGCAAATTTTAAATACGCCGGGGATTACCTTTTCTATTGTAATTGTTCAAAAATTGTTTTTTTTCTGTCGCAAATTTAAATGCGGCGAATATGGCCTTTTTTATAGTAAATTTTTCAAAAAATTATTTTTAACTGTCGCAAATTTTAAAAACTCCGAGGATTGCCTTTTCTATAGTAAATTTTTCAAAAAATTATTTTTTACCGTCGCAAATTTTAATTACGCCGAAGACTCCCTTTTCAATAGTAAATTTATCAAAAACTAAATTTTACCGTCGCAAGTTTTAAATACTCCGAGGATTGCCTTTTCTATAGTAAATTTTTCAAAAAATAATTTTTATTTTCGCAAATTTTAAATGCGCCGAGCATTGCCTTTTCTATAGTAAATTTTTCAAAAAATTATTTTTTACTGTCGCAAATTTTAAATACGCCGAGGATTGCCTTTTCTGTTATAAATTTTTCAAAAAATTATTTTTTTCTGTCGCAAATTTTAAATACGGCGAGTATGGTCTTTTCTATAGTAAATTTTCCAACAAATTATTTTCTACCCTCGCAAATTTTAAATACGCCGAGGATTGCCTTTTCTATTGTAAATTTTTCAAACAATTATTTTTACTGTCGCAAATTTTAAATACGCGGAGGATTGCCTTTTCTATAGTAAATTTTGCAAAAAATTATTTTTTACTGTAGCAAATTTTAAATACGCCGAGGGTTGCATTTTCTATAGTAAATTTTTCAAAAAATAATTTTTATTTTCGCAAATTTTAAATAAACCGAGGATTGCCTTTTCTATAGTAAATTTTTCAAAGAATTATTTTTTACTGTCACAAATTTTAAATACGCCGAGGATTGCCTTTTCTATTGTAAATTTTTCCAAAAATAATTTTTTACTGTCGCAAATTTAAAAAACGCCGAGGATTGCCTTTTGAATAGTAAATTTTTCAAAAAATAAATTTTACCGTCGCAAATTTTAAATACGCCGAGCGTTGCCTTTTCTATAGTAAATTTTTCAAAAAATAATTTTTATTTTCTCAAATTTTAAATAAACCGAGGATGGCCTTTTCTATAGTAAATTTTTCAAAGAATTATTTTTTACTGTCACAAATTTTAAATACGCCGAGGATTGCCTTTTCTATTGTAAACTTTTCAAAAAATAATTTTTTTCTGTCGCAAATTTTAAATACGGCGAGAATGGCCTTTTCTATAGTAAATTTTTCAAAAAATTATTTTTAACTGTCGCAAATTTAAAAAACGCCGAGGATTGCCTTTTGAATAGTAAATTTTTCAAAAAATAAATTTTACCGTCGCAAATTTTAAATACGCCGAGCGTTGCCTTTTCTATAGTAAATTTTTCAAAAAATAATTTTTATTTTCTCAAATTTTAAATAAACCGAGGATGGCCTTTTCTATAGTAATTTTTTCAAAGAATTATTTTTTACTGTCACAAATTTTAAATACGCCGAGGATTGCCTTTTCTATTGTAAACTTTTCAAAAAATAATTTTTTTCTGTCGCAAATTTTAAATACGGCGAGAATGGCCTTTTCTATAGTAAATTTTTCAAAAAATTATTTTTAACTGTCGCAAATTTAAAAAACGCCGAGGATTGCCTTTACAATAGTAAATTTATCAAAAACTAAATTTTACCGTCGCAAGTTTTAAATACTCCGAGGATTGCCTTTTCTATAGTAAATTTTTCAAAAAATATTTTTTATTTTCGCAAATTTTAAATGCGCCGAGAATTGCCTTTTCTATAGTAAATTTTTCAAAAAATTATTTTTTACTGTCGCAAATTTTAAATACGCTGAGGATTGCCTTTTCTGTTATAAATTTTTCAACAAAT
The DNA here is from genome assembly GCA_963924295.1 of Dioctria rufipes. Classification (NCBI taxonomy): domain Eukaryota; kingdom Metazoa; phylum Arthropoda; class Insecta; order Diptera; family Asilidae; genus Dioctria; species Dioctria rufipes. The sequence continues at coordinate 294,179 of CAWUPM010000171.1, read as the reverse complement.
TATTTTTTCTGTCGCAAATTTTAAATACGGCGAGTATGGTCTTTTCTATAGTAAATTTTCCAACAAATTATTTTCTACCCTCGCAAATTTAAAATACGCCAGATATTGCCTTTTCTATTGTAAATTTTTCAAACAATTATTTTTACTGTCGCAAATTTTAAATACGCGGAGGATTGCCTTTTCTATAGTAAATTTTGCAAAAAATTATTTTTTACTGTAGCAAATTTTAAATACGCCGAGTATTGCCTTTTCTATTGTAAATTTTTCCAAAAATAATTTTTTTCTGTCGCCAATTTTAAATACGGCGAGTATGGCCTTTTCTATAATAAATTTTTCAAAAAATTACTTTCAAATGTGGCAAACTTTAAAAACGCCGAGGATTGTTTTACTATAGTAAATTTTTCGCAAAATTATTTTTTACTGTCGCAAATTTTAATTACGCCGAGGATTGCCTTTCCTATAGTAAATTTTTCAAAGAATTATTTTTTACTGTCACAAATTTTAAATACGCCGAGGATTGCCTTTTCTATTGTAAATTTTTCCAAAAATAATTTTTTACTGTCGCAAATTTAAAAAACGCCGAGGATTGCCTTTTGAATAGTAAATTTTTCAAAAAATAAATTTTACCGTCGCAAATTTTAAATACGCCGAGGGTTGCCTTTTCTATAGTAAATTTTCAAAAAATAATTTTTATTTTCTCAAATTTTAAATAAACCGTGGATGGCCTTTTCTATAGTAAATTTTTCAAAGAATTATTTTTTACTGTCACAAATTTTAAATACGCAGAGGATTGCGTTTTCTATTGTAAACTTTTCAAAAAATAATTTTTTTCTGTCGCAAATTTTAAATACGGCGAGAATGGCCTTTTCTATAGTAAATTTTTCAAAAAATTATTTTTAACTGTCGCAAATTTTAAATACGCCGAGTATTGCCTTTTCTATTGTAAATTTTTCCAAAAATAATTTTTTTCTGTCGCCAATTTTAAATACGGCGAGTATGGCCTTTTGTATAATAAATTTTTCAAAAAATTATTTTCAAATGTGGCAAACTTTAAAAACGCCGAGGATTGTTTTTCTATAGTAAATTTTTCAAAAAATTATTTTTTACTGTGGCAAATTTTAATTACGCCGAGGATTGCCTTTTCAATAGTAAATTTTTCAAAAAATAAATTTTACCGTCGCAAATTTTAAATACGGTGATTATGGCCTTTTTTATAGTAAATTTTTCAAAAAATTATTTTTAACTGTCGCAAATTTTAAAAACTCCGAGGATTGCCTTTTCTATAGTAAATTTTTCAAAAAATTATTTTTTACCGTCGCAAATTTTAATTACGCCGAAGATTCCCTTTTCAATAGTAAATTTTTCAAAAACTAAATTTTACCGTCACAAGTTTTAAATACTCCGAGGATTGCCTTTTCTATAGTAAATTTTTCAAAAAATAATTTTTATTTTCGCAAATTTTAAATGCGCCGAAAATTGCCTTTTCTATAGTAAATTTTTCAAAAAATTATTTTTTACTGTCGCAAATTTTAAATACGCCGAGGATTGCCTTTTCTATTATAAATTTTTCAAAAAATTATTTTTTTCTGTCGCAAATTTTAAATACGGCGAGTATGGTCTTTTCTATAGTAAATTTTTCAAAAAATTATTTTTTACTGTCGTAAATTTTAAATATGGTGAGTATGGCCCTTTCTATTGTAAATTTTTCAAAAAATAATTTTTTACTCTCGGAATTTTAAATACGCCGAGGATTGCCATTTCTATAGTAAATTTGTAAAAAAATTATTTTTTCTGTCGCAAATTTTAAATACGCCGAGGATTGCCTTTTCTATTATAAATTTTTCAAAAAATTATTTTTTTCTGTAGCAAATTTTAAATACGGCGAGTATGGTCTTTTCTATAGTAAATTTTTCAAAAAATTATTTTTTACTGTCGCAAATTTTAAATACGCCGAGGATTGCCTTTTCTATTATAAATTTTTCAAAAAATTATTTTTTTCTGTCGCAAATTTTAAATACGACGAGTATCATCTTTTCTATAGTAAATTTTTCAAAAAATTATTTTTTACTGTCGCAAATTTAAAATACGGTGATTATGGCCCTTTCTATTGTAAATTTTTCAAAAAATAATTTTTTACTCTCGGAATTTTATATACGCCGAGGATTGCCATTTCTATAGTAAATTTTTAAAAAAATTATTTTTTCTGTCGCAAATTTTAAATACGCCGAGGATTGCCTTTTCTATTATAAATTTTTCAAAAAATTATTTTTTTCTGTCGCAAATTTTAAATACGGCGAGTATGGTCTTTTCTATAGTAAATTTTTCAAAAAATTATTTTTTACTGTCGCAAATTTTAAATACGCCGAGGATTGCCTTTTCTATTATAAATTTTTCAAAAAATTATTTTTTTCTGTCGCAAATTTTAAATACGGCGAGAATGACCTTTTCTATAGAAAATTTTTCAAAAAATTATTTTTTACTGTCGCAAATTTAAAATACGGTGAGTATGGCCCTTTCTATTGTAAATTTTTCAAAAACTAATTTTTTACTGTCGCAAATTTTAAATACGCCGAGGATTGCCTTTTCTATAGTAAATTTTTCAAAAAATAATTTTTTTCTGTCGCAATTTTTAAAAACTCCGAGGATTGCCTTTTGTATAGTAAATTTTTCAAAAAATTATTTTTTACCGTCGCAAATTTTAATTACGCCGAAGATTCCCTTTTCAATAGTAAATTTTACCGTCGCAAATTATAAATACTATGAGGATTGCCTTTTCTATAGTAAATTTTCCAAAAAGTAATTTTTATTTTCGCAAATTTTAAATGCGCCGAGAATTTCCTTTTCTATAGTAAATTTTCCAAAAAATAATTTTTATTTTCGCAAATTTTAAATGCGCCGAGAATTTCCTTTTCTATAGTAAATTTTTCAAAAATTTATTTTTCTGTCGCAAATTTTAAATACGGCGAGTATGGTCTTTTCTATAGTAAATTTTTCAAATAATTATTTTTTACAGTCGCAAAGTTTAAATACGGCGAGTATGACCTTTTCTATAGTAAATTTTTCAAAAAATTATTTTTTACTGTCGGAATTTTAAATGCGCCTAGAATTGCCGTTTCTATAGTAAATTTTTAAAAAAATTATTTTTTCGGTCGCAAATTTTAAATACGACGAGAATTGCCTTTTCTATAATAAATTTGTCAACAAATTATTTTATTCTGTCGCAAATTTTAAATAGGGCGAGTATGAACTTTTCTATAGTAAATTTTTCAGAAAATAACTTTTTACTGTCGAAAATTTTAAAAACGCCGAAGATTGCCTTTTCTCTAGTAAATATTTCAAAAAATATTTTTTTACTGTCGCAAGTTTTAAGTACGCCGAGGATTGCCTTTTCTATAGTCAATTTTTCAAAAAATATTTTTTACTGTCGCAAATTTTAAATACACCGAGTTTGGCCTTTCTATAGTAAATTATACAAAAAATAATATTTTACCGTCGAAAATTTAAAATACGCCGAGGATTGCCTTTTCTATAGTAAATTTTCCAACAAATTATTTTCTACCCTCGCAAATTTTAAATACGCCAGGTATTGCCTCTTCTATTGTAAATTTTTCAAACAATTATTTTCACTGTCGCAAATTTTAAATACGCCGAGGATTGCCTTTTCTATAGTAAATGTTGCAAAAAATTATTTTTTACTGTAGCAAATTTTAAATACGCCTAGGATTGCCTTTACTATAGTATATTTTTTGGATAATTATTTTTTACCTTCCCAAATTTTAAATACGCCGAGGATTGCCTTTTCTATAGTAAATTTTTCAAAAAATTATTTTCACTGTCGCAAATTTTAAATACGCCGAGGATTGCCTTGCTATAGTAAATTTTTCAAAAAATAATTTTTTACTGTCGCAAATTTTAAAAACGCCGAGGATTGCCTTTTCAATAGAAAACTTTTCAAAAAATAAATTTTACCGTCGCAAATTTTAAATACGCCGAGGGTTGCCTTTTCTATAGTAAATTTTTCAAAAAATATTTTTTATTTTCGCAAATTTTAAATAAACCGAGGATTGCCTTTTCTATAGTAAATTTTTCAAAGAATTATTTTTTACTGTCGCAAATTTTAAATACGCCGAGGATTGCCTTTTCTATAGTAAATTTTGCAAAAACTTATTTTTTACTGGCACAAATTTTAAATAGGCCGAGGATTGCCTTTACTATAGTAAATTTTTTGAAAAATTATTTTTTACCTTCGCAAATTTTAAATACACCGAGGATTGCCTTTTCTATAGTAAATTTTTCAAAAAATTATTTTTAACTGTCGCAAATTTTAAAAACTCCGAGGATTGCCTTTTCTATAGTAAATTTTTCAAAAAATTATTTTTTACCGTCGCAAATTTTAATTACGCCGAAGATTCCCTTTTCAATAGTAAATTTTTCAAAAACTAAATTTTACCGTCACAAGTTTTAAATACTCCGAGGATTGTCTTTTCTATAGTAAATTTTTCAAAAAATAATTTTTATTTTCGCAAATTTTAAATGCGCCGAAAATTGCCTTTTCTATAGTAAATTTTCAAAAAATTATTTTTTACTGTCGCAAATTTTAAATACGCCGAGGATTGCCTTTTCTATTATAAATTTTTCAAAAAATTATTTTTTTCTGTCGCAAATTTTAAATACGGCGAGTATGGTCTTTTCTATAGTAAATTTTTCAAAAAATAATTTTTTACTGTCGTAAATTTTAAATATGGTGAGTATGGCCCTTTCTATTGTAAATTTTTCAAAAAATAATTTTTTACTCTCGGAATTTTAAATACGCCGAGGATTGCCATTTCTATAGTAAATTTGTAAAAAAATTATTTTTTCTGTCGCAAATTTTAAATACGCCGAGGATTGCCTTTTCTATTATAAATTTTTCAAAAAATTATTTTTTTCTGTAGCAAATTTTAAATACGGCGAGTATGGACTTTTCTATAGTAAATTTTTCAAAAAATTATTTTTTACTGTCGCAAATTTTAAATACGCCGAGGATTGCCTTTTCTATTATAAATTTTTCAAAAAAATATTTTTTTCTGTCGCAAATTTTAAATACGACGAGTATCATCTTTTCTATAGTAAATTTTTCAAAAAATTATTTTTTACTGTCGCAAATTTAAAATACGGTGATTATGGCCCTTTCTATTGTAAATTTTTCAAAAAATAATTTTTTACTCTCGGAATTTTATATACGCCGAGGATTGCCAATTCTATAGTAAATTTTTAAAAAAATTATTTTTTCTGTCGCAAATTTTAAATACGCCGAGGATTGCCTTTTCTATTATAAATTTTTCAAAAAATTATTTTTTTCTGTCGCAAATTTTAAATACGGCGAGTATGGTCTTTTCTATAGTAAATTTTTCAAAAAATTATTTTTTACTGTCGCAAATTTTAAATACGCCGAGGATTGCCTTTTCTATTATAAATTTTTCAAAAAATTATTTTTTTCTGTCGCAAATTTTAAATACGACGCGTATGGTCTTTTCTATAGTAAATTTTTCAAAAAATTATTTTTTACTGTCGCAAATTTAAAATACGGTGATTATGGCCCTTTCTATTGTAAATTTTTCAAAAAATAATTTTTTAATCTCGGAATTTTAAATACGCCGAGGATTGCCATTTCTATAGTAAATTTTTAAAAAAATTATTTTTTCTGTCGCAAATTTTAAATACGCCGAGGATTGCCTTTTCTATTATAAATTTGTCAAAAAATTATTTTTTTCTGTCGCAAATTTTAAATACGGCGAGTATGGTCTTTTCTATAGTAAATTTTTCAAAAAATTATTTTTTACTGTCGCAAATTTTAAATACGCCGAGGATTGCCTTTTCTATTATAAATTTTTAAAAAAATTATTTTTTCTGTCGCAAATTTTAAATACGCCGAGGATTGCCTTTTCTATTATAAATTTGTCAAAAAATTATTTTTTTCTGTCGCAAATTTTAAATACGGCGAGAATGACCTTTTCTATAGAAAATTTTTCAAAAAATTATTTTTTACTGTCGCAAATTTAAAATACGGTGAGTATGGCCCTTTCTATTGTAAATTTTTCAAAAACTAATTTTTTACTGTCGCAAATTTTAAATACGCCGAGGATTGCCTTTTCTATAGTAAATTTTTCAAAAAATAATTTTTTTCTGTCGCAAATTTTAAAAACTCCGAGGATTGCCTTTTGTATAGTAAATTTTTCAAAAAATTATTTTTTACCGTCGCAAATTTTAATTACGCCGAAGATTCCCTTTTCAATAGTAAATTTTACCGTCGCAAATTATAAATACTATGAGGATTGCCTTTTCTATAGTAAATTTTCCAAAAAGTAATTTTTATTTTCGCAAATTTTAAATGCGCCGAGAATTTCCTTTTCTATAGTAAATTTTCCAAAAAATAATTTTTATTTTCGCAAATTTTAAATGCGCCGAGAATTTCCTTTTCTATAGTAAATTTTTCAAAAAATTATTTTTTCTGTCGCAAATTTTAAATACGGCGAGTATGGTCTTTTCTATAGTAAATTTTTCAAATAATTATTTTTTACAGTCGCAAAGTTTAAATACGGCGAGTATGACCTTTTCTATAGTAAATTTTTCAAAAAATTATTTTTTACTGTCGGAATTTTAAATGCGCCTAGAATTGCCGTTTCTATAGTAAATTTTTAAAAAAATTATTTTTTCGGTCGCAAATTTTAAATACGACGAGAATTGCCTTTTCTATAATAAATTTGTCAAAAAATTATTTTATTCTGTCGCAAATTTTAAATAGGGCGAGTATGAACTTTTCTATAGTAAATTTTTCAGAAAATAACTTTTTACTGTCGAAAATTTTAAATACGCCGAAGATTGCCTTTTCTCTAGTAAATATTTCAAAAAATATTTTTTTACTGTCGCAAGTTTTAAGTACGCCGAGGATTGCCTTTTCTATAGTCAATTTTTCAAAAAATATTTTTTACTGTCGCAAATTTTAAATACACCGAGTTTGGCCTTTCTATAGTAAATTATACAAAAAATAATATTTTACCGTCGAAAATTTAAAATACGCCGAGGATTGCCTTTTCTATAGTAAATTTTCCAACAAATTATTTTCTACCCTCGCAAATTTTAAATACGCCAGGTATTGCCTTTTCTATTGTAAATTTTTCAAACAATTATTTTCACTGTCGCAAATTTTAAATACGCCGAGGATTGCCTTTTCTATAGTAAATGTTGCAAAAAATTATTTTTTACTGTAGCAAATTTTAAATACGCCTAGGATTGCCTTTACTATAGTATATTTTTTGGAAAATTATTTTTTACCTTCCCAAATTTTAAATACGCCGAGGATTGCCTTTTCTATAGTAAATTTTTCAAAAAATTATTTTCACTGTCGCAAATTTTAAATACGCCGAGGATTGCCTTGCTATAGTAAACTTTTCAAAAAATAATTTTTTACTGTAGCAAATTTTAAAAACGCCGAGGATTGCCTTTTCAATAGAAAACTTTTCAAAAAATAAATTTTACCGTCGCAAATTTTAAATACGCCGAGGGTTGCCTTTTCCATAGTAAATTTTTCAAAAAATATTTTTTATTTTCGCAAATTTTAAATAAACCGAGGATTGCCTTTTCTATAGTAAATTTTTCAAAGAATTATTTTTTACTGTCGCAAATTTTAAATACGCCGAGGATTGCCTTTTCTATAGTAAATTTTGCAAAAACTTATTTTTTACTGGCACAAATTTTAAATACGCCGAGGATTGCCTTTACTATAGTAAATTTTTTGAAAAATTATTTTTTACCTTCGCAAATTTTAAATACACCGAGGATTGCCTTTTCTATAGTAAATTTTTCAAAAAATTATTTTCACTGTCGCAAATTTTCAAAACGCCGAGCATTGCCTTTTCTATAGTAAATTTTTCAAAAAATTATTTTTTACTGTCGCAAATTTTAAAAACGCCGAGGATTGCCTTTTCAATAGTAAATTTTTCAAAAAATAAATTTTACCGTCGCAAATTTTAAATACGCCGAGGGTTGCATTTTCTATATTAAATTTTTCAAAAAATAATTTTTATTTTCGCAAATTTTAAATAAACCGAGGATTGCCCTTTCTATAGTAAATTTTTCAAAGAATTATTTTTTACTGTCACAAATTTTAAATACACCGAGGATGGCCTTTTCTATTGTAAACTTTTCAAAAAATAATTTTTTTCTGTCGCAAATTTTAAATACGGCGAGAATGGCCTTTTCTATAGTAAATTTTTCAAACAATTATTTTTAACTGTCGCAAATTTTAAAAACGCCGAGGATTGTCTTTTCTATAGTAAATTTTTCAAGAAGTTATTTTTTACTGTCGCAAATTTTAAATACGCCGAGGATTGCATTTTCTATAGTAAATTTTCCAAAAAATAATTTTTATTTTCGCAAATTTTAAATGCGCCGAGAATTTCTTTTCTATAGTAAATTTTTCAAAAAATTATTTTTTACTGTCGCAAATTTTAAATACGCCGAGGATTGCCGTTTCTGTAGTAAATTTTTAAAAAAATTATTTTTTCGGTCGCAAATTTTAAATACGACGAGAATTGCCTTTTCTATAGTAAATTTTTCAAAAAATTATTTTATTCTGTCGCAAATTTTAAATAGGGCGAGTATGAACTTTTCTATAGTAAATTTTTCAGAAAATAGCATTTTACTGTCGAAAATTTTAAATACGCCGAAGATTGCCTTTTCTGTAGTAGATATTTCAAAAAATATTTTTTTACTGTCGCAAGTTTTAAGTACGCCGAGGATTGCCTTTTCTATAGTCAATTTTTCAAAAAATATTTTTTACTGTCGCAAATTTTAAATACACCGGGTTTGGCCTTTCTATAGTAAATTATTCAAAAAATAATATTTTACCGTCGAAAATTTAAAATACGCCGAGGATTGCCTTTTCTATAGTAAATTTTCCAACAAATTATTTTCTACCCTCGCAAATTTTAAATACGCCAGGTATTGCCTTTTCTATTGTAAATTTTTCAAACAATTATTTTCACTGTCGCAAATTTTAAATACGAAGAGGATTGCCTTTTCTATAGTAAATTTTGCAAAAATATTTTTTACTGGCGGAAATTTTAAATACGCCTAGGATTGCCTTTACTATAGTATGTTTTTTGAAAAATTATTTTTTACCTTCCCAAATTTTAAATACGCCGAGGATTGCCTTTTCTATAGTAAATTTTTCAAAAAATTATTTTCACTGTCGCAAATTTTAAATACGCCGAGGTTTGCCTTTGCTATAGTAAATTTTTCAAAAAATAATTTTTTACTGTCGCAAATTTTAAAAACGCCGAGGATTGCCTTTTCAATAGTAAATTTTTCAAAAAATAAATTTTACCGTCGCAAATATTAAATACGCCGAGGGTTGCCTTTTCTATAGTAAATTTTTCAAAAAATATTTTTTATTTTCGCAAATTTTAAATAAACCGAGGATTGCCTTTTCTATAGTAAATATTTCAAAGAATTATTTTTTACTGTCGCAAATTTTAAATACGCCGAGGATTGCCTTTTCTATAGTAAATTTTGCAAAAAATTATTTTTTACTGGCGCAAATTTTAAATACGCCGAGGATTGCCTTTACTATAGTAAATTTTTTGAAAAATTATTTTTTACCTTCGCAAAGTTTAAATACACCGAGGATTGCCTTTTCTATAGTAAATTTTTCAAAAAATTATTTTCACTGTCGCAAATTTTAAATACGCCGAGCATTGCATTTCTATAGTAAATTTTTCAAAAAATTATTGTTTACTGTCGCAAATTTTAAATACGCCGAGGATTGCCTTTTCTATAGCAAATTTTGCAAAAAATTATTTTTTACTGGCGCAAATTTTAAATACGCCGTGGATTGCCTTTACTATAGTAAATTTTTTGAAAAATTATTTTTTACCTTCGCAAATTTTAAATACACCGAGGATTGCCTTTTCTATAGCAAATTTTTCAAAAAATTATTTTCACTGTCGCAAATTTTAAATACGCCGAGCATTGCCTTTTCTATAGTAAATTTTTCGAAAAATTATTTTTTTCTGTTGCAAATTTTAAATGCGGCGAATATGGCCTTTTTTATAGTAAATTTTTCAAAAAATTATTTTTAACTGTCGCAAATTTTAAAAACTCCTAGGATTGCCTTTTCTATAGTAAATTTTTCAAAAAATTATTTTTTACGGTCGCAAATTTTAATTACGCCGAAGATACCCTTTTCAATAGTAAATTTTTCAAAAACTAAATTTTACCGTCGCAAGTTTTAAATACTCCGAGGATTGCCTTTTCCATAGTAAATTTTTCAAAAAATAATTTTTATTTTCGCACATTTTAAATGCGCCGAGAATTGCCTTTTCTATAGTAAATTTTTCAAAAAATTCTTTTTTACTGTCGCAAATTTTAAATACGCCGAGGATTGCCTTTTCTATTATAAATTTTTCAAAAAATTATTTTTTTCTGTCGCAAATTTTAAATATGGCGAGTATGGTCTTTTCTATAGTAAATTTTTCAAAAAATTATTTTTTACTTTCGCAAATTTTAAATACGCCGAGGATTACCTTTTCTATTATACATTTTTAAAAAAATTATTTTTTTATGTCGCAAATTTTAACTACGGCGAGTATGGTCTTTTCTATAGTAAATTTTTCAAAAAATTATTTTCAATGTCGCAAATTTTAAATACGCCGAGCATTGCATTTCTATAGTAAATTTTTCAAAATTTATTGTTTACTGTCGCAAATTTTAAATACGCCGAGGTTTGCCTGCTCTATAGTAAATTTTTCAAAAAATTATTTTTTACTGTCGCAAATTTTAAATACGCCGAGGATTGCATTTTCTATAGTAAATTTTTCAAAAAATAATTTTTTTCTGTCGCAAATTTAAAATACGGTGAGTATGGCCCTTTCTATTGTAAATTTTTCAAAAAATAATTTTTATTTTCGCAAATTTTAAATACGGCGAGAATGACCTTTTCTATAGTAAATTTTTCAAAAAATAATTTTTTACTGTCGGAATTTTAAATACGCCGAGGATTGCCATTTCTATAGTAAATTATTAAAAAAATTATTTTTTACTGTCGCAAATTTAAAATACGGTGATTATGGCCCTTTCTATTGTAAATTTTTCAAAAAATTATTTTTTACTCTCGGAATTTTAAATACGCCGAGGATTGCCTTTTCTATTATAAATTTTTCAAAAAATTATTTTTTTCTGTCGCAAATTTTAAATACGGCGAGTATGGTCTTTTCTATAGTAAATTTTTAAAAAAATTATTTTTTCTGTCGCAAATTTTAAATACGCCGAGGATCGCCTTTTCTATTATAAATGTTTCAAAAAATTATTTTTTTCTGTCGCAAATTTTAAATACGGCGAGTATGGTCTTCTCTATAGTAAATTTTTCAAAAAATTATTTTTTACTGTCGCAAATTTTAAATACGGCGAGAATGACCTTTTCTATAGTAAATTTTTCAAAAAATTATTTTTTATTGTCGCAAATTTAAAATACGGTGAGTATGGCCCTTTCTATTGTAAATTTTTCAAAAAATTATTTTTTACTGTCGCAAATTTTAAATACGCCGAGGATTGCCTTTTCTATAGTAAATTTTTCAAAAAATAATTTTTTTCTGTCGCAAATTTTAAATACGGCGAGTACGGTCTTTTCTATAGTAAAGTTTTCAAAAAATTATTTTTTATTGTCGCAAATTTAAAATACGGTGAGTATGGCCCTTTCTATTGTAAATTTTTCAAAAAATAATTTTTTACTGTCGCAAATTTTAAATACGCCGAGTATTGCCTTTTCTATAGTAAATTTTTCAAAAAATAATTTTTTTCTGTCGCAAATTTAAAATACGGTGAGTATGGCCCTTTCTATTGTAAATTTTTCAAAAAATAATTTTTTACTGTCGCAAATTTTAAATACGCCGGGTATTGCCTTTTCTATTGTAAATTTTTCCAAAAATAATTTTTTTCTGTCGCCAATTTTAAATACGGCGAGTATGGCCTTTTCTATAATAAATTTTTAAAAAAATTATTTTCAAATGTGGCAAACTTTAAAAACGCCGAGGATTGTTTTTCTATAGTAAATTTTTCAAAAAGTTATTTTTTACTGTCGCAAATTTTAGTTACGGCGAGGATTGCCTTTTCAATTGTAAATTTTTCAAAAAATAAATTTTACCGTCGCAAATTTTAAATATGCCGAGGATTGCCTTTTCTGTAGTAAATTTTTGAAAATATTATTTTTTTCTGTCGCAAATTTTAAATACGGCGGGTTTGACCTTTTCTATAGAAAATTTTCCAACAAATTATTTTCTACCGTCGCAAATTTTAAATACGCCAGGGATTGCCTTTTATATTGCAAATTTTTCCAAAAAAATATTTTTGCTGTCGCAAATTTTAAATAGGCCCAGGATTGCCTTTTCTATAGTCTATACTATACTGTCGCAAATTTAAAATACGGTGAGTATGGCCCTTTCTATTGTAAATTTTTCAAAAAATAATTTTTTACTGTCGCAAATTTTAAATACGCCGGGTATTGCCTTTTCTATTGTAAATTTTTCCAAAAATAATTTTTTTCTGTCGCCAATTTTAAATACGGCGAGTATGGCCTTTTCTATAATAAATTTTTCAAAAAATTATTTTCAAATGTGGCAAACTTTAAAAACGCCGAGGATTGTTTTTCTATAGTAAATTTTTCTAAAAGTTATTTTTTACTGTCGCAAATTTTAATTACGGCGAGGATTGCCTCTTCAATTGTAAATTTTTCAAAAAATAAATTTTACCGTCGCAAATTTTAAATATGCCGAGGATTGCCTTTTCTGTAGTAAAATTTTCAAAATATTATTTTTTTCTGTCGCAAATTTTAAATACGGCTGGTTTGACCTTTTCTATAGAAAATTTTCCAACAAATTATTTTCTACCGTCGCAAATTTTAAATACGCCAGGGATTGCCTTTTATATTGCAAATTTTTTCAAAAAAATATTTTTACTGTCGCAAATTTTAAATAGGCCGAGGATTGCCTTTTCTATAGTAAATTTTTCAAAAAATTATTTGTTATTGTCGCAAATTTTAAACATGCCGGGATTGCCATTTCTATTGTAATTTTTCAAAAAATTATTTTTTTCTGTCGCAAATTTTAAATACGCCGAGGATTGCCGTTTCTGTAGTAAATTTTTAAAAAAATTATTTTTTCGGTCGCAAATTTTAAATACGACGAGAATTGCCTTTTCTAAGTAAATTTTTCAAAAAATTATTTTATTCTGTCGCAAATTTTAAATAGGGCGAGTATGAACTTTTCTATAGTAAATTTTTCAGAAAATAGCATTTTACTGTCGAAAATTTTAAATACGCCGAAGATTGCCTTTTCTGTAGTAGATATTTCAAAAAATATTTTTTTACTGTCGCAAGTTTTAAGTACGCCGAGGATTGCCTTTTCTATAGTCAATTTTTCAAAAAATATTTTTTACTGTCGCAAATTTTAAATACACCGGGTTTGGCCTTTCTATAGTAAATTATTCAAAAAATAATATTTTACCGTCGAAAATTTAAAATACGCCGAGGATTGCCTTTTCTATAGTAAATTTTCCAACAAATTATTTTCTACCCTCGCAAATTTTAAATACGCCAGGTATTGCCTTTTCTATTGTAAATTTTTCAAACAATTATTTTCACTGTCGCAAATTTTAAATACGCCGAGGATTGCCTTTTCTATAGTAAATTTTGCAAAAATATTTTTTACTGGCGGAATTTTAAACACGCCTAGGATTGCCTTTACTATAGTATGTTTTTTGAAAAATTATTTTTTACCTTCCCAAATTTTAAATACGCCGAGGATTGCCTTTTCTATAGTAAATTTTTCAAAAAATTATTTTCACTGTCGCAAATTTTAAATACGCCGAGGATTGCCTTTGCTATAGTAAATTTTTCAAAAAATAATTTTTTACGGTCGCAAATTTTAAAAACGCCGAGGATTGCCTTTTCAATAGTAAATTTTTCAAAAAATAAATTTTACCGTCGCAAATTTTAAATACGCCGAGGGTTGCCTTTTCTATAGTAAATTTTTCAAAAAATATTTTTTATTTTCGCAAATTTTGAATAAACCGAGGATTGCCTTTTCTATAGTAAATATTTCAAAGAATTATTTTTTACTGTCGCAAATTTTAAATACGCCGAGGATTGCCTTTTCTATAGTAAATTTTGCAAAAAATTATTTTTTACTGGCGCAAATTTTAAATACGCCGAGGATTGCCTTTACTATAGTAAATTTTTTGAAAAATTATTTTTTACCTTCGCAAAGTTTAAATACACCGAGGATTGCCTTTTCTATAGTAAATTTTTCAAAAAATTATTTTCAATGTCGCAAATTTTAAATACGCCGAGCATTGCATTTCTATAGTAAATTTTTCAAAATTTATTGTTTACTGTCGCAAATTTTAAATACGCCGAGGATTGCCTTTTCTATAGTAAATTTTGCAAAAAATTATTTTTTACTGGCGCAAATTTTAAATACGCCGTGGATTGCCTTTACTATAGTCAATTTTTTGAAAAATTATTTTTTACCTTCGCAAATTTTAAATACACCGAGGATTGCCTTTTCTATAGCAAATTTTTCAAAAAATTATTTTCACTGTCGCAAATTTTAAATACGCCGAGCATTGCCTTTTCTATAGTAAATTTTTCGAAAAATTATTTTTTTCTGTTGCAAATTTTAAATGCGGCGAATATGGCCTTTTTTATAGTAAATTTTTCAAAAAATTATTTTTAACTGTCGCAAATTTTAAAAACTCCGAGGATTGCCTTTTCTATAGTAAATTTTTCAAAAAATTATTTTTTACCGTCGCAAATTTTAATTACGCCGAAGATACCCTTTTCAATAGTAAATTTTTCAAAAACTAAATTTTACCGTCGCAAGTTTTAAATACTCCGAGGATTGCCTTTTCCATAGTAAATTTTTCAAAAAATAATTTTTATTTTCGCACATTTTAAATGCGCCGAGAATTGCCTTTTCTATAGTAAATTTTTCAAAAAATTCTTTTTTACTGTCGCAAATTTTAAATACGCCGAGGATTGCCTTTTCTATTATAAATTTTTCAAAAAATTATTTTTTTCTGTCGCAAATTTAAATACGGCGAGTATGGTCTTTTCTATAGTAAATTTTTCAAAAAATTATTTTTTACTTTCGCAAATTTTAAATACGCCGAGGATTACCTTTTCTATTATAGATTTTTAAAAAAATTATTTTTTTCTGTCGCAAATTTTAACTACGGCGAGTATGGTCTTTTCTATAGTAAATTTTTCCAAAAATTTTTTTTTACTGTCGCAAATTTTAAATACGGCGAGAATGACCTTTTCTATAGTAAATTTTTCAAAAAATTATTTTTTACTGTCGCAAATTTTACTTACGCCGAGGATTGCCTTTTCAATAGTAAATTTTTCAAAATTTAATTTTTACCGTCGCAAATTTTAAATACCCTGAGGATTGCCTTTTCTATAGTAAATTTTCCAAAAAATAATTTTTATTTTCGCAAATTTTATATGCGCCAAGAATTTCTTTTCTATAGTAAATTTTTCAAAAAATTATTTTTTACTGTCGCAAATTTTAAATACGCCGAGGATTGCCGTTTCTGTAGTAAATTTTTAAAAAAATTATTTTTTCGGTCGCAAATTTTAAATACGACGAGAATTGCCTTTTCTATAGTAAATTTTTCAAAAAATTATTTTATTCTGTCGCAAATTTTAAATAGGGCGAGTATGAACTTTTCTATAGTAAATTTTTCAGAAAATAGCATTTTACTGTCGAAAATTTTAAATACGCCGAAGATTGCCTTTTCTGTAGTAGATATTTCAAAAAATATTTTTTTACTGTCGCAAGTTTTAAGTACGCCGAGGATTGCCTTTTCTATAGTCAATTTTTCAAAAAATATTTTTTACTGTCGCAAATTTTAAATTCACCGGGTTTGGCCTTTCTATAGTAAATTATTCAAAAAATAATATTTTACCGTCGAAAATTTAAAATACGCCGAGGATTGCCTTTTCTATAGTAAATTTTCCAACAAATTATTTTCTACCCTCGCAAATTTTAAATACGCCAGGTATTGCCTTTTCTATTGTAAATTGTTCAAACAATTATTTTCACTGTCGCAAATTTTAAATACGCCGAGGATTGCCTTTTCTATAGTAAATTTTGCAAAAATATTTTTTACTGGCGGAAATTTTAAATACGCCTAGGATTGCCTTTACTATAGTATGTTTTTTGAAAAATTATTTTTTACCTTCCCAAATTTTAAATACGCCGAGGATTGCCTTTTCTATAGTAAATTTTTCAAAAAATTATTTTCACTGTCGCAAATTTTAAATACGCCGAGGATTGCCTTTGCTATAGTAAATTTTTCAAAAAATAATTTTTTACGGTCGCAAATTTTAAAAACGCCGAGGATTGCCTTTTCAATAGTAAATTTTTCAAAAAATAAATTTTACCGTCGCAAATTTTAAATACGCCGAGGGTTGCATTTTCTATAGTAAATTTTTCAAAAAATATTTTTTATTTTCGCAAATTTTAAATAAACCGAGGATTGCCTTTTCTATAGTAAATATTTCAAAGAATTATTTTTTACTGTCGCAAATTTTAAATACGCCGAGGATTGCCTTTTCTATAGTAAATTTTGCAAAAAATTATTTTTTACTGGCGCAAATTTTAAATACGCCGAGGATTGCCTTTACTATAGTAAATTTTTTGAAAAATTATTTTTTACCTTCGCAAAGTTTAAATACACCGAGGATTGCCTTTTCTATAGTAAATTTTTCAAAAAATTATTTTCACTGTCGCAAATTTTAAATACGCCGAGCATTGCATTTCTATAGTAAATTTTTCAAAAAATTATTGTTTACTGTCGCAAATTTTAAATACGCCGAGGATTGCCTTTTCTATAGTAAATTTTGCAAAAAATTATTTTTTACTGGCGCAAATTTTAAATACGCCGTGGATTGCCTTTACTATAGTCAATTTTTTGAAAAATTATTTTTTACCTTCGCAAATTTTAAATACACCGAGGATTGCCTTTTCTATAGCAAATTT
This sequence comes from Dioctria rufipes, assembly GCA_963924295.1. Taxonomy (NCBI): domain Eukaryota; kingdom Metazoa; phylum Arthropoda; class Insecta; order Diptera; family Asilidae; genus Dioctria; species Dioctria rufipes. The sequence continues at coordinate 277,101 of CAWUPM010000171.1, read as the reverse complement.
TTCAAAAAATTATTTTCACTGTCGCAAATTTTAAATACACCGAGCATTGCCTTTTCTATAGTAAATTTTTCGAAAAATTATTTTTTTCTGTTGCAAATTTTAAATGCGGCGAATATGGCCTTTTTTATAGTAAATTTTTCAAAAAATTATTTTTAACTGTCGCAAATTTTAAAAACTCCGAGGATTGCCTTTTCTATAGTAAATTTTTCAAAAAATCATTTTTTACCGTCGCAAATTTTAATTACGCCGAAGATACCCTTTTCAATAGTAAATTTTTCAAAAACTAAATTTTACCGTCGCAAGTTTTAAATACTCCGAGGATTGCCTTTTCCATAGTAAATTTTTCAAAAAATAATTTTTATTTTCGCACATTTTAAATGCGCCGAGAATTGCCTTTTCTATAGTAAATTTTTCAAAAAATTCTTTTTTACTGTCGCAAATTTTAAATACGCCGAGGATTGCCATTTCTATTATAAATTTTTCAAAAAATTATTTTTTTCTGTCGCAAATTTTAAATACGGCGAGTATGGTCTTTTCTATAGTAAATTTTTCAAAAAATTATTTTTTACTTTCGCAAATTTTAAATACGCCGAGGATTACCTTTTCTATTATAGATTTTTAAAAAAAATTATTTTTTTCTGTCGCAAATTTTAACTACGGCGAGTATGGTCTTTTCTATAGTAAATTTTTCAAAAAATTATTTTTTACTGTCGCAAATTTTAAATACGGCGAGAATGACCTTTTCTATAGTAAATTTTTCAAAAAATAATTTTTTACTGTCGGAATTTTAAATACGCCGAGGATTGCCATTTCTATAGTAAATTATTAAAAAAATTATTTTTTACTGTCGCAAATTTAAAATACGGTGATTATGGCCCTTTCTATTGTAAATTTTTCAAAAAATTATTTTTTACTCTCGGAATTTTAAATACGCCGAGGATTGCCTTTTCTATTATAAATTTTTCAAAAAATTATTTTTTTCTGTCGCAAATTTTAAATACGGCGAGTATGGTCTTTTCTATAGTAAATTTTTCAAAAAATTATTTTTTACTGTCGCAAATTTTAAATACGACGAGAATTGCCTTTTCTGTAGTAAATTTTTCAAAAAATTATTTTATTCTGTCGCAAATTTTAAATAGGGCGAGTATGAACTTTTCTATAGTAAATTTTTCAGAAAATAGCATTTTACTGTCGAAAATTTTAAATACGCCGAAGATTGCCTTTTCTGTAGTAGATATTTCAAAAAATATTTTTTTACTGTCGCAAGTTTTAAGTACGCCGAGGATTGCCTTTTCTATAGTCAATTTTTCAAAAAATATTTTTTACTGTCGCAAATTTTAAATACACCGGGTTTGGCCTTTCTATAGTAAATTATTCAAAAAATAATATTTTACCGTCGAAAATTTAAAATACGCCGAGGATTGCCTCTTCTATAGTAAATTTTCCAACAAATTATTTTCTACCCTCGCAAATTTTAAATACGCCAGGTATTGCCTTTTCTATTGTAAATTTTTCAAACAATTATTTTCACTGTCGCAAATTTTAAATACGCCGAGGATTGCCTTTTCTATAGTAAATTTTGCAAAAATATTTTTTACTGGCGGAAATTTTAAATACGCCTAGGATTGCCTTTACTATAGTATGTTTTTTGAAAAATTATTTTTTACCTTCCCAAATTTTAAATACGCCGAGGATTGCATTTTCTATAGTAAATTTTTCAAAAAATTATTTTCACTGTCGCAAATTTTAAATACGCCGAGGATTGCCTTTGCTATAGTAAATTTTTCAAAAAATAATTTTTTACGGTCGCAAATTTTAAAAACGCCGAGGATTGCCTTTTCAATAGTAAATTTTTCAAAAAATAAATTTTACCGTCGCAAATTTTAAATACGCCGAGGGTTGCCTTTTCTATAGTAAATTTTTCAAAAAATATTTTTTATTTTCGCAAATTTTAAATAAACCGAGGATTGCCTTTTCTATAGTAAATATTTCAAAGAATTATTTTTTACTGTCGCAAATTTTAAATACGCCGAGGATTGCCTTTTCTATAGTAAATTTTGCAAAAAATTATTTTTTACTGGCGCAAATTTTAAATACGCCGAGGATTGCCTTTACTATAGTAAATTTTTTGAAAAATTATTTTTTACCTTCGCAAAGTTTAAATACACCGAGGATTGCCTTTTCTATAGTAAATTTTTCAAAAAATTATTTTCAATGTCGCAAATTTTAAATACGCCGAGCATTGCATTTCTATAGTAAATTTTTCAAAATTTATTGTTTACTGTCGCAAATTTTAAATACGCCGAGGATTGCCTTTTCTATAGTAAATTTTGCAAAAAATTATTTTTTACTGGCGCAAATTTTAAATACGCCGTGGATTGCCTTTACTATAGTCAATTTTTTGAAAAATTATTTTTTACCTTCGCAAATTTTAAATACACCGAGGATTGCCTTTTCTATAGCAAATTTTTCAAAAAATTATTTTCACTGTCGCAAATTTTAAATACGCCGAGCATTGCCTTTTCTATTGTAAATTTTTCGAAAAATTATTTTTTTCTGTTGCAAATTTTAAATGCGGCGAATATGGCCTTTTTTATAGTAAATTTTTCAAAAAATTATTTTTAACTGTCGCAAATTTTAAAAACTCCGAGGATTGCCTTTTCTATAGTAAATTTTTCAAAAAATTATTTTTTACCGTCGCAAATTTTAATTACGCCGAAGATACCCTTTTCAATAGTAAATTTTTCAAAAACTAAATTTTACCGTCGCAAGTTTTAAATACTCCGAGGATTGCCTTTTCCATAGTAAATTTTTCAAAAAATAATTTTTATTTTCGCACATTTTAAATCCGCCGAGAATTGCCTTTTCTATAGTAAATTTTTCAAAAAATTCTTTTTTACTGTCGCAAATTTTAAATACGCCGAGGATTGCCTTTTCTATTATAAATTTTTCAAAAAATTATTTTTTTCTGTCGCAAATTTTAAATACGGCGAGTATGGTCTTTTCTATAGTAAATTTTTCAAAAAATTATTTTTTACTTTCGCAAATTTTAAATACGCCGAGGATTACCTTTTCTATTATAGATTTTTAAAAAAATTATTTTTTTCTGTCGCAAATTTTAACTACGGCGAGTATGGTCTTTTCTATAGTAAATTTTTCCAAAAATTTTTTTTTACTGTCGCAAATTTTAAATACGACGAGAATGACCTTTTCTATAGTAAATTTTTCAAAAAATTATTTTTTACTGTCGCAAATTTTACTTACGCCGAGGATTGCCTTTTCAATAGTAAATTTTTCAAAATTTAAATTTTACCGTCGCAAATTTTAAATACCCTGAGGATTGCCTTTTCTATAGTAAATTTTCCAAAAAATAATTTTTATTTTCGCAAATTTTATATGCGCCGAGAATTTCTTTTCTATAGTAAATTTTTCAAAAAATTATTTTTTACTGTCGCAAATTTTAAATACGCCGAGGATTGCCGTTTCTGTAGTAAATTTTTAAAAAAATTATTTTTTCGGTCGCAAATTTTAAATACGACGAGAATTGCCTTTTCTATAGTAAATTTTTCAAAAAATTATTTTATTCTGTCGCAAATTTTAAATAGGGCGAGTATGAACTTTTCTATAGTAAATTTTTCAGAAAATAGCATTTTACTGTCGAAAATTTTAAATACGCCGAAGATTGCCTTTTCTGTAGTAGATATTTCAAAAAATATTTTTTTACTGTCGCAAGTTTTAAGTACGCCGAGGATTGCCTTTTCTATAGTCAATTTTTCAAAAAATATTTTTTACTGTCGCAAATTTTAAATTCACCGGGTTTGGCCTTTCTATAGTAAATTATTCAAAAAATAATATTTTACCGTCGAAAATTTAAAATACGCCGAGGATTGCCTTTTCTATAGTAAATTTTCCAACAAATTATTTTCTACCCTCGCAAATTTTAAATACGCCAGGTATTGCCTTTTCTATTGTAAATTGTTCAAACAATTATTTTCACTGTCGCAAATTTTAAATACGCCGAGGATTGCCTTTTCTATAGTAAATTTTGCAAAAATATTTTTTACTGGCGGAAATTTTAAATACGCCTAGGATTGCCTTTACTATAGTATGTTTTTTGAAAAATTATTTTTTACCTTCCCAAATTTTAAATACGCCGAGGATTGCCTTTTCTATAGTAAATTTTTCAAAAAATTATTTTCACTGTCGCAAATTTTAAATACGCCGAGGATTGCCTTTGCTATAGTAAATTTTTCAAAAAATAATATTTTACGGTCGCAAATTTTAAAAACGCCGAGGATTGCCTTTTCAATAGTAAATTTTTCAAAAAATAAATTTTACCGTCGCAAATTTTAAATACGCCGAGGGTTGCCTTTTCTATAGTAAATTTTTCAAAAAATATTTTTTATTTTCGCAAATTTTAAATAAACCGAGGATTGCCTTTTCTATAGTAAATATTTCAAAGAATTATTTTTTACTGTCGCAAATTTTAAATACGCCGAGGATTGCCTTTTCTATAGTAAATTTTGCAAAAAATTATTTTTTACTGGCGCAAATTTTAAATACGCCGAGGATTGCCTTTACTATAGTAAATTTTTTGAAAAATTATTTTTTACCTTCGCAAAGTTTAAATACACCGAGGATTGCCTTTTCTATAGTAAATTTTTCAAAAAATTATTTTCACTGTCGCAAATTTTAAATACGCCGAGCATTGCATTTCTATAGTAAATTTTTCAAAAAATTATTGTTTACTGTCGCAAATTTTAAATACGCCGAGGATTGCCTTTTCTATAGTAAATTTTGCAAAAAATTATTTTTTACTGGCGCAAATTTTAAATACGCCGTGGATTGCCTTTACTATAGTCAATTTTTTGAAAAATTATTTTTTACCTTCGCAAATTTTAAATACACCGAGGATTGCCTTTTCTATAGCAAATTTTTCAAAAAATTATTTTCACTGTCGCAAATTTTAAATACGCCGAGCATTGCCTTTTCTATAGTAAATTTTTCGAAAAATTATTTTTTTCTGTTGCAAATTTTAAATGCGGCGAATATGGCCTTTTTTATAGTAAATTTTTCGAAAAATTATTTTTAACTGTCGCAAATTTTAAAAACTCCGAGGATTGCCTTTTCTATAGTAAATTTTTCAAAAAATCATTTTTTACCGTCGCAAATTTTAATTACGCCGAAGATACCCTTTTCAATAGTAAATTTTTCAAAAACTAAATTTTACCGTCGCAAGTTTTAAATACTCCGAGGATTGCCTTTTCCATAGTAAATTTTTCAAAAATAATTTTTATTTTCGCACATTTTAAATGCGCCGAGAATTGCCTTTTCTATAGTAAATTTTTCAAAAAATTCTTTTTTACTGTCGCAAATTTTAAATACGCCGAGGATTGCCATTTCTATTATAAATTTTTCAAAAAATTATTTTTTTCTGTCGCAAATTTTAAATACGGCGAGTATGGTCTTTTCTATAGTAAATTTTTCAAAAAATTATTTTTTACTGTCGCAAATTTTAAATACGTCGAGAATGACCTTTTTTATAGTAAATTTTTCAAAAAATAATTTTTTACTGTCGGAATTTTAAATACGCCGAGGATTGCCATTTCTATAGTAAAATTTTAAAAAAAATATTTTTTACTGTCGCAAATTTAAAATACGGTGACTATGGCCCTTTCTATTGTAAATTTTTCAAAAAATAATTTTTTACTCTCGGAATTTTAAATACGCCGAGGATTGCCTTTTCTATTATAAATTTTTCAAAAAATTATTTTTTGCTGTCGCAAATTTTAAATACGGCGAGTATGGTCTTTTCTATAGTAAATTTTTAAAAAAATTATTTTTTCTGTCACAAATTTTAAATACGCCGAGGATTGCCTTTTCTATTATAAATTTTTCAAAAAATTATTTTTTTCTGTCGCAAATTTTAAATACGGCGAGTATGGTCTTTTCTATAGTAAATTTTTCAAAAAATAATTTTTTTCTGTCGCAAATTTTAAATACGGCGAGTATGGTCTTTTCTATAGTAAATTTTTCAAAAAATTATTTTTTACTGTCGCAAATTTAATATACGGTGAGTATGGACCTTTCTATTGTAAATTTTTCAAAAAATAATTTTTTACTGTCGCAAATTTTAAATACGCCGAGTATTGCCTTTTCTATAGTAAATTTTTCAAAAAATAATTTTTTTCTGTCGCAAATTTAAAATACGGCGAGTATGGCCTTTTCTATAATAAATTTTTCAAAAAATTATTTTCAAATGTGGCAAACTTTAAAAACGCCGAGGATTGTTTTTCTATAGTAAATTTTTCAAAAAGTTATTTTTTACTGTCGCAAATTTTAATTACGGCGAGGGTTGCCTTTTCAATTGTAAATTTTTCAAAAAATAAATTTTACCGTCGCAAATTTTAAATATGCCGAGCATTGCCTTTTCTGTAGTAAATTTTTCAAAATATTGTTTTTTTCTGTCGCAAATTTTAAATACGGTGGGTTTGACCTTTTCTATAGAAAATTTTCCAACAAATTATTTTCTACCGTCGCAAATTTTAAATACGCCAGGGATTGCCTTTTATATTGCAAATTTTTTCAAAAAAATATTTTTACTGTCGCAAATTTTAAATAGGCCGAGGATTGCCTTTTCTATAGTAAATTTTTCAAAAAATTATTTGTTATTGTCGCAAATTTTAAACACGCCGGGGATTGCCTTTTCTATTGTAATTTTTCAAAAAATTATTTTTTTCTGTCGCAAATTTTAAATACTCTGAGGATTGCCTTTTCTATAGTAAATTTTCCAAAAAATAATTTTTATTTTCGCAAATTTTAAATGCGCCGAGAATTTCCTTTTCTATAGTAAATTTTACAAAAAATTATTTTTTACTGTCGCAAATTTTAAATACGCCGAGGATTGCCTTTTCTATTATAAATTTTTCAAAAAATTATTTTTTTCTGTAGCAAATTTTAAATACGGTGAGTATGGTATTTTCTATAGTAAATTTTTCAAAAAATTACTTTTTACAGTCGCAAAGTTTAAATACGGCGAGTATGACCTTTTCTATAGTAAATTTTTCAAAAAATAATTTTTTACTGTCGGAATTTTAAATACGCCTAGAATTGCCGTTTCTATAGTAAATTTTTAAAAAAATTACTTTTTCGGTCGCAAATTTTAAATACGACGAGAATTGCCTTTTCTATAGTAAATTTTTCAAAAAATTATTTTATTCTGTCGCAAATTTTAAATAGGGCGAGTATGAACTTTTCTATAGTAAATTTTTCAGAAAATAACTTTTTACTGTCGAACATTTTAAATATGCCGAAGATTGCCTTTTCTCTAGTAAATATTTCAAAAAATATTTTTTTACTGTCGCAAGTTTTAAGTACGCCGAGGATTGCCTTTTCTATAGTCAATTTTTCAAAAAATGTTTTTTACTGTCGCAGATTTTAAATACACCGAGTTTGGCCTTTCTATAGTAAATTATTCAAAAAATAATATTTTACCGTAGAAAATTTAAAATACGCCGAGGATTGCCTTTTCTATAGTAAATTTTCCAACAAATTATTTTCTACCCTCGCAAATTTTAAATCCGCCAGGTATTGCCTTTTCTATTGTAAATTTTTCAAACAATTATTTTTACTGTCGCAAATTTTAAATATATATATATATTTAATATAGTAAATTTTGCAAAAAATTATTTTTTACTGTAGCAAATTTTAAATACGCCGAGTATTGCCTTTTCTATAGTAAATTTTTCAAAAACTAATTTTTTACTGTCGGAATTTGAAATACGCCGAGGATTGCCATTTCTATAGTAAATTTTTAAAAAAAATATTTTTTCTGTCGAAAATTTTAAATACGACGAGAATTGCCTTTTCAATAGTAAATTTTTCAAAAAATTATTTTATTCTGTCGCAAATTTTAAATACGGCGAGTATGGCCTTTTCTATAATAAATTTTTCAAAAAATTACTTTCAAATGTGGCAAACTTTAAAAACGCCGAGGATTGTTTTACTATAGTAAATTTTTCGCAAAATTATTTTTTACTGTCGCAAATTTTAATTACGCCGAGGATTGCCTTTCCTATAGTAAATTTTTCAAAGAATTATTTTTTACTGTCACAAATTTTAAATACGCCGAGGATTGCCTTTTCTATTGTAAATTTTTCCAAAAATAATTTTTTACTGTCGCAAATTTAAAAAACGCCGAGGATTGCCTTTTGAATAGTAAATTTTTCAAAAAATAAATTTTACCGTCGCAAATTTTAAATACGCCGAGGGTTGCCTTTTCTATAGTAAATTTTTCCAAAAATAATTTTTATTTTCTCAAATTTTAAATAAACCGTGGATGGCCTTTTCTATAGTAAATTTTTCAAAGAATTATTTTTTACTGTCACAAATTTTAAATACGCAGAGGATTGCCTTTTCTATTGTAAACTTTTCAAAAAATAATTTTTTTCTGTCGCAAATTTTAAATACGGCGAGAATGGCCTTTTCTATAGTAAATTTTTCAAAAAATTATTTTTAACTGTCGCAAATTTTAAATACGCCGAGTATTGCCTTTTCTATTGTAAATTTTTCCAAAAATAATTTTTTTCTGTCGCAAATTTTAAATACGCCGAGGATTGCCTTTTCTATTATAAATTTGTCAAAAAATTATTTTTTTCTGTCGCAAATTTTAAATACGGCGAGTATGGTCTTTTCTATAGTAAATTTTTCAAAAAATTATTTTTTACTGTCGCAAATTTTAAATACGCCGAGGATTGCCTTTTCTATTATAAATTTTTCAAAAAATTATTTTTTCTGTCGCAAATTTTAAATACGGCGAGTATGGTCTTTTCTATAGTAAATTTTTCAAAAAATTATTTTTTACTGTCGCAAATTTTAAATACGGCGAGAATGACCTTTTCTATAGAAAATTTTTCAAAAAATTATTTTTTACTGTCGCAAATTTAAAATACGGTGAGTATGGCCCTTTCTATTGTAAATTTTTCAAAAAATAATTTTTTACTCTCGGAATTTTAAATACGCCGAGGATTGCCATTTCTATAGTAAATTTTTAAAAAAATTATTTTTTCTGTCGCAAATTTTAAATACGCCGAGGATTGCCTTTTCTATTATAAATTTGTCAAAAAATTATTTTTTTCTGTCGCAAATTTTAAATACGGCGAGTATGGTCTTTTCTATAGTAAATTTTTCAAAAAATTATTTTTTACTGTCGCAAATTTTAAATACGCCGAGGATTGCCTTTTCTATTATAAATTTTTCAAAAAAATATTTTTTCTGTCGCAAATTTTAAATACGGCGAGTATGGTCTTTTCTATAGTAAATTTTTCAAAAAATTATTTTTTACTGTCGCAAATTTTAAATACGGCGAGAATGACCTTTTCTATAGAAAATTTTTCAAAAAATTATTTTTTACTGTCGCAAATTTAAAATACGGTGAGTATGGCCCTTTCTATTGTAAATTTTTCAAAAACTAATTTTTTACTGTCGCAAATTTTAAATACGCCGAGGATTGCCTTTTCTATAGTAAATTTTTCAAAAAATAATTTTTTTCTGTCGCAAATTTTAAAAACTCCGAGGATTGCCTTTTGTATAGTAAATTTTTCAAAAAATTATTTTTTACCGTCGCAAATTTTAATTACGCCGAAGATTCCCTTTTCAATAGTAAATTTTACCGTCGCAAATTATAAATACTATGAGGATTGCCTTTTCTATAGTAAATTTTCCAAAAAGTAATTTTTATTTTCGCAAATTTTAAATGCGCCGAGAATTTCCTTTTCTATAGTAAATTTTTCAAAAAATTATTTTTTCTGTAGCAAATTTTAAATACGGCGAGTATGGTCTTTTCTATAGTAAATTTTTCAAATAATTATTTTTTACAGTCGCAAAGTTTAAATACGGCGAGTATGACCTTTTCTATAGTAAATTTTTCAAAAAATTATTTTTTACTGTCGGAATTTCAAATGCGCCTAGAATTGCCGTTTCTATAGTAAATTTTTAAAAAAATTATTTTTTCGGTCGCAAATTTTAAATACGACGAGAATTGCCTTTTCTATAATAAATTCGTCAAAAAATTATTTTATTCTGTCGCAAATTTTAAATAGGGCGAGTATGAACTTTTCTATAGTAAATTTTTCAGAAAATAACTTTTTACTGTCGAAAATTTTAAATACGCCGAAGATTGCCTTTTCTCCAATAAATATTTCAAAAAATATTTTTTTACTGTCGCAAGTTTTAAGTACGCCGAGGATTGCCTTTTCTATAGTCAATTTTTCAAAAAATATTTTTTACTGTCGCAAATTTTAAATACACCGAGTTTGGCCTTTCTATAGTAAATTATACAAAAAATAATATTTTACCGTCGAAAATTTAAAATACGCCGAGGATTGCCTTTTCTATAGTAAATTTTCCAACAAATTATTTTCAACCCTCGCAAATTTAAATACGCCAGGTATTGCCTTTTCTATTGTAAATTTTTCAAACAATTATTTTCACTTTCGCAAATTTTAAATACGCCGAGGATTGCCTTTTCTATAGTAAATGTTGCAAAAAATTATTTTTTACTGGCGCAAATTTTAAATACGCCTAGGATTGCCTTTACTATAGTATATTTTTTGAAAAATTATTTTTTACCTTCCCAAATTTTAAATACGCCGAGGATTGCCTTTTCTATAGTAAATTTTTCAAAAAATTATTTTCACTGTCGCAAATTTTAAATACGCCGAGGATTGCCTTGCTATAGTAAATTTTTCAAAAAATAATTTTTTACTGTCGCAAATTTTAAAAACGCCGAGGATTGCCTTTTCAATAGAAAATTTTTCAAAAAATAAATTTTACCGTCGCAAATTTTAAATACGCCGAGGGTTGCCTTTTCTATAGTAAATTTTTCAAAAAATATTTTTTATTTTCGCAAATTTTAAATAAACCGAGGATTGCCTTTTCTATAGTAAATTTTTCAAAGAATTATTTTTTACTGTCGCAAATTTTAAATACGCCGAGTATTGCCTTTTCTATAGTAAATTTTGCAAAAACTTATTTTTTACTGGCACAAATTTTAAATACGCCGAGGATTGCCTTTACTATAGTAAATTTTTTGAAAAATTATTTTTTACCTTCGCAAATTTTAAATACACCGAGGATTGCCTTTTCAATAGTAAATTTTTCAAAAAATTATTTTCACTGTCGCAAATTTTTAAAACGCCGAGCATTGCCTTTTCTATAGTAAATTTTTCAAAAAATTATTTTTTACTGTCGCAAATTTTAAAAACGCCGAGGATTGCCTTTTCAATAGTAAATTTTTCAAAAAATAAATTTTACCGTCGCAAATTTTAAATACGCCGAGGGTTGCATTTTCTATAATAAAATTTTTCAAAAAATAATTTTTATTTTCGCAAATTTTAAATAAACCGAGGATTGCCCTTTCTATAGTAAATTTTTCAAAGAATTATTTTTTACTGTCACAAATTTTAAATACACCGAGGATGGCCTTTTCTATTGTAAACTTTTCAAAAAATAATTTTTTTCTGTCGCAAATTTTAAATACGGCGAGAATGGCCTTTTCTATAGTAAATTTTTCAAACAATTATTTTTAACTGTCGCAAATTTTAAAAACGCCGAGGATTGTCTTTTCTATAGTAAATTTTTCAAGAAGTTATTTTTTACTGTCGCAAATTTTAAATACGCCGAGGATTGCATTTTCTGTAGTAAATTTTTCAAAAAATAATTTTTTATTGTCGCAAATTTTAAATACACCGAGTATGGCCTTTCTATAGTATATTATTCAAAAAATAATATTTTACTGTCGAAAATTTAAAATACGCCGAGGATTGCCTTTTCTATAGTAAATTTTCCAACAAATTCTTTTCTACCCTCGCAAATTTTAAATACGCCAGATATTGCCTTTTCTATTGTAAATTTTTCAAACAATTATTTTTACTGTCGCAAATTTTAAATACGCGGAGGATTGCCTTTTCTATAGTAAATTTTGCAAAAAATTATTTTTTACTGTAGCAAATTTTAAATACGCCGAGTATTGCCTTTTCTATTGTAAATTTTTCCAAAAATAATTTTTTTCTGTCGCCAATTTTAAAAACGGCGAGTATGGCTTTTCTATAATAAATTTTTCAAAAAATTATTTTCAAATGTGGAAAACTTTAAAAACGCCGAGGATTGTTTTTCTATAGTAAATTTTTCGCAAAATTATTTTTTACTGTCGCAAATTTCAATTACGCCGAGGATTGCCTTTTCAATAGTAAATTTTTCAAAAAACAAATTTTACCGTCGCAAATTTGAAATACGCCGAGGATTGCTTTTTCTATAGTAAATTTTTCAAAAAATTATTTTTTACTGTCGCAAATTTTAAAAACGCCGAGGATTGACTTTTCAATAGTAAATTTTTCAAACAATAAATTTTACCGTCGCAAATTTTAAATACGCCGAGGGTTGCATTTTCTATAGTAAATTTTTCAAAAAATAATTTTTATTTTCGCAAATTTTAAATAAACCGAGGATTGCCTTTTCTATAGTAAATTTTTCAAAGAATTATTTTTTACTGTCACAAATTTTAAATACGCCGAGGATTGCCTTTTCTATTGTAAATTTTTCCAAAAATAATTTTTTACTGCCGCAAATTTTAAAAACGCCGAGGATTGCCTTTTCAATAGTAGATTTTTCAAAAAATAAATTTCACCGTCGGAAATTTTAAATACGCCGTGGGTTGCGTTTTCTATAGTAAATTTTTCAAAAAATAATTTTTATTTTCTCAAATTTTAAATAAACCGAGGATGGCCTTTTCTATAGTAAATTTTTCAAAAAATTATTTTTAACTGTCGCAAATTTTAAATACGCCGAGTATTGCCTTTTCTATTGTAAATTTTTCCAAAAATAATTTTTTTCTGTCGCCAATTTTAAATACGGCGAGTATGGCCTTTTCTATAATAAATTTTTCAAAAAATTATTTTCAAATGTGGCACACTTTAAAAACGCCGAGGATTGTTTTTCTAAAGTAAATTTTTCAAAAAATTATTTTTTACTGTCGCAAATTTTACTTACGCCGAGGATTGCCTTTTCAATAGTAAATTTTTCAAAAAATAAATTTTACCGTCGCAAATTTTAAATACCCTGAGGATTGCCTTTTCTATAGTAAATTTTCCAAAAAATAATTTTTATTTTCGCAAATTTTAAATGCGCGGAGAATTTCTTTTCTATAGTAAATTTTTCAAAAAATTATTTTTTACTGTCGCAAATTTTAAATACGCCGAGGATTGCCGTTTCTGTAGTAAATTTTTAAAAAAATTATTTTTTCGGTCGCAAATTTTAAATACGACGAGAATTGCCTTTTCTATAATAAATTTTTCAAAAAATTATTTTATTCTGTCGCAAATTTTAAATAGGGCGAGTATGAACTTTTCTATAATAAATTTTTCAGAAAATAGCATTTTACTGTCGAAAATTTTAAATACGCCGAAGATTGCCTTTTCTGTAGTAGATATTTCAAAAAATATTTTTTTACTGTCGCAAGTTTTAAGTACGCCGAGGATTGCCTTTTCTATAGTCAATTTTTCAAAAAATATTTTTTACTGTCGCAAATTTTAAATACACCGGGTTTGGCCTTTCTATAGTAAATTATTCAAAAAATAATATTTTACCGTCGAAAATTTAAAATACGCCGAGGATTGCCTTTTCTATAGTAAATTTTCCAACAAATTATTTTCTACCCTCGCAAATTTTAAATACGAAAGGTATTGCCTTTTCTATTGTAAATTTTTCAAACAATTATTTTCACTGTCGCAAATTTTAAATACGCCGAGGATTGCCTTTTCTATAGTAAATTTTGCAAAAATATTTTTTACTGGCGGAAATTTTAAATACGCCTAGGATTGCCTTTACTATAGTATGTTTTTTGAAAAATTATTTTTTACCTTCCCAAATTTTAAATACGCCGAGGATTGCCTTTACTATAGTAAATTTTTCAAAAAATTATTTTCACTGTCGCAAATTTTAAATACGCCGAGGATTGCCTTTGCTATAGTAAATTTTTCAAAAAATAATTTTTTACTGTCGCAAATTTTAAAAACGCCGAGGATTGCCTTTTCAATAGTAAATTTTTCAAAAAATAAATTTTACCGTCGCAAATTTTAAATTCGCCGAGGGTTGCCTTTTCTATAGTAAATTTTTCAAAAAATATTTTTTATTTTCGCAAATTTTAAATAAACCGAGGATTGCCTTTTCTATAGTAAATATTTCAAAGAATTATTTTTTACTGTCGCAAATTTTAAATACGCCGAGGATTACCTTTTCTATAGTAAATTTTGCAAAAAATTATTTTTTACTGGCGCAAATTTTAAATACGCCGAGGATTGCCTTTACTATAGTAAATTTTTTGAAAAATTATTTTTTACCTTCGCAAAGTTTAAATACACCGAGGATTGCCTTTTCTATTGTAAATTTTTCAAAAAATTATTTTCACTGTCGCAAATTTTAAATACGCCGAGCATTGCATTTCTATAGTAAATTTTTCAAAAAATTATTGTTTACTGTCGCAAATTTTAAATACGCCGAGGATTGCCTTTTCTATAGTAAATTTTGCAAAAAATTATTTTTTATTGGCGCAAATTTTAAATACGCCGTGGATTGCCTTTACTATAGTAAATTTTTTGAAAAATTATTTTTTACCTTCGCAAATTTTAAATACACCGAGGATTGCCTTTTCTATAGCAAATTTTTCAAAAAATTATTTTCACTGTCGCAAATTTTAAATACGCCGAGCATTGCCTTTTCTATAGTAAATTTTTCGAAAAATTATTTTTTTCTGTTGCAAATTTTAAATGCGGCGAATATGGCCTTTTTTATAGTAAATTTTTCAAAAAATTATTTTTAACTGTCGCAAATTTTAAAAACTCCTAGGATTGTCTTTTCTATAGTAAATTTTTCAAAAAATTATTTTTTACTGTCGCAAATTTTAAATACGGCGAGAATGACCTTTTCTATAGTAAATTTTTCAAAAAATAATTTTTTACTGTCGGAATTTGAAATACGCCGAGGATTGCCATTTCTATAGTAAATTATTAAAAATATTATTTTTTACTGTCGCAAATTTAAAATACGGTGATTATGGCCCTTTCTATTGTAAATTTTTCAAAAAATTGTTTTTTACTCTCGGAATTTTAAATACGCCGAGGATTGCCTTTTCTATTATAAATTTTTCAAAAAATTATTTTTTTCTGTCGCAAATTTTAAATACGGCGAGTATGGTCTTTTCTATAGTAAATTTTTAAAAAAATAATTTTTTCTGTCGCAAATTTTAAATACGCCGAGGATCGCCTTTTCTATTATAAATGTTTCAAAAAATTATTTTTTTCTGTCGCAAATTTTAAATACGGCGAGTATGGTCTTCTCTATAGTAAATTTTTCAAAAAATTATTTTTTACTGTCGCAAATTTTAAATACGGCGAGAATGACCTTATCTATAGTAAATTTTTCAAAAAATTATTTTTTACTGTCGCAAATTTAAAATACGGTGAGTATGGCCCTTTCTATTGTAAATTTTTCAAAAAATTATTTTTAACTGTCGCAAATTTTAAATACGCCGAGGATTGCCTTTTCTATAGTAAATTTTTCAAAAAATAATTTTTTTCTGTCGCAAATTTTAAATACGGCGAGTATGGTCTTTTCTATAGTAAAGTTTTCAAAAAATTATTTTTTATTGTCGCAAATTTAAAATACGGTGAGTATGGCCCTTTCTATTGTAAATTTTTCAAAAAATAATTTTTTACTGTCGCAAATTTTAAATACGCCGAGTATTGCCTTTTCTATAGTAAATTTTTCAAAAAATAATTTTTTTCTGTCGCAAATTTAAAATACGGTGAGTGTGGCCCTTTCTATTGTAAATTTTTCCAAAAATAATTTTTTACTGTCGCAAATTTTAAATACGCCGGGTATTGCCTTTTCTATTGTAAATTTTTCCAAAAATAATTTTTTTCTGTCGCCAATTTTAAATACGGCGAGTATGGCCTTTTCTATAATAAATTTTTCAAAAAATTATTTTCAAATGTGGCAAACTTTAAAAACGCCGAGGATTGTTTTTCTATAGTAAATTTTTCAAAAAGGTTTTTTTTACTGTCGCAAATTTTAGTTACGGCGAGGATTGCCTTTTCAATTGTAAATTTTTCAAAAAATAAATTTTACCGTCGCAAATTTTAAATATGCCGAGGATTGCCTTTTCTGTAGTAAATTTTTCAAAATATTATTTTTTTCTGTCGCAAATTTTAAATACGGCGGGTTTGACCTTTTCTATAGAAAATTTTCCAACAAATTATTTTCTACCGTCGCAAATTTTAAATACGCCAGGGATTGCCTTTTATATTGCAAATTTTTTCAAAAAAATATTTTCGCTGTCGCAAATTTTAAATAGGCCCAGGATTGCCTTTTCTATAGTCTATACTATACTGTCGCAAATTTAAAATACGGTGAGTATGGCCCTTTCTATTGTAAATTTTTCAAAAAATAATTTTTTACTGTCGCAAATTTTAAATACGCCGGGTATTGCCTTTTCTATTGTAAATTTTTCCAAAAATAATTTTTTTCTGTCGCCAATTTTAAATACGGCGAGTATGGCCTTTTCTATAATAAATTTTTCAAAAAATTATTTTCAAATGTGGCAAACTTTAAAAACGCCGAGGATTGTTTTTCTATAGTAAATTTTTCAAAAAGGTTTTTTTTACTGTCGCAAATTTTAGTTACGGCGAGGATTGCCTTTTCAATTGTAAATTTTTCAAAATATAAATTTTACCGTCGCAAATTTTAAATATGCCGAGGATTGCCTTTTCTGTAGTAAAATTTTCAAAATATTATTTTTTTCTGTCGCAAATTTTAAATACGGCTGGTTTGACCTTTTCTATAGAAAATTTTCCAACAAATTATTTTCTACCGTCGCAAATTTTAAATTCGCCAGGGATTGCCTTTTATATTGCAAATTTTTTCAAAAAAATATTTTTACTGTCGCAAATTTTAAATAGGCCGAGGATTGCCTTTTCTATAGTAAATTTTTCAAAAAATTATTTGTTATTGTCGCAAATTTTAAACATGCCGGGGATTGCCTTTTCTATTGTAATTTTTCAAAAAATTATTTTTTTCTGTCGCAAATTTTAAAGGCGGCGAGTATGGCCTTTTTTATAGTAAATTTTTCAAAAAATTATTTTTAACTGTCGCAAATTTTAAAAACGCCGAGGATTGTTTTTCTAAAGCAAATTTTTCAAAAAATTATTTTTTACTGTCGCAAATTTTACTTACGCCGAGGATTGCCTTTTCAATAGTAAATTTTTCAAAAAATAAATTTTACCGTCGCAAATTTTAAATACCCTGAGGATTGCCTTTTCTATAGTAAATTTTCCAAAAAATAATTTTTATTTTCGCAAATTTTAAATGCGCCGAGAATTTCTTTTCTATAGTAAATTTTTCAAAAAATTATTTTTTACTGTCGCAAATTTTAAATACGCCGAGGATTGCCGTTTCTGTAGTAAATTTTTAAAAAAATTATTTTGTCGGTCGCAAATTTTAAATACGACGAGAATTGCCTTTTCTATAGTAAATTTTTCAAAAAATTATTTTATTCTGTCGCAAATTTTAAATAGGGCAAGTATGAACATTTCTATAGTAAATTTTTCAGAAAATAGCATTTTACTGTCGAAAATTTTAAATACGCCGAAGATTGCCTTTTCTGTAGTAGATATTTCAAAAAATATTTTTTTATTGTCGCAAGTTTTAAGTACGCCGAGGATTGCCTTTTCTATAGTCAATTTTTCAAAAAATATTTTTTACTGTCGCAAATTTTAAATACACCGGGTTTGGCCTTTCTATAGTAAATTATTCAAAAAATAATATTTTACCGTCGAAAATTTAAAATACGCCGAGGATTGCCTTTTCTATAGTAAATTTTCCAACAAATTATTTTCTACCCTCGCAAATTTTAAATACGCCAGGTATTGCCTTTTCTATTGTAAATTTTTCAAACAATTATTTTCACTGTCGCAAATTTTAAATACGCCGACGATTGCCTTTTCTATAGTAAATTTTGCAAAAATATTTTTTACTGGCGGAAATTTTAAATACGCCTAGGATTGCCTTTACTATAGTATGTTTTTTGAAAAATTATTTTTTACCTTCCCAAATTTTAAATACGCCGAGGATTGCCTTTTCTATAGTAAATTTTTCAAAAAATTATTTTCACTGTCGCAAATTTTAAATACGCCGAGGATTGCCTTTGCTATAGTAAATTTTTCAAAAAATAATTTTTTACTGTCGCAAATTTTAAAAACGCTGAGGATTGCCTTTTCAATAGTAAATTTTTCAAAAAATAAATTTTACCGTCGCAAATTTTAAAAACGCCGAGGGTTGCCTTTTCTATAGTAAATTTTTCAAAAATATTTTTTATTTTCGCAAATTTTAAATAAACCGAGGATTGCCTTTTCTATAGTAAATATTTCAAAGAATTATTTTTTACTGTCGCAAATTTTAAATACGCCGAGGATTGCCTTTTCTATAGTAAATTTTGCAAAAAATTATTTTTTACTGGCGCAAATTTTAAATACGCCGAGGATTGCCTTTACTATAGTAA
This sequence comes from Dioctria rufipes, assembly GCA_963924295.1. Lineage (NCBI taxonomy): Eukaryota > Metazoa > Arthropoda > Insecta > Diptera > Asilidae > Dioctria > Dioctria rufipes. Next base: position 258,491 of record CAWUPM010000171.1, on the reverse strand, counting down.
ATTTTTTGAAAAATTATTTTTTACCTTCGCAAAGTTTAAATACACCGAGGATTGCCTTTTCTATAGTAAATTTTTCAAAAAATTATTTTCACTGTCGCAAATTTTAAATACGCCGAGCATTGCATTTCTATAGTAAATTTTTCAAAAAATTATTGTTTACTGTCGCAAATTTTAAATACGCCGAGGATTGCCTTTTCTATAGTAAATTTTGCAAAAAATTATTTTTTACTGGCGCAAATTTTAAATACGCCGTGGATTGCCTTTACTATAGTCAATTTTTTGAAAAATTTTTTTTTACCTTCGCAAATTTTAAATACGCCGAGCATTGCCTTTTCTATAGTAAATTTTTCGAAAAATTATTTTTTTCTGTTGCAAATTTTAAATGCGGCGAATATGGCCTTTTTTATAGTAAATTTTTCAAAAAATTATTTTTAACTGTCGCAAATTTTAAAAACTCCGAGGATTGCCTTTTCTATAGTAAATTTTTCAAAAAATTATTTTTTAACGTCGCAAATTTTAATTACGCCGAAGATACCCTTTTCATTAGTAAATTTTTCAAAAACTAAATTTTACCGTCGCAAGTTTTAAATACTCCGAGGATTGCCTTTTCCATAGTAAATTTTTCAAAAAATAATTTTTATTTTCGCTCATTTTAAATGCGCCGAGAATTGCCTTTTCTATAGTAAATTTTTCAAAAAATTCTTTTTTACTGTCGCAAATTTTAAATACGCCGAGGATTGTCTTTTCTATTATAAATTTTTCAAAATATTATTTTTTTCTGTCGCAAATTTTAAATACGGCGAGTATGGTCTTTTCTATAGTAAATTTTTCAAATAATTATTTTTTACTTTCGCAAATTTTAAATACGCCGAGGATTACCTTTTCTATTATAGATTTTTAAAAAAAATTATTTTTTTCTGTCGCAAATTTTAACTACGGCGAGTATGGTCTTTTCTATAGTAAATTTTTCAAAAAATTATTTTTTACTGTCGCAAATTTTAAATACGGCGAGAATGACCTTTTCTATAGTAAATTTTTCAAAAAATAATTTTTTACTGTCGGAATTTTAAATACGCCGAGGATTGCCATTTCTATAGTAAATTATTAAAAAAGTTATTTTTTACTGTCGCAAATTTAAAATACGGTGATTATGGCCCTTTCTATTGTAAATTTTTCAAAAAATTATTTTTTACTCTCGGAATTTTAAATACGCCGAGGATTGCCTTTTCTATTATAAATTTTTCAAAAAATTATTTTTTTCTGTCGCAAATTTTAAATACGGCGAGTATGGTCTTTTCTATAGTAAATTTTTAAAAAAATTATTTTTTCTGTCGCAAATTTTAAATACGCCGAGGATCGCCTTTTCTGTTATAAATGTTTCAAAAAATTATTTTTTTCTGTCGCAAATTTTAAATACGGCGAGTATGGTCTTCTCTATAGTAAATTTTTCAAAAAATTATTTTTTACTGTCGCAAATTTTAAATACGGCGAGAATGACCTTTTCTATAGTAAATTTTTCAAAAAATTATTTTTTACTGTCGCAAATTTAAAATACGGTGAGTATGGCCCTTTCTATTGTAAATTTTTCAAAAAATTATTTTTTACTGTCGCAAATTTTAAATACGCCGAGGATTGCCTTTTCTATAGTAAATTTTTCAAAAAATAATTTTTTTCTGTCGCAAATTTTAAATACGGCGAGTATGGTCTTTTCTATAGTAAAGTTTTCAAAAAATTATTTTTTATTGTCGCAAATTTAAAATACGGTGAGTATGGCCCTTTCTATTGTAAATTTTTCAAAAAATTATTTTTTTCTGTAGCAAATTTTAAATACGGCGAGTATGGTCTTTTCTATAGTAAATTTTTCAAAAAATTATTTTTTACTTTCGCAAACTTTAAATACGCCGAGGATTGCCTTTTCTATTATAAATTTTTCAAAAAATTATTTTTTTCTGTCGCAAATTTTAAATACGGCGAGTATGGTCTTTTCTATAGTAAATTTTTCAAAAAATTATTTTTTACTGTCGCAAATTTTAAATACGGCGAGAATGACCTTTTTTATAGTAAATTTTTCAAAAATAATTTTTTACTGTCGGAATTTTAAATACGCCGAGGATTGCCATTTCTATAGTAAAATTTAAAAAAAAATATTTTTTACTGTCGCAAATTTAAAATACGGTGACTATGGCCCTTTCTATTGTAAATTTTTCAAAAAATAATTTTTTTCTCTCGGAATTTTAAATACGCCGAGGATTGCCTTTTCTATTATAAATTTTTCAAAAAATTATTTTTTGCTGTCGCAAATTTTAAATACGGCGAGTATGGTCTTTTCTATAGTAAATTTTTAAAAAAATTATTTTTTCTGTCGCAAATTTTAAATACGCCGAGGATTGCCTTTTCTATTATAAATTTTTCAAAAAATTATTTTTTTCTGTCGCAAATTTTAAATACGGCGAGTATGGTCTTTTCTATAGTAAATATTTCAAAAAATAATTTTTTTCTGTCGCAAATTTCAAATACGGCGAGTATGGTCTTTTCTATAGTAAATTTTTCAAAAAATTATTTTTTACTGTCGCAAATTTAATATACGGTGAGTATGGCCCTTTCTATTGTAAATTTTTCAAAAAATAATTTTTTACTGTCGCAAATTTTAAATACGCCGAGTATTGCCTTTTCTATAGTAAATTTTTCAAAAAATAATTTTTTTCTGTCGCAAATTTAAAATACGGTGAGTATGGCCCTTTCTATTGTAAATTTTTCAAAAAATAATTTTTTACTGTCGCAAATTTTAAATACGCCGAGTATTGCCTTTTCTATTGTAAATTTTTCCAAAAATAATTTTTTTCTGTCGCCAATTTTAAATACGGCGAGTATGGCCTTTTCTATAATAAATTTTTCAAAAAATTATTTTCAAATGTGGCAAACTTTATAAACGCCGAGGATTGTTTTTCTATAGTAAATTTTTCAAAAAGTTATTTTTTACTGTCGCAAATTTTAATTACGGCGAGGGTTGCCTTTTCAATTGTAAATTTTTCAAAAAATAAATTTTACCGTCGCCAATTTTAAATATGCCGAGGATTGCCTTTTCTGTAGTAAATTTTTCAAAATATTGTTTTTTTCTGTCGCAAATTTTAAATACGGTGGGTTTGACCTTTTCTATAGAAAATTTTCCAACAAATTATTTTCTACCGTCGCAAATTTTAAATACGCCAGGGATTGCCTTTTATATTGCAAATTTTTTCAAAAAAATATTTTTACTGTCGCAAATTTTAAATAGGCCGAGGATTGCCTTTTCTATAGTAAATTTTTCAAAAAATTATTTGTTATTGTCGCAAATTTTAAACACGCCGGGGATTGCCTTTTCTATTGTAATTTTTCAAAAAATTATTTTTTTCTGTCGCAAATTTTAAATACTCTGAGGATTGCCTTTTCTATAGTAAATTTTCCAAAAAATAATTTTTAATTTCGCAAATTTTAAATGCGCCGAGAATTTCCTTTTCTATAGTAAATTTTTCAAAAAATTATTTTTTACTGTCGCAAATTTTAAATACGCCGAGGATTGCCTTTTCTATTATAAATTTTTCAAAAAATTATTTTTTTCTGTAGCAAATTTTAAATACGGTGAGTATGGTATTTTCTATAGTAAATTTTTCAAAAAATTACTTTTTACAGTCGCAAATTTTAAATACGGCGAGTATGACCTTTTCTATAGTAAATTTTTCAAAAAATAATTTTTTTCTGTCGCAAATTTTAAATACGGCGAGTATGGTCTTCTCTATAGTAAATTTTTCAAAAAATTATTTTTTACTGTCGCAAATTTTAAATACGGCGAGAATGACCTTTTCTATAGTAAATTTTTCAAAAAATTATTTTTTACTGTCGCAAATTTAAAATACGGTGAGTATGGCCCTTTCTATTGTAAATTTTTCAAAAAATTATTTTTTACTGTCGCAAATTTTAAATACGCCGAGGATTGCCTTTTCTATCGTAAATTTTTCAAAAAATAATTTTTTTCTGTCGCAAATTTTAAATACGGCGAGTATGGTCTTTTCTATAGTAAAGTTTTCAAAAAATTATTTTTTATTGTCGCAAATTTAAAATACGGTGAGTATGGCCCTTTCTATTGTAAATTTTTCAAAAAATTATTTTTTTCTGTAGCAAATTTTAAATACGGCGAGTATGGTCTTTTCTATAGTAAATTTTTCAAAAAATTATTTTTTACTTTCGCAAATTTTAAATACGCCGAGGATTGCCTTTTCTATTATAAATTTTTCAAAAAATTATTTTTTTCTGTCGCAAATTTTAAATACGGCGAGTATGGTCTTTTCTATAGTAAATTTTTCAAAAAATTATTTTTTACTGTCGCAAATTTTAAATACGGCGAGAATGACCTTTTTTATAGTAAATTTTTCAAAAAATAATTTTTTACTGTCGGAATTTTAAATACGCCGAGGATTGCCATTTCTATAGTAAAATTTAAAAAAAAATATTTTTTACTGTCGCAAATTTAAAATACGGTGACTATGGCCCTTTCTATTGTAAATTTTTCAAAAAATAATTTTTTTCTCTCGGAATTTTAAATACGCCGAGGATTGCCTTTTCTATTATAAATTTTTCAAAAAATTATTTTTTGCTGTCGCAAATTTTAAATACGGCGAGTATGGTCTTTTCTATAGTAAATTTTTAAAAAAATTATTTTTTCTGTCGCAAATTTTAAATACGCCGAGGATTGCCTTTTCTATTATAAATTTTTCAAAAAATTATTTTTTCCTGTCGCAAATTTTAAATACGGCGAGTATGGTCTTTTCTATAGTAAATATTTCAAAAAATAATTTTTTTCTGTCGCAAATTTCAAATACGGCGAGTATGGTCTTTTCTATAGTAAATTTTTCAAAAAATTATTTTTTACTGTCGCAAATTTAATATACGGTGAGTATGGCCCTTTCTATTGTAAATTTTTCAAAAAATAATTTTTTACTGTCGCAAATTTTAAATACGCCGAGTATTGCCTTTTCTATAGTAAATTTTTCAAAAAATAATTTTTTTCTGTCGCAAATTTAAAATACGGTGAGTATGGCCCTTTCTATTGTAAATTTTTCAAAAAATAATTTTTTACTGTCGCAAATTTTAAATACGCCGAGTATTGCCTTTTCTATTGTAAATTTTTCCAAAAATAATTTTTTTCTGTCGCCAATTTTAAATACGGCGAGTATGGCCTTTTCTATAATAAATTTTTCAAAAAATTATTTTCAAATGTGGCAAACTTTATAAACGCCGAGGATTGTTTTTCTATAGTAAATTTTTCAAAAAGTTATTTTTTACTGTCGCAAATTTTAATTACGTCGAGTGTTGCCTTTTCAATTGTAAATTTTTCAAAAAATAAATTTTACCGTCGCCAATTTTAAATATGCCGAGGATTGCCTTTTCTGTAGTAAATTTTTCAAAATATTGTTTTTTTCTGTCGCAAATTTTAAATACGGTGGGTTTGACCTTTTCTATAGAAAATTTTCCAACAAATTATTTTCTACCGTCGCAAATTTTAAATACGCCAGGGATTGCCTTTTATATTGCAAATTTTTTCAAAAAAATATTTTTACTGTCGCAAATTTTAAATAGGCCGAGGATTGCCTTTTCTATAGTAAATTTTTCAAAAAATTATTTGTTATTGTCGCAAATTTTAAACACGCCGGGGATTGCCTTTTCTATTGTAATTTTTCAAAAAATTATTTTTTTCTGTCGCAAATTTTAAATACTCTGAGGATTGCCTTTTCTATAGTAAATTTTCCAAAAAATAATTTTTAATTTCGCAAATTTTAAATGCGCCGAGAATTTCCTTTTCTATAGTAAATTTTTCAAAAAATTATTTTTTACTGTCGCAAATTTTAAATACGCCGAGGATTGCCTTTTCTATTATAAATTTTTCAAAAAATTATTTTTTTCTGTAGCAAATTTTAAATACGGTGAGTATGGTATTTTCTATAGTAAATTTTTCAAAAAATTACTTTTTACAGTCGCAAAGTTTAAATACGGCGAGTATGACCTTTTCTATAGTAAATTTTTCAAAAAATAATTTTTTACTGTCGGAATTTTAAATACGCCTAGAATTGCCGTTTCTATAGTAAATTTTTAAAAAAATTACTTTTTCGGTCGCAAATTTTAAATACGACGAGAATTGCCTTTTCTATAGTAAATTTTTCAAAAAATTATTTTATTCTGTCGCAAATTTTAAATAGGGCGAGTATGAACTTTTCTATAGTAAATTTTTCAGAAAATAACTTTTTACTGTCGAACATTTTAAATATGCCGAAGATTGCCTTTTCTCTAGTAAATATTTCAAAAAATATTTTTTTACTGTCGCAAGTTTTAAGTACGCCGAGGATTGCCTTTTCTATAGTCAATTTTTCAAAAAATATTTTTTACTGTCGCAGATTTTAAATACACCGAGTTTGGCCTTTCTATAGTAAATTATTCAAAAAATAATATTTTACCGTAGAAAATTTAAAATACGCCGAGGATTGCCTTTTCTATAGTAAATTTTCCAACAAATTATTTTCTACCCTCCCAAATTTTAAATCCGCCAGGTATTGCCTTTTCTATTGTAAATTTTTCAAACAATTATTTTTACTGTCGCAAATTTTAAATATATATATATATTTAATATAGTAAATTTTGCAAAAAATTATTTTTTAACTGTAGCAAATTTTAAATACGCCGAGTATTGCCTTTTCTATTGTAAATTTTTCCAAAAATAATTTTTTTCTGTCGCCAATTTTAAATACCGCGAGTATGGCCTTTTCTATAATAAATTTTTCAAAAAATTATTTTCAAATGTGGCAAACTTTAAAAACGCCGAGGATTGTTTTTCTATAGTAAATTTTTCGCAAAGTTATTTTTTACTTTCGCAAATTTTAATTACGCCGAGGATTGCCTTTTCAATAGTAAAATTTTCAAAAAATAAATTTTACCGTCGCATATTTTAAATACGCCGAGGATTGCCTTTTCTATAGTAAATTTTTCAAAAAATTATTTTTTCTGTCGCAAATTTTAAAAACGCCGAGGATTGCCTTTTCAATAGTAAATTTTTCAAAAAATAAATTTTACCGTCGCAAATTTTAAATACGCCGAGGGTTGCATTTTCTATAGTAAATTTTTCAAAAAATAATTTTTATTTTCGCAAATTTTAAATAAACCGAGGATTGCATTTTCTATAGTAAATTTTTCAAAGATTTATTTTTTACTGTCACAAATTTTAAATACGCCGAGGATTGCCTTTTCTATTGTAAACTTTTCAAAAAATAATTTTTTTCTGTCGCAAATTTTAAATATGGCGAGAATGGCCTTTTCTATAGTAAATTTTTCAAAAAATTATTTTTAACTGTCGCAAATTCTAAAAACGCCGATTGTCTTTTCTATAGAAAATTTTTCAAGAAGTTATTTTTTACTGTCGCAAATTTTAAATACGCCGAGGATTGCATTTTCTATAGTATATTATTCAAAAAATAATATTTTACTGTCGAAAATTTAAAATACGCCGAGGATTGCCTTTTCTATAGTAAATTTTCCAACAAATTATTTTCTACCCTCGCAAATTTTAAATACGCCAGATATTGCCTTTTCTATTGTAAATTTTTCAAATAATTATTTTTACTGTCGCAAATTTTAAATACGCGGAGGATTGCCTTTTCTATAGTAAATTTTGCAAAAAATAATTTTTTACTGTAGCAAATTTTAAATACGCCGAGTATTGCCTTTTCTATTGTAAATTTTTCCAAAAATAGTTTTTTTCTGTCGCCAATTTTAAATACGGCGAGTATGGCCTTTTCTATAATAAATTTTTCAAAAAATTATTTTCAAATGTGGCAAACTTTAAAAACGCCGAGGATTGTTTTTCTATAGTAAATTTTTCGCAAAATTATTTTTTACTGTCGCAAATTTTAATTACGCCGAGGATTGCCTTTTCAATAGTAAATTTTTCAAAAAATAAATTTTACCGTCGCAAATTTTAAATATGTCGAGGATTGCCTTTTCTATAGTAAATTTTTCAAAATATTATTTTTTTCTGTCGCAAATTTTAAATACGGCGGATTTGACCTTTTCTATAGAAAATTTTCCAACAAGTTATTTTCTACCGTCGCAAATTTTAAATTCGCCAGGGATTGCCTTTTCTATTGTAAATTTTTTAAAAAAATTATTTTTACTGTCGCAAATTTTATATAGGCCGAGGATTGCCTTTTCTATAGTAAATTTTCAAAAAATTATTTGTTATTTTCGCAAATTTTAAATACGCCAGGGATTGCCTTTTCTATTGTAATTTTTCAAAAAGTTATTTTTTTCTGTCGCATATTTTAAATGCGGCGAGTATGGCCTTTTTTATAGTAAATTTTTCAAAAAATTATTTTTAACTGTCGCAAACTTTAAAAACTCCGAGAATTGCCTTTTCTATAGTAAATTTTTCAACAAATTATTTTTTACCGTCGCAAATTTTAATTACGCCGAAGATTCCCTTTTCAATAGTAAATTTTTCTAAAACTAAATTTTACCGTCGCAAATTTTAAATACTCCGAGGATTGCCTTTTCTATAGTAAATTTTTCAAAAAATTATTTTTATTTTCGCAAATTTTAAATGCGCCGAGAATTGCCTTTTCTATAGTAAATTTTTCAAAAAATTATTTTTTACTGTCGCAAATTTTAAATACGCCGAGGATTGCTTTTTCTATTATAAATTTTTCAAAAAATTACTTTTTTCTGTCGCAAATTTTAAATATGGCGAGTATGGTCTTTTCTATAGTAAATTTTTCAAAAAAATATTTTTTACGGTCACAAATTTTAAATACGGCTAGAATGACCTTTTCTATAGTAAATTTTTCAAAAACTAATTTTCTACTGTCGGAATTTGAAATACGCCGAGGATTGCCATTTCTATAGTAAATTTTTAAAAAAAATATTTTTTCTGTCGAAAATTTTAAATACGACGAGAATTGCCTTTTCAATAGTAAATTTTTCAAAAAATTATTTTATTCTGTCGCAAATTTTAAATAGGGCGAGTATGACTTTTCTATAGTAAATTTTTCAGAAAACAACTTTTTACTGTCGAAAATTTTAAATACGCCGAGGATTGCCTTTTCTATAGTAAATTTTTCAAAAAATAATTTTTTACTGTCGCAAATTTTAAATACGCCAAGGATTGCCTTTTCTATAGTAAATTTTTCAAAAAATTATTTTTTTCTGTCGCAAATTTAAAATACGGTGAGTTTGGCCCTTTCTATTGTAAATTTTTCAAAAAATATTTTTTTACTGTCGGAATTTTAAATACGCCGAGGATTGCCATTTGTATAGTAAATTTTTAAAAAAAATATTTTTTCTGTCGCAAATTGTAAATACGACGAGAATTGACTTTTCTATAGTAAATTTTTCAAAAAATTATTTTATTCTGTCGCAAATTTTAAATAGGACGAGTATGACCTTTTCTATAGTAAATATTTCAAAAAATATTTTATTACTGTCGCAAGTTTTAAGTACGCCGAGGATTACCTTTTCTATAGTCAATTTTTCAAAAAATAATTTTGACTTTCGCAAATTTTGAATACGGCGAGTATGGCCTTTTCTATAGAAAATTTTTCAAAAAATAATTTTTTACTGTCGCAATATTTAAATACACCAAGGATTGCCTTTTCTATAGTAAATTTTTCAAAAAATTATTTTTTACTGTCGCAAATTTAAAATATGGTGAGTATGGCCCTTTCTATTGTAAATTTTTCAAAATATAATTTTTTACTGTCGCAAATTTTAAATACGCCGAGGATTGCCTTTTCTATAGTAAATTTTTCAAAAAGTTATTTTTTACTGTCGCAAATTTTAAATACGCCGAGGATTGCCTTTTCTATAGAAACTTTTTGAAAAATTATTTTTTCTGTCGCAAATTTTGTATACGCGAGTGTGGCCTTTTCTATTGTAAATTTTTCAAAAAATATTTTTTTACTGTCCCAAATTTTAAGCACGCCATGGATTGCCTTTTCTATAGTAAATTTTTCAAAAAATTATTTTTTACGGTCGCAAATTTTAAATACGCCGAGGATTGCCTTTTCTATAGTAAATTTTTCAAAAAATAATTTTAATTTTCGCAAATTTTGAATACGGCGAGTATGGCCTTATCTATAGTAAATTTTTCAAAAAATAATTTTTTAATGTCGCAAATTTTAAATACGCCAAGGATTGCCTTTTCTATAGTAAATTTTTCAAAAAATTATTTTTTATTGTCGCAAATTTAAAATACGGTGAGTATGGCCCTTTCTGTTGTACATTTTTCAAAAAATAATTTTTTACTGTCGCAAATTTTAAATACGCCGAGGATTGCCTTTTCTATAGTAAATTTTTCAAAAAAATAATTTTTTACTGGCGCAAATTTTAAATACGCCGAGTATTGCCTTTGCTATAGTAAATTTTTCAAAAAATTATTTTTTACGGTCGCAAATTTTAAATACGCCGAGGATTGCCTTTTCTATAGTAAATTTTTCAAAAAATAATTTTAATTTTCGCAAATTTTGAATACGGCGAGTATGGCCTTATCTATAGTAAATTTTTCAAAAAATAATTTTTTAATGTCGGAAATTTTAAATACGCCAAGGATTGCCTTTTCTATAGTAGATTTGTCAAAAAATTATTTTTTATTGTCGCAAATTTAAAATACCGTGAGTATGGCCTTTTCTATTTATTGTACATTTTTCAAAAAATAATTTTTTACTGTCGCAAATTTTAAATACGCCGAGGATTGCCTTTTCTATAGTAAATTTTTCAAAAAATTATTTTTTACTGTCGCAAATTTTAAATACGCCGAGGATTGAATTTTCTATAGAAACTTTTTGAAAAATTATTTTTTCTGTCGCAAATTTTGTATACGCGAGTGTGGCCCTTTCTATTGTAAATTTTTCAAAAAATATTTTTTTACTGTCCCAAATTTTAAACACGCCAAGGATTGCCTTTTCTATAGTAAATTTTTCAAAAAATTATTTTTTACTGTCGCAAATTTTAAATACGCCGAGGATTGCCTTGTCTATAGTAAATTTTTCAAAAAATAATTTTAATTTTCGCAAATTTTTAATACGGCGAGTATGGCCTTATCTATAGTAAATTTTTCAAAAAAAAATTTTTAATGTCGCAAATTTTAAATACGCCAAGGATTGCCTTTTCTATAGTAAATTTTTCAAAAAAATATTTTTTATTGTCGCAAATTTAAAATACGGTGAGTATGGCCCTTTCTATTGTACATTTTTCAAAAAATAATTTTTTACTCTCGCAAATTTTAAATACGCCGAGCATTGCCTTTTCTATAGTAAATTTTTCAAAAAATTATTTTCACTGTCGCAAATTTTAAATACGCCGAGGATTGTCTTTGCTATAGTAAATTTTTCAAAAAATAATTTTTTACTGTCGCAAATTTTAAAAACGCAGAGGATTGCCTTTTCAATAGTAAATTTTTCAAAAAATAAATTTTACCGTCGCAAATTTTAAATACGCCGAGGGTTGCCTTTTCTATAGTAAATTTTTCAAAAAATACTTTTTTACTGTCGCAAATTTTTCAAAAAATAAATTTTACCGTCGCAAATTTTAAATACACCGAGGATTGAATTTTCTATAGAAACTTTTTGAAAAATTATTTTTTCTGTCGCAAATTTTGTATACGCGAGTGTGGCCCTTTCTATTGTAAATTTTTCAAAAAATAATTTTTTACTGTCCCAAATTTTAAACACGCCAAGGATTGCCTTTTCTATAGTAAATTTTTCAAAAAATTATTTTTTACTGTCGCAAATTTTAAATACGCCGAGGATTGCCTTTTCTATAGTAAATTTTTCAAAAAATAATTTTAATTTTCGCAAACTTTGAATACGGCGAGTATGGACTTATCTATAGTAAATTTTTCAAAAAATAATTTTTTAATGTCGCAAATTTTAAATACGCTAAGGAATGCCTTTTCTATAATAAATTTTTCAAAAAATTATTTTTTATTGTCGCAAATTTAAAATACGGTGAGTATGGCCCTTGCTATAGTAAATTTTTCAAAAAATAATTTTTTACTGTCGCAAATTTTAAAAACGCCGAGGATTGCCTTTTCGATAGTAAATTTTTCAAAAAATTATTTTTTACTGGCGCAAATTTTAAATACGCCGAGGATTGCATTTACTATAGTAAATTTTTTGAAAAATTATTTTTTACCTTCGCAAATTTTAAATACACCGAGGGTTGCCTTTTCTATAGTAAATTTTTCAAAAAATTATTTTCACTGTCGCAAATTTTAAATACGCCGAGGATTGCCTTTTCTATAGTAAATTTTTCAAAAAATTATTTTTTACTGTCGCAAATTTTAAAAACGCCGATGATTGCCTTTTCAATAGTAAATTTTTCAAAAAATAAATTTTACCGTCGAAAATTTTAAATACGCCGAGGGTTGCATTTTCTATAGTAAATTTTTCAAAAAATAATTTTTATTTTCGCAAATTTTAAATAAACCGAGGATTGCCTTTTCTATAGTAAATTTTTCGAAGAATTATTTTTTATTGTCACAAATTTTGTATACGCGAGTGTGGCTCTTTCTATTGTAAATTTTTCAAAAAATATTTTTTTACTGTCCCAAATTTTAAACACGCCGAGGATTGCCTTTTCTATTATAAATTTTTCAAAATATTATTTTTTTCTGTCGCAAATTTTAAATACGGCGAGTATGGTCTTTTCTATAGTAAATTTTTCAAAAAATTATTTTTTACTTTCGCAAATTTTAAATACGCCGAGGATTACCTTTTCTATTATAGATTTTTAAAAAAAATTATTTTTTTCTGTCGCAAATTTTAACTACGGCGAGTATGGTCTTTTCTATAGTAAATTTTTCAAAAAATTATTTTTTACTGTCGCAAATTTTAAATACGGCGAGAATGACCTTTTCTATAGTAAATTTTTCAAAAAATAATTTTTTACTGTCGGAATTTTAAATACGCCGAGGATTGCCATTTCTATAGTAAATTATTAAAAAAATTATTTTTTACTGTCGCAAATTTAAAATACGGTGATTATGGCCCTTTCTATTGTAAATTTTTCAAAAAATTATTTTTTACTCTCGGAATTTTAAATACGCCGAGGATTGCCTTTTCTATTATAAATTTTTCAAAAAATTATTTTTTTCTGTCGCAAATTTTAAATACGGCGAGTATGGTCTTTTCTATAGTAAATTTTTAAAAAAATTATTTTTTCTGTCGCAAATTTTAAATACGCCGAGGATCGCCTTTTCTATTATAAATGTTTCAAAAAATTATTTTTTTCTGTCGCAAATTTTAAATACGGCGAGTATGGTCTTCTCTATAGTAAATTTTTCAAAAAATTATTTTTTACTGTCGCAAATTTTAAATACGGCGAGAATGACCTTTTCTATAGTAAATTTTTCAAAAAATTATTTTTTACTGTCGCAAATTTAAAATACGGTGAGTATGGCCCTTTCTATTGTAAATTTTTCAAAAAATTATTTTTTACTGTCGCAAATTTTAAATACGCCGAGGATTGCCTTTTCTATAGTAAATTTTTCAAAAAATAATTTTTTTCTGTCGCAAATTTTAAATACGGCGAGTATGGTCTTTTCTATAGTAAAGTTTTCAAAAAATTATTTTTTATTGTCGCAAATTTAAAATACGGTGAGTATGGCCCTTTCTATTGTAAATTTTTCAAAAAATTATTTTTTACTGTCGCAAATTTTAAATACGGCGAGAATGACCTTTTTTATAGTAAATTTTTCAAAAAATAATTTTTTACTGTCGGAATTTTAAATACGCCGAGGATTGCCATTTCTATAGTAAAATTTAAAAAAAAATATTTTTTACTGTCGCAAATTTAAAATACGGTGACTATGGCCCTTTCTATTGTAAATTTTTCAAAAAATAATTTTTTTCTCTCGGAATTTTAAATACGCCGAGGATTGCCTTTTCTATTATAAATTTTTCAAAAAATTATTTTTTGCTGTCGCAAATTTTAAATACGGCGAGTATGGTCTTTTCTATAGTAAATTTTTAAAAAAATTATTTTTTCTGTCGCAAATTTTAAATACGCCGAGGATTGCCTTTTCTATTATAAATTTTTCAAAAAATTATTTTTTTCTGTCGCAAATTTTAAATACGGCGAGTATGGTCTTTTCTATAGTAAATATTTCAAAAAATAATTTTTTTCTGTCGCAAATTTTAAATACGGCGAGTATGGTCTTTTCTATAGTAAATTTTTCAAAAAATTATTTTTTACTGTCGCAAATTTAATATACGGTGAGTATGGCCCTTTCTATTGTAAATTTTTCAAAAAATAATTTTTTACTGTCGCAAATTTTAAATACGCCGAGTATTGCCTTTTCTATAGTAAATTTTTCAAAAAATAATTTTTTTCTGTCGCAAATTTAAAATACGGTGAGTATGGCCCTTTCTATTGTAAATTTTTCAAAAAATAATTTTTTACTGTCGCAAATTTTAAATACGCCGAGTATTGCCTTTTCTATTGTAAATTTTTCCAAAAATAATTTTTTTCTGTCGCCAATTTTAAATACGGCGAGTATGGCCTTTTCTATAATAAATTTTTCAAAAAATTATTTTCAAATGTGGCAAACTTTATAAACGCCGAGGATTGTTTTTCTATAGTAAATTTTTCAAAAAGTTATTTTTTACTGTCGCAAATTTTAATTACGGCGAGGGTTGCCTTTTCAATTGTAAATTTTTCAAAAAATAAATTTTACCGTCGCCAATTTTAAATATGCCGAGGATTGCCTTTTCTGTAGTAAATTTTTCAAAATATTGTTTTTTTCTGTCGCAAATTTTAAATACGGTGGGTTTGACCTTTTCTATAGAAAATTTTCCAACAAATTATTTTCTACCGTCGCAAATTTTAAATACGCCAGGGATTGCCTTTTATATTGCAAATTTTTTCAAAAAAATTTTTTTACTGTCGCAAATTTTAAATAGGCCGAGGATTGCCTTTTCTATAGTAAATTTTTCAAAAAATTATTTGTTATTGTCGCAAATTTTAAACACGCCGGGGATTGCCTTTTCTATTGTAATTTTTCAAAAAATTATTTTTTTCTGTCGCAAATTTTAAATACTCTGAGGATTGCCTTTTCTATAGTAAATTTTCCAAAAAATAATTTTTAATTTCGCAAATTTTAAATGCGTCGAGAATTTCCTTTTCTATAGTAAATTTTTCAAAAAATTATTTTTTACTGTCGCAAATTTTAAATACGCCGAGGATTGCCTTTTCTATTATAAATTTTTCAAAAAATTATTTTTTTCTGTAGCAAATTTTAAATACGGTGAGTATGGTATTTTCTATAGTAAATTTTTCAAAAAATTACTTTTTACAGTCGCAAAGTTTAAATACGGCGAGTATGACCTTTTCTATAGTAAATTTTTCAAAAAATAATTTTTTACTGTCGGAATTTTAAATACGCCTAGAATTGCCGTTTCTATAGTAAATTTTTAAAAAAATTACTTTTTCGGTCGCAAATTTTAAATACGACGAGAATTGCCTTTTCTATAGTAAATTTTTCAAAAAATTATTTTATTCTGTCGCAAATTTTAAATAGGGCGAGTATGAACTTTTCTATAGTAAATTTTTCAGAAAATAACTTTTTACTGTCGAACATTTTAAATATGCCGAAGATTGCCTTTTCTCTAGTAAATATTTCAAAAAATATTTTTTTACTGTCGCAAGTTTTAAGTACGCCGAGGATTGCCTTTTCTATAGTCAATTTTTCAAAAAATATTTTTTACTGTCGCAGATTTTAAATAAACCGAGTTTGGCCTTTCTATAGTAAATTATTCAAAAAATAATATTTTACCGTAGAAAATTTAAAATACGCCGAGGATTGCCTTTTCTATAGTAAATTTTCCAACAAATTATTTTCTACCCTCCCAAATTTTAAATCCGCCAGGTATTGCCTTTTCTATTGTAAATTTTTCAAACAATTATTTTTACTGTCGCAAATTTTAAATATATATATATATTTAATATAGTAAATTTTGCAAAAAATTATTTTTTAACTGTAGCAAATTTTAAATACGCCGAGTATTGCCTTTTCTATTGTAAATTTTTCCAAAAATAATTTTTTTCTGTCGCCAATTTTAAATACCGCGAGTATGGCCTTTTCTATAATAAATTTTTCAAAAAATTATTTTCAAATGTGGCAAACTTTAAAAACGCCGAGGATTGTTTTTCTATAGTAAATTTTTCGCAAAGTTATTTTTTACTTTCGCAAATTTTAATTACGCCGAGGATTGCCTTTTCAATAGTAAAATTTTCAAAAAATTAATTTTACCGTCGCATATTTTAAATACGCCGAGGATTGCCTTTTCTATAGTAAATTTTTCAAAAAATTATTTTTTCTGTCGCAAATTTTAAAAACGCCGAGGATTGCCTTTTCAATAGTAAATTTTTCAAAAAATAAATTTTACCGTCGCAAATTTTAAATACGCCGAGGGTTGCATTTTCTATAGTAAATTTTTCAAAAAATGATTTTTATTTTCGCAAATTTTAAATAAACCGAGGATTGCATTTTCTATAGTAAATTTTTCAAAGATTTATTTTTTACTGTCACAAATTTTAAATACGCCGAGGATTGCCTTTTCTATTGTAAACTTTTCAAAAAATAATTTTTTTCTGTCGCAAATTTTAAATATGGCGAGAATGGCCTTTTCTATAGTAAATTTTTCAAAAAATTATTTTTAACTGTCGCAAATTCTAAAAACGCCGAGGATTGTCTTTTCTATAGAAAATTTTTCAAGAAGTTATTTTTTACTGTCGCAAATTTTAAATACGCCGAGGATTGCATTTTCTATAGTATATTATTCAAAAAATAATATTTTACTGTCGAAAATTTAAAATACGCCGAGGATTGCCTTTTCTATAGTAAATTTTCCAACAAATTATTTTCTACCCTCGCAAATTTTAAATACGCCAGATTTTGCCTTTTCTATTGTAAATTTTTCAAATAATTATTTTTACTGTCGCAAATTTTAAATACGCGGAGGATTGCCTTTTCTATAGTAAATTTTGCAAAAAATAATTTTTTACTGTAGCAAATTTTAAATACGCCGAGTATTGCCTTTTCTATTGTAAATTTTTCCAAAAATAGTTTTTTTCTGTCGCCAATTTTAAATACGGCGAGTATGGCCTTTTCTATAATAAATTTTTCAAAAAATTATTTTCAAATGTGGCAAACTTTAAAAACGCCGAGGATTGTTTTTCTATAGTAAATTTTTCGCAAAATTATTTTTTACTGTCGCAAATTTTAATTACGCCGAGGATTGCCTTTTCAATAGTAAATTTTTCAAAAAATAAATTTTACCGTCGCAAATTTTAAATATGTCGAGGATTGCCTTTTCTATAGTAAATTTTTCAAAATATTATTTTTTTCTGTCGCAAATTTTAAATACGGCGGGTTTGACCTTTTCTATAGAAAATTTTCCAACAAGTTATTTTCTACCGTCGCAAATTTTAAATTCGCCAGGGATTGCCTTTTCTATTGTAAATTTTTTCAAAAAATTATTTTTACTGTCGCAAATTTTATATAGGCCGAGGATTGCCTTTTCTATAGTAAATTTTCAAAAAATTATTTGTTATTTTCGCAAATTTTAAATACGCCAGGGATTGCCTTTTCTATTGTAATTTTTCAAAAAGTTATTTTTTTCTGTCGCAAATTTTAAATGCGGCGAGTATGGCCTTTTTTATAGTAAATTTTTCAAAAAATTATTTTTAACTGTCGCAAACTTTAAAAACTCCGAGAATTGCCTTTTCTATAGTAAATTTTTCAACAAATTATTTTTTACCGTCGCAAATTTTAATTACGCCGAAGATTCCCTTTTCAATAGTAAATTTTTCTAAAACTAAATTTTACCGTCGCAAATTTTAAATACTCCGAGGATTGCCTTTTCTATAGTAAATTTTTCAAAAAATTATTTTTATTTTCGCAAATTTTAAATGCGCCGAGAATTGCCTTTTCTATAGTAAATTTTTCAAAAAATTATTTTTTACTGTCGCAAATTTTAAATACGCCGAGGATTGCTTTTTCTATTATAAATTTTTCAAAAAATTACTTTTTTCTGTCGCAAATTTTAAATATGGCGAGTATGGTCTTTTCTATAGTAAATTTTTCAAAAAAATATTTTTTACGGTCACAAATTTTAAATACGGCTAGAATGACCTTTTCTATAGTAAATTTTTCAAAAACTAATTTTCTACTGTCGGAATTTGAAATACGCCGAGGATTGCCATTTCTATAGTAAATTTTAAAAAAAATATTTTTTCTGTCGAAAATTTTAAATACGACGAGAATTGCCTTTTCAATAGTAAATTTTTCAAAAAATTATTTTATTCTGTCGCAAATTTTAAATAGGGCGAGTATGACTTTTCTATAGTAAATTTTTCAGAAAACAACTTTTTACTGTCGAAAATTTTGAATACGCCGAGGATTGCCTTTTCTATAGTAAATTTTTCAAAAAATAACTTTAATTTTCGCAAATTTTGAATACGGCGAGTATGGCCTTATCTATAGTAAATTTTTCAAAAAATAATTTTTTACTGTCGCAAATTTTAAATACGCCAAGGATTGCCTTTTCTATAGTAAATTTTTCAAAAAATTATTTTTTTCTGTCGCAAATTTAAAATACGGTGAGTTTGGCCCTTTCTATTGTAAATTTTTCAAAAAATATTTTTTTACTGTCGGAATTTTAAATACGCCGAGGATTGCCATTTGTATAGTAAATTTTTAAAAAAAATATTTTTTCTGTCGCAAATTGTAAATACGACGAGAATTGACTTTTCTATAGTAAATTTTTCAAAAAATTATTTTATTCTGTCGCAAATTTTAAATAGGACGAGTATGACCTTTTCTATAGTAAATATTTCAAAAAATATTTTATTACTGTCGCAAGTTTTAAGTACGCCGAGGATTACCTTTTCTATAGTCAATTTTTCAAAAAATAATTTTGACTTTCGCAAATTTTGAATACGCCAAGGATTGCCTTTTCTATAGAAATTTTTCAAAAAATAATTTTTTACTGTCGCAATATTTAAATACACCAAGGATTGCCTTTTCTATAGTAAATTTTTCAAAAAATTATTTTTTACTGTCGCAAATTTAAAATATGGTGAGTATGGCCCTTTCTATTGTAAATTTTTCAAAATATAATTTTTTACTGTCGCAAATTTTAAATACGCCGAGGATTGCCTTTTCTATAGTAAATTTTTCAAAAAGTTATTTTTTACTGTCGCAAATTTTAAATACGCCGAGGATTGCCTTTTCTATAGAAACTTTTTGAAAAATTATTTTTTCTGTCGCAAATTTTGTATACGCGAGTGTGGCCCTTTCTATTGTAAATTTTTCAAAAATATTTTTTTACTGTCCCAAATTTTAAGCACGCCAAGGATTGCCTTTTCTATAGTAAATTTTTCAAAAAATTATTTTTTACGGTCGCAAATTTTAAATACGCCGAGGATTGCCTTTTCTATAGTAAATTTTTCAAAAAATAATTTTAATTTTCGCAAATTTTGAATACGGCGAGTATGGCCTTATCTATAGTAAATTTTTCAAAAAATAATTTTTTAATGTCGCAAATTTTAAATACGCCAAGGATTGCCTTTTCTATAGTAAATTTTTCAAAAAATTATTTTTTATTGTCGCAAATTTAAAATACGGTGAGTATGGCCCTTTCTGTTGTACATTTTTCAAAAAATAATTTTTTACTGTCGCAAATTTTAAATACGCCGAGGATTGCCTTTTCTATAGTAAATTTTTCAAAAAAATAATTTTTTACTGGCGCAAATTTTAAATACCGCCGAGTATTGCCTTTGCTATAGTAAATTTTTCAAAAAATTATTTTTTACGGTCGCAAATTTTAAATACGCCGAGGATTGCCTTTTCTATAGTAAATTTTTCAAAAAATAATTTTAATTTTCGCAAATTTTGAATACGGCGAGTATGGCCTTATCTATAGTAAATTTTTCAAAAAATAATTTTTTAATGTCGGAAATTTAAATACGCCAAGGATTGCCTTTTCTATAGTAGATTTTTCAAAAATTATTTTTTATTGTCGCAAATTTAAAATACCGTGAGTATGGCCCTTTCTATTTATTGTACATTTTTCATTTTCAAAAAATAATTTTTTACTGTCGCAAATTTTAAATACGCCGAGGATTGCCTTTTCTATAGTAAATTTTTCAAAAAATTATTTTTACTGTCGCAAATTTTAAATACGCCGAGGATTGAATTTTCTATAGAAACTTTTTGAAACATTATTTTTTCTGTCGCAAATTTTGTATACGCGAGTGTGGCCCTTTCTATTGTAAATTTTTCAAAAAATATTTTTTTACTGTCCCAAATTTTAAACACGCCAAGGATTGCCTTATCTATAGTAAATTTTTCAAAAAATTATTTTTTACTGTCGCAAATTTTAAATACGCCGAGGATTGCATTGTCTATAGTAAATTTTTCAAAAAATAATTTTAATTTTCGCAAATTTTAATACGGCGAGTATGGCCTTATCTATAGTAAATTTTTCAAAAAAAAATTTTTAATGTCGCAAATTTTAAATACGCCAAGGATTGCCTTTTCTATAGTAAATTTTTCAAAAAAATATTTTTTATTGTCGCAAATTTAAAATACGGTGAGTATGGCCCTTTCTATTGTACATTTTTCAAAAATAATTTTTTACTCTCGCAAATTTTAAATACGCCGAGGATTGCCTTTTCTATAGTAAATTTTTCAAAAAATTATTTTTTACTGTCGCAAATTTAAAATATGGTGAGTATGGCCCTTTCTATTGTAAATTTTTCAAAATATAATTTTTTACTGTCGCAAATTTTAAATACGCCGAGGATTGCCGTTTCTATAGTAAATTTTTCAAAAAGTTATTTTTTACTGTCGCAAATTTTAAATACGCCGAGGATTGCCTTTTCTATAGAAACTTTTTGAAAAATTATTTTTTTCTGTCGCAAATTTTGTATACGCGAGTGTGGCCCTTTCTATTGTAAATTTTCAAAAAATATTTTTTTACTGTCCCAAATTTTAAGCACGCCAAGGATTGCCTTTTCTATAGTAAATTTTTCAAAAAATTATTTTTTACGGTCGCAAATTTTTAAATACGCCGAGGATTGCCTTTTATATAGTAAATTTTTCAAAAAATAATTTTAATTTTCGCAAATTTTGAATACGGCGAGTATGGCCTTATCTATAGTAAATTTTTCAAAAAATAATTTTTTAATGTCGCAAATTTTAAATACGCCAAGGATTGCCTTTTCTATAGTAAATTTTTCAAAAAATTATTTTTTATTGTCGCAAATTTAAAATACGGTGAGTATGGCCCTTTCTGTTGTACATTTTTCAAAAATAATTTTTTACTGTCGCAAATTTTAAATACGCCGAGGATTGCCTTTTCTATAGTAAATTTTTCAAAAAAATAATTTTTTACTGGCGCAAATTTTAAATACGCCGAGTATTGCCTTTGCTATAGTAAATTTTTCAAAAAATTATTTTTTACGGTCGCAAATTTTAAATACGCCGAGGATTGCCTTTTCTATAGTAAATTTTTCAAAAAATAATTTTAATTTTCGCAAATTTTGAATACGGCGAGTATGGCCTTATCTATAGTAAATTTTCAAAAAATAATTTTTTAATGTCGGAAATTTTAAATACGCCAAGGATTGCCTTTTCTATAGTAGATTTTTCAAAAAATTAGTTTTTATTGTCGCAAATTTAAAATACCGTGAGTATGGCCTTTTCTATTTATTGTACATTTTTCAAAAAATAATTTTTTACTGTCGCAAATTTTAAATACGCCGAGGATTGCCTTTTCTATAGTAAATTTTTCAAAAATTATTTTTTACTGTCGCAAATTTTAAATACGCCGAGGATTGAATTTTCTATAGAAACTTTTTGAAACATTATTTTTTCTGTCGCAAATTTTGTATACGCGAGTGTGGCCCTTTCTATTGTAAATTTTTCAAAAAATATTTTTTTACTGTCCCAAATTTTAAACACGCCAAGGATTGCCTTATCTATAGTAAATTTTTCAAAAAATTATTTTTTACTGTCGCAAATTTTAAATACGCCGAGGATTGCATTGTCTATAGTAAATTTTTCAAAAAATAATTTTAATTTTCGCAAATTTTTAATACGGCGAGTATGGCCTTATCTATAGTAAATTTTCAAAAAAAAATTTTTAATGTCGCAAATTTTAAATACGCCAAGGATTGCCTTTTCTATAGTAAATTTTTCAAAAAAAATATTTTTTATTGTCGCAAATTTAAAATACGGTGAGTATGGCCCTTTCTATTGTACATTTTTCAAAAAGTAATTTTTTACTCTCGCAAATTTTAAATACGCCGAGGATTGCCTTTTCTATAGTAAATTTTTCAAAAAATTATTTTTTACTGTCGCAAATTTTAAATACGCCGAGGATTGCCTTTTCTATAGTAAATTTTTCAAAAAAATAATTTTAATTTTCGCAAACTTTGAATACGGCGAGTATGGACTTATCTATAGTAAATTTTTCAAAAAATAATTTTTAATGTCGCAAATTTTAAATACGCCAAGGAATGCCTTTTCTATAATAAATTTTTCAAAAAATTATTTTTTATTGTCGCAAATTTAAAATACGGTGAGTATGGCCCTTGCTATAGTAAATTTTTCAAAAAATAATTTTTTACTGTCGCAAATTTTAAAAACGCCGAGGATTGCCTTTTCGATAGTAAATTTTTCAAAGAATTATTTTTACTGTCGCAAATTTTAAATACGCCGAGGATTGCCTTTTCTATAGTAATTTTGCAAAAAATTATTTTTTACTGGCGCAAATTTTAAATACGCCGAGGATTGCATTTACTATAGTAAATTTTTTGAAAAATTATTTTTTACCTTCGCAAATTTTAAATACACCGAGGGTTGCCTTTTCTATAGTAAATTTTTCAAAAAATTATTTTCACTGTCGCAAATTTTAAATACGCCGAGGATTGCCTTTTCTATAGTAAATTTTTCAAAAAATTATTTTTTACTGTCGCAAATTTTAAAAACGCCGAGGATTGCCTTTTCAATAGTAAATTTTTCAAAAAATAAATTTTACCGTCGAAAATTTTAAATACGCCGAGGGTTGCATTTTCTATAGTAAATTTTTCAAAAAATAATTTTTATTTTCGCAAATTTTAAATAAACCGAGGATTGCCTTTTCTATAGTAAATTTTTCGAAGAATTATTTTTTACTGTCACAAATTTTGTAAATTTGTAAATTGTAAATTTTTCAAAAAATATTTTTTTACTGTCCCAAATTTTAAACACGCCAAGGATTGCCTTTTCTATAGTAAATTTTTCAAAAAATAAATTTTACCGTCGAAAATTTTAAATACGCCGAGGGTTGCATTTTCTATAGTAAATTTTTCAAAAATAATTTTTATTTTCGCAAATTTTAAATAAACCGAGGATTGCCTTTTCTATAGTAAATTTTTCAAAGAATTATTTTTTACTGTCACAAATTTTGTATACGCGAGTGTGGCCCTTTCTATTGTAAATTTTTCAAAAAATATTTTTTTACTGTCCCAAATTTTAAACACGCCAAGGATTGCCTTTTCTATAGTAAATTTTTCAAAAAATTATTTTTTATTGTCGCAAATTTAAAATACGGTGAGTATGGCCTTTTCTATTTATTGTACATTTTTCAAAAAATAATTTTTTACTGTCGCAAATTTTAAATACGCCGAGGATTGCCTTTTCTATAGTAAATTTTTCAAAAATTATTTTTTACTGTCGCAAATTTTAAATACGCCGAGGATTGAATTTTCTATAGAAACTTTTTGAAAAATTATTTTTTCTGTCGCAAATTTTGTATACGCGAGTGTGGCCCTTTCTATTGTAAATTTTTCAAAAAATATTTTTTTACTGTCCCAAATTTTAAACACGCCAAGGATTGCCTTTTCTATAGTAAATTTTTCAAAAAATTATTTTTTACTGTCGCAAATTTTAAATACGCCGAGGATTGCCTTTTCTATAGTAAATTTTTCAAAAAATAATTTTAATTTTCGCAAATTTTGAATACGGCGAGTATGGCTTTATCTATAGTAAATTTTCAAAAAATAATTTTTTAATGTCGCAAATTTTAAATGCGCCAAGGATTGCCTTTTCTATAGTAAATTTTTCAAAAATTATTTTTTATTGTCGCAAATTTAAAATACGGTGAGTATGGCCTTTTCTATTGTACATTTTCAAAAAATAATTTTTTACTGTCGCAAATTTTAAATACGCCGAGGATTGCCTTTTCTATAGTAAATTTTTCAAAAAATTATTTTTTACTGTCGCAAATTTTAAATACGCCGAGGATTGAATTTTCTATAGAAACTTTTTGAAAAATTATTTTCTCTGTCGCAAATTTTGTATACGCGAGTGTGGCCCTTTCTATTGTAAATTTTTCACAAAATATTTTTTTACTGTCCCAAATTGTAAACACGCCAAGGATTGCCTTTTCTATGGTAAATTTTTCAAAAAATTATTTTTTACTGTCGCAAATTTTAAATACGCCGAGGATTGCCTTTTCTATAGTAAATTTTTCAAAAAATAATTTTAATTTTCGCAAATTTTTAATACGGCGAGTATGGCCTTATCTATAGTAAATTTTTCAAAAAATAATTTTTTAATGACGCGAATTTTAAATACGCCAAGGATTGCCTTTTCTATAGTAAATTTTTCAAAAAATAATTTTTTAATGTCGCAAATTTTAAATGCGCCAAGGATTGCCTTTTCTGTAGTAAATTTTTCAAAAAATTATTTTTTATTGTCGCAAATTTAAAATACGGTGAGTATGGCCTTTTTTATTGTACATTTTTCAAAAAATAATTTTTTACTGTCGCAAATTTTAAATACGCCGAGGATTGCCTTTTCTATAGTAAATTTTTCAAAAAATTATTTTTTACTGTCGCAAATTTTAAATACGCCGAGGATTGAATTTTCTATAGAAACTTTTTGAAAAATTATTTTTTCTGTCGCAAATTTTGTATACGCGAGTGTGGCCCTTTCTATTGTAAATTTTTCACAAAATATTTTTTTACTGTCCCAAATTTTAAACACGCCAAGGATTGCCTTTTCTATAGTAAATTTTTCAAAAAATTATTTTTTACTGTCGCAAATTTTAAATACGCCGAGGATTGCCTTTTCTATAGTAAATTTTTCAAAAAATTATTTTCACTGTCGCAAATTTTAAATACGCCGAGGATTGCCTTTGCTATAGTAAATTTTTCAAAAAATAATTTTTTACTGTCGCAAATTTTAAAAACGCAGAGGATTGCCTTTTCAATAGTAAATTTTTCAAAAAATAAATTTTACCGTCGCAAATTTTAAATACGCCGAGGATTGCCTTTTCTATAGTAAATTTTTCAAAAAATTATTTTCACTGTCGCAAATTTTAAATACGCCGAGGATTGCCTTTGCTATAGTAAATTTTTCAAAAAATAATTTTTTACTGTCGCATATTTTAAAAACGCCGAGGATTGCCTTTTCAATAGTAAATTTTTCTAAAACTAAATTTTACCGTCGCAAATTTTAAATACTCCGAGGATTGCCTTTTCTATAGTAAATTTTTCAAAAAATAATTTTTATTTTCGCAAATTTTAAATACGGTGAGTATGGCCCTTTCTATTGTACATTTTTCAAAAAATAATTTTTTACTGTCGCAAATTTTAAATACGCCGAGGATTGCCTTTTCTATAGTAAATTTTTCAAAAAATAATTTCAATTTTCGCAAATTTTGAATGCGGCGAGTATGGCCTTATCTATAGTAAATTTTTCAAAAAATAATCTTTTAATGTCGCAAATTTTAAATACGCCAAGGATTGCCTTTTCTATAGTAGATTTTTCAAAAACTTATTTTTTATTGTCGCAAATTTAAAATACGGTGAGTATGGCCTTTTCTATTTATTGTACATTTTTCAAAAAATAATTTTTTACTGTCGCAAATTTTAAAAACGCAGAGGATTGCCTTTTCAATAGTAAATTTTTCAAAAAATAAATTTTACCGTCGCAAATTTTAAATACGCCGAGGATTGCCTTTTCTATAGTAAATTTTTCAAAAAATTATTTTCACTGTCGCAAATTTTAAATACGCCGAGGATTGCCTTTGCTATAGTAAATTTTTCAAAAAATAATTTTTTACTGTCGCAAATTTTAAAAACGCAGAGGATTGCCTTTTCAATAGTAAATTTTTCAAAAAATAAATTTTACCGTCGCAAATTTTAAATACGCCGAGGATTGCCTTTTCTATAGTAAATTTTTCAAAAAATTATTTTCACTGTCGCAAATTTTAAATACGCCGAGGATTGCCTTTGCTATAGTAAATTTTTCAAAAAATAATTTTTTACTGTCGCATATTTTAAAAACGCCGAGGATTGCCTTTTCAATAGTAAATTTTTCTAAAACTAAATTTTACCGTCGCAAATTTTAAATACTCCGAGGATTGCCTTTTCTATAGTAAATTTTTCAAAAAATAATTTTTATTTTCGCAAATTTTAAATACGGTGAGTATGGCCCTTTCTATTGTACATTTTTCAAAAAATAATTTTTTACTGTCGCAAATTTTAAATACGCCGAGGATTGCCTTTTCTATAGTAAATTTTTCAAAAAATAATTTCAATTTTCGCAAATTTTGAATGCGGCGAGTATGGCCTTATCTATAGTAAATTTTTCAAAAAATAATCTTTTAATGTCGCAAATTTTAAATACGCCAAGGATTGCCTTTTCTATAGTAGATTTTTCAAAAACTTATTTTTTATTGTCGCAAATTTAAAATACGGTGAGTATGGCCTTTTCTATTTATTGTACATTTTTCAAAAAATAATTTTTTACTGTCGCAAATTTTAAATACGCCGAGGATTGCCTTTTCTATAGTAAATTTTTCAAAAAATAATTTTAATTTTCGCAAATTTTGAATACGGCGAGTATGGCCTTATCTATAGTAAATTTTTCAAAAAATAATTTTTTAATGTCGGAAATTTTAAATACGCCAAGGATTGCCTTTTCTATAGTAGATTTTTCAAAAAATTAGTTTTTATTGTCGCAAATTTAAAATACCGTGAGTATGGCCTTTTCTATTTATTGTACATTTTTCAAAAAATAATTTTTTACTGTCGCAAATTTTAAATACGCCGAGGATTGCCTTTTCTATAGTAAATTTTTCAAAAAATTATTTTTTACTGTCGCAAATTTTAAATACGCCGAGGATTGAATTTTCTATAGAAACTTTTTGAAACATTATTTTTTCTGTCGCAAATTTTGTATACGCGAGTGTGGCCCTTTCTATTGTAAATTTTTCAAAAAATATTTTTTTACTGTCCCAAATTTTAAACACGCCAAGGATTGCCTTATCTATAGTAAATTTTTCAAAAAATTATTTTTTACTGTCGCAAATTTTAAATACGCCGAGGATTGCATTGTCTATAGTAAATTTTTCAAAAAATAATTTTAATTTTCGCAAATTTTTAATACGGCGAGTATGGCCTTATCTATAGTAAATTTTTCAAAAAAAAATTTTTAATGTCGCAAATTTTAAATACGCCAAGGATTGCCTTTTCTATAGTAAATTTTTCAAAAAAATATTTTTTATTGTCGCAAATTTAAAATACGGTGAGTATGGCCCTTTCTATTGTACATTTTTCAAAAAGTAATTTTTTACTCTCGCAAATTTTAAATACGCCGAGGATTGCCTTTTCTATAGTAAATTTTTCAAAAAATTATTTTTTACTGTCGCAAATTTTAAATACGCCG
The DNA here is from genome assembly GCA_963924295.1 of Dioctria rufipes. Lineage (NCBI taxonomy): Eukaryota > Metazoa > Arthropoda > Insecta > Diptera > Asilidae > Dioctria > Dioctria rufipes. The sequence continues at coordinate 230,692 of CAWUPM010000171.1, read as the reverse complement.
AGGATTGCCTTTTCTATAGTAAATTTTTCAAAAAATAATTTTAATTTTCGCAAACTTTGAATACGGCGAGTATGGACTTATCTATAGTAAATTTTTCAAAAAATAATTTTTTAATGTCGCAAATTTTAAATACGCCAAGGAATGCCTTTTCTATAATAAATTTTTCAAAAAATTATTTTTTATTGTCGCAAATTTAAAATACGGTGAGTATGGCCCTTCCTATAGTAAATTTTTCAAAAAATAATTTTTTACTGTCGCAAATTTTAAAAACGCCGAGGATTGCCTTTTCGATAGTAAATTTTTCAAAGAATTATTTTTTACTGTCGCAAATTTTAAATACGCCGAGGATTGCCTTTTCTATAGTAAATTTTGCAAAAAATTATTTTTTACTGGCGCAAATTTTAAATACGCCGAGGATTGCATTTACTATAGTAAATTTTTTGAAAAATTATTTTTTACCTTCGCAAATTTTAAATACACCGAGGGTTGCCTTTTCTATAGTAAATTTTTCAAAAAATTATTTTCACTGTCGCAAATTTTAAATACGCCGAGGATTGCCTTTTCTATAGTAAATTTTTCAAAAAATTATTTTTTACTGTCGCAAATTTTAAAAACGCCGAGGATTGCCTTTTCAATAGTAAATTTTTCAAAAAATAAATTTTACCGTCGAAAATTTTAAATACGCCGAGGGTTGCATTTTCTATAGTAAATTTTTCAAAAAATAATTTTTATTTTCGCAAATTTTAAATAAACCGAGGATTGCCTTTTCTATAGTAAAATTTTCGAAGAATTATTTTTTACTGTCACAAATTTTGTAAATTTGTAAATTGTAAATTTTTCAAAAAATATTTTTTTACTGTCCCAAATTTTAAACACGCCAAGGATTGCCTTTTCTATAGTAAATTTTTCAAAAAATAAATTTTACCGTCGAAAATTTTAAATACGCCGAGGGTTGCATTTTCTATAGTAAATTTTTCAAAAAATAATTTTTATTTTCGCAAATTTTAAATAAACCGAGGATTGCCTTTTCTATAGTAAATTTTTCAAAGAATTATTTTTTACTGTCACAAATTTTGTATACGCGAGTGTGGCCCTTTCTATTGTAAATTTTTCAAAAAATATTTTTTTACTGTCCCAAATTTTAAACACGCCAAGGATTGCCTTTTCTATAGTAAATTTTTCAAAAAATTATTTTTTATTGTCGCAAATTTAAAATACGGTGAGTATGGCCTTTTCTATTTATTGTACATTTTTCAAAAAATAATTTTTTACTGTCGCAAATTTTAAATACGCCGAGGATTGCCTTTTCTATAGTAAATTTTTCAAAAAATTATTTTTTACTGTCGCAAATTTTAAATACGCCGAGGATTGAATTTTCTATAGAAACTTTTTGAAAAATTATTTTTTCTGTCGCAAATTTTGTATACGCGAGTGTGGCCCTTTCTATTGTAAATTTTTCAAAAAATATTTTTTTACTGTCCCAAATTTTAAACACGCCAAGGATTGCCTTTTCTATAGTAAATTTTTCAAAAAATTATTTTTTACTGTCGCAAATTTTAAATACGCCGAGGATTGCCTTTTCTATAGTAAATTTTTCAAAAAATAATTTTAATTTTCGCAAATTTTGAATACGGCGAGTATGGCTTTATCTATAGTAAATTTTTCAAAAAATAATTTTTTAATGTCGCAAATTTTAAATGCGCCAAGGATTGCCTTTTCTATAGTAAATTTTTCAAAAAATTATTTTTTATTGTCGCAAATTTAAAATACGGTGAGTATGGCCTTTTCTATTGTACATTTTTCAAAAAATAATTTTTTACTGTCGCAAATTTTAAATACGCCGAGGATTGCCTTTTCTATAGTAAATTTTTCGAAAAATTATTTTTTACTGTCGCAAATTTTAAATACGCCGAGGATTGAATTTTCTATAGAAACTTTTTGAAAAATTATTTTCTCTGTCGCAAATTTTGTATACGCGAGTGTGGCCCTTTCTATTGTAAATTTTTCACAAAATATTTTTTTACTGTCCCAAATTGTAAACACGCCAAGGATTGCCTTTTCTATGGTAAATTTTTCAAAAAATTATTTTTTACTGTCGCAAATTTTAAATACGCCGAGGATTGCCTTTTCTATAGTAAATTTTTCAAAAAATAATTTTAATTTTCGCAAATTTTTAATACGGCGAGTATGGCCTTATCTATAGTAAATTTTTCAAAAAATAATTTTTTAATGACGCGAATTTTAAATACGCCAAGGATTGCCTTTTCTATAGTAAATTTTTCAAAAAATAATTTTTTAATGTCGCAAATTTTAAATGCGCCAAGGATTGCCTTTTCTGTAGTAAATTTTTCAAAAAATTATTTTTTATTGTCGCAAATTTAAAATACGGTGAGTATGGCCTTTTTTATTGTACATTTTTCAAAAAATAATTTTTTACTGTCGCAAATTTTAAATACGCCGAGGATTGCCTTTTCTATAGTAAATTTTTCAAAAAATTATTTTTTACTGTCGCAAATTTTAAATACGCCGAGGATTGAATTTTCTATAGAAACTTTTTGAAAAATTATTTTTTCTGTCGCAAATTTTGTATACGCGAGTGTGGCCCTTTCTATTGTAAATTTTTCACAAAATATTTTTTTACTGTCCCAAATTTTAAACACGCCAAGGATTGCCTTTTCTATAGTAAATTTTTCAAAAAATTATTTTTTACTGTCGCAAATTTTAAATACGCCGAGGATTGCCTTTTCTATAGTAAATTTTTCAAAAAATTATTTTCACTGTCGCAAATTTTAAATACGCCGAGGATTGCCTTTGCTATAGTAAATTTTTCAAAAAATAATTTTTTACTGTCGCAAATTTTAAAAACGCAGAGGATTGCCTTTTCAATAGTAAATTTTTCAAAAAATAAATTTTACCGTCGCAAATTTTAAATACGCCGAGGATTGCCTTTTCTATAGTAAATTTTTCAAAAAATTATTTTCACTGTCGCAAATTTTAAATACGCCGAGGATTGCCTTTGCTATAGTAAATTTTTCAAAAAATAATTTTTTACTGTCGCATATTTTAAAAACGCCGAGGATTGCCTTTTCAATAGTAAATTTTTCTAAAACTAAATTTTACCGTCGCAAATTTTAAATACTCCGAGGATTGCCTTTTCTATAGTAAATTTTTCAAAAAATAATTTTTATTTTCGCAAATTTTAAATACGGTGAGTATGGCCCTTTCTATTGTACATTTTTCAAAAAATAATTTTTTACTGTCGCAAATTTTAAATACGCCGAGGATTGCCTTTTCTATAGTAAATTTTTCAAAAAATAATTTCAATTTTCGCAAATTTTGAATGCGGCGAGTATGGCCTTATCTATAGTAAATTTTTCAAAAAATAATCTTTTAATGTCGCAAATTTTAAATACGCCAAGGATTGCCTTTTCTATAGTAGATTTTTCAAAAACTTATTTTTTATTGTCGCAAATTTAAAATACGGTGAGTATGGCCTTTTCTATTTATTGTACATTTTTCAAAAAATAATTTTTTACTGTCGCAAATTTTAAATACGCCGAGGATTGCCTTTTCTATAGTAAATTTTTCAAAAAATAATTTTTTACTGTCGCAAATTTTAAAAACGCAGAGGATTGCCTTTTCAATAGTAAATTTTTCAAAAAATAAATTTTACCGTCGCAAATTTTAAATACGCCGAGGATTGCCTTTTCTATAGTAAATTTTTCAAAAAATTATTTTCACTGTCGCAAATTTTAAATACGCCGAGTATTGCCTTTGCTATAGTAAATTTTTCAAAAAATAATTTTAATTTTCGCAAATTTTGAATACGGCGAGTATGGCCTTATCTATAGTAAATTTTTCAAAAAATAATTTTTTAATGTCGCAAATTTTAAATACGCCAAGGATTGCCTTTTCTATAGTAGATTTTTCAAAAAATTATTTTTTATTGTCGCAAATTTAAAATACGGTGAGTATGGCCTTTTCTATTTATTGTACATTTTTCAAAAAATAATTTTTTACTGTCGCAAATTTTAAATACGCCGAGGATTGCCTTTTCTATAGTAAATTTTTCAAAAAATAATTTCAATTTTCGCAAATTTTGAATGCGGCGAGTATGGCCTTATCTATAGTAAATTTTTCAAAAAATAATCTTTTAATGTCGCAAATTTTAAATACGCCAAGGATTGCCTTTTCTATAGTAGATTTTTCAAAAACTTATTTTTTATTGTCGCAAATTTAAAATACGGTGAGTATGGCCTTTTCTATTTATTGTACATTTTTCAAAAAATAATTTTTTACTGTCGCAAATTTTAAATACGCCGAGGATTGCCTTTTCTATAGTAAATTTTTCAAAAAATAATTTTTTACTGTCGCAAATTTTAAAAACGCAGAGGATTGCCTTTTCAATAGTAAATTTTTCAAAAAATAAATTTTACCGTCGCAAATTTTAAATACGCCGAGGATTGCCTTTTCTATAGTAAATTTTTCAAAAAATTATTTTCACTGTCGCAAATTTTAAATACGCCGAGTATTGCCTTTGCTATAGTAAATTTTTCAAAAAATAATTTTAATTTTCGCAAATTTTGAATACGGCGAGTATGGCCTTATCTATAGTAAATTTTTCAAAAAATAATTTTTTAATGTCGCAAATTTTAAATACGCCGAGGATTGCCTTTTCTATAGTAAATTTTTCAAAAAATTATTTTTTACTTTCGCAAATTTTAAATACGCCGAGGATTGAATTTTCTATAGAAACTTTTTGAAAAATTATTTTTTATTGTCGCCAATTTAAAATACGGTGAGTATGGCCCTTTCTATTGTACATTTTTCAAAAAATAATTTTTTACTGTCGCAAATTTTAAATATGCCAAGGATTGCCTTTTCTATAGTAGATTTTTCAAAAAATTATTTTTTATTGTCGCAAATTTGAAATACGGTGAGTATGGCCTTTTCTATTTATTGTACATTTTTCAAAAAATAATTTTTTACTGTCGCAAATTTTAAATACGCCGAGGATTGCCTTTTCTATAGTAAATTTTTCAAAAAATAATTTTTTAATGTCGCAAATTTTAAATACGCCAAGGATTGCCTTTTCTATAGTAAATTTTTCAAAAAATTATTTTTTATTGTCGCAAATTTAAAATACGGTGAGTATGGCCCTTTCTATTGTACATTTTTCAAAAAATAATTTTTTACTGTCGCAAATTTTAAATACGCCGAGGATTGCCTTTTCTATAGTAAATTTTTCAAAAAATAATTTTTTTCTGTCGCAAATTTTAAATACGCCGAGTATTGCCTTTGCTATAGTAAATTTTTCAAAAAATAATTTTAATTTTCGCAAATTTTGAATACGGCGAGTATGGCCTTATCTATAGTAAATTTTTCAAAAAATAATTTTTTAATGTCGCAAATTTTAAATACGCCAAGGATTGCCTTTTCTATAGTAGATTTTTCAAAAAATTATTTTTTATTGTCGCAAATTTAAAATACGGTGAGTATGGCCTTTTCTATTTATTGTACATTTTTCAAAAAATAATTTTTTACTGTCGCAAATTTTAAATGCGCCGAGGATTGCCTTTTCTATAGTAAATTTTTCAAAAAATTATTTTTTACTGTCGCAAATTTTAAATACGCCGAGGATTGCCTTTTCTATAGTAAATTTTTCAAAAAATAATTTTAATTTTCGCAAATTTTGAATACGGCGAGTATGGCCTTATCTATAGTAAATTTTTCAAAAAATAATTTTTTAATGTCGCAAATTTTAAATGCGCCAAGGATTGCCTTTTCTATAGTAAATTTTTCAAAAAATTATTTTTTATTGTCGCAAATTTAAAATACGGTGAGTATGGCCTTTTCTATTGTACATTTTTCAAAAAATAATTTTTTACTGTCGCAAATTTTAAATACGCCGAGGATTGCCTTTTCTATAGTAAATTTTTCAAAAAATTATTTTTTACTGTCGCAAATTTTAAATACGCCGAGGATTGAATTTTCTATAGAAACTTTTTGAAAAATTATTTTTTCTGTCGCAAATTTTGTATACGCGAGTGTGGCCCTTTCTATTGTAAATTTTTCAAAAAATATTTTTTTACTGTCCCAAATTTTAAACACGCCAAGGATTGCCTTTTCTATAGTAAATATTTCAAAAAATTATTTTTTACTGTCGCAAATTTTAAATACGCCAAGGATTGCCTTGTCTATAGTAAATTTTTCCAAAAATAATTTTAATTTTCGCAAATTTTTAATACGGCGAGTATGGCCTTATCTATTGTAAATTTTTCAAAAAATAATTTTTTAATGTCGCAAATTTTAAATACGCCAAGGATTGCCTTTTCTATAGTAAATTTTTCAAAAAAATATTTTTTATTGTCGCAAATTTAAAATACGGTGAGTATGGCCCTTTCTATTGTACATTTTTCAAAAAATAATTTTTTACTCTCGCAAATTTTAAATACGCCGAGGATTGCCTTTTCTATAGTAAATTTTTCAAAAAATTATTTTCACTGTCGCAAATTTTAAATACGCCGAGGATTGTCTTTGCTATAGTAAATTTTTCAAAAAATAATTTTTACTGTCGCAAATTTTAAAAACGCAGAGGATTGCCTTTTCAATAGTAAATTTTTCAAAAAATAAATTTTACCGTCGCAAATTTTAAATACGCCGAGGGTTGCCTTTTCTATAGTAAATTTTTCAAAAAATAATTTTTTACTGTCACAAATTTTTCAAAAAATAAATTTTGCCGTCGCAAATTTTAAATACACCGAGGATTGAATTTTCTATAGAAACTTTTTGAAAAATTATTTTTTCTGTCGCAAATTTTGTATACGCGAGTGTGGCCCTTTCTATTGTAAATTTTTCAAAAAATATTTTTTTACTGTCCCAAATTTTAAACACGCCAAGGATTGCCTTTTCTATAGTAAATTTTTCAAAAAATTATTTTTTACTGTCGCAAATTTTAAATACGCCGAGGATTGCCTTTTCTATAGTAAATTTTTCAAAAAATAATTTTAATTTTCGCAAACTTTGAATACGGCGAGTATGGACTTATCTATAGTAAATTTTTCAAAAAATAATTTTTTAATGTCGCAAATTTTAAATACGCCAAGGAATGCCTTTTCTATAATAAATTTTTCAAAAAATTATTTTTTATTGTCGCAAATTTAAAATACGGTGAGTATGGCCCTTGCTATAGTAAATTTTTCAAAAAATAATTTTTTACTGTCGCAAATTTTAAAAACGCCGAGGATTGCCTCTTCGATAGTAAATTTTTCAAAGAATTATTTTTTACTGTCGCAAATTTTAAATACGCCGAGGATTGCCTTTTCTATAGTAAATTTTGCAAAAAATTATTTTTTACTGGCGCCAATTTTAAATACGCCGAGGATTGCCTTTACTATAGTAAATTTTTTGAAAAAATATTTTTTACCTTCGCAAATTTTAAATACACCGAGGGTTGCCTTTTCTATAGTAAATTTTTCAAAAAATTATTTTCACTGTCGCAAATTTTAAATACGCCGAGGATTGCCTTTTCTATAGTAAATTTTTCAAAAAATTATTTTTTACTGTCGCAAATTTTAAAAACGCCGAGGATTGCCTTTTCAATAGTAAATTTTTCAAAAAATAAATTTTACCGTCGAAAATTTTAAATACGCCGAGGGTTGCATTTTCTATAGTAAATTTTTCAAAAAATAATTTTTATTTTCGCAAATTTTAAATAAACCGAGGATTGCCTTTTCTATAGTAAATTTTTCAAAGAATTATTTTTTACTGTCACAGATTTTGTACACGCGAGTGTGGCCCTTTCTATTGTAAATTTTTCAAAAAATATTTTTTACTGTCCCAAATTTTAAACACACCAAGGATTGCCTTTTCTATAGTAAATTTTTCAAAAAATAAATTTTACCATCGAAAATTTTAAATACGCCGAGGGTTGCATTTTCTATAGTAAATTTTTCAAAAAATAATTTTTATTTTCGCAAATTTTAAATAAACCGAGGATTGCCTTTTCTATAGTAAATTTTTCAAAGAATTATTTTTTACTGTCACAAATTTTGTATACGCGAGTGTGGCCCTTTCTATTGTAAATTTTTCAAAAAATATTTTTTTACTGTCCCAAATTTTAACACGCCAAGGATTGCCTTTTCTATAGTAAATTTTTAAAAAAATTATTTTTTATTGTCGCAAATTTAAAATACGGTGAGTATGGCCTTTTCTATTTATTGTACATTTTTCAAAAAATAATTTTTTACTGTCGCAAATTTTAAATACGCCGAGGATTGCATTTTCTATAGTAAATTTTTGAAAAAATTATTTTTTACTGTCGCAAATTTTAAATACGCCGAGGATTGAATTTTCTATAGAAACTTTTTGAAAAATTACTTTTCTGTCGCAAATTTTGTATACGCGAGTGTGGCCCTTTCTATTGTAAATTTTTCAAAAAATATTTTTTTACTGTCCCAAATTTTAAACACGCCAAGGATTGCCTTTTCTATAGTAAATTTTTCAAAAAATTATTTTTTACTGTCGCAAATTTTAAATACGCCGAGGATTGCCTTTTCTATAGTAAATTTTTCAAAAAATAATTTTAATTTTCGCAAATTTTGAATACGTCGAGTATGGCCTTATCTATAGTAAATTTTTCAAAAAATAATTTTTTAATGTCGCAAATTTTAAATGCGCCAAGGATTGCCTTTTCTATAGTAAATTTTTCAAAAAATTATTTTTTATTGTCGCAAATTTAAAATACGGTGAGTATGGCCTTTTCTATTGTACATTTTTCAAAAAATAATTTTTTACTGTCGCAAATTTTAAATACGCTGAGGATTGCCTTTTCTATAGTAAATTTTTCAAAAAATTATTTTTTACTGTCGCAAATTTTAAATACGCCGAGGATTGAATTTTCTATAGAAACTTTTTGAAAAATTATTTTTTCTGTCGCAAATTTTGTATACGCGAGTGTGGCCCTTTCTATTGTAAATTTTTCAAAAAATATTTTTTTACTGTCGCAAATTTTAAACACGCCAAGGATTGCCTTTTCTATAGTAAATTTTTCAAAAAATTATTTTTTACTGTCGCAAATTTTAAATACGCCGAGGATTGCCTTTTCTATAGTAAATTTTTCAAAAAATAATTTTTTAATGTAGCGAATTTTAAATACGCCAAGGATTGCCTTTTCTATAGTAAATTTTGCAAAAAATTTATTGTCGCAAATTTAAAATACGGTGAGTATGGCCCTTTCTATTGTACATTTTTCAAAAAATAATTTTTTACTCTCGCAAATTTTAAATACGCCGAGGATTGCCTTTGCTATAGTAAATTTTTCAAAAAATAATTTTTTACTGTGGCAAATTTTAAAAACGCAGAGGATTGCCTTTTCAATAGTAAATTTTTCAAAAAATAAATTTTACCGTCGCAAATTTTAAATACGCCGAGGATTGCCTTTTCTATAGTAAATTTTTCAAAAAATTATTTTCACTGTCGCAAATTTTAAATACGCCGAGGATTGCCTTTGCTATAGTAAATTTTTCAAAAAATAATTTTTTACTGTCGCAAATTTTAAATACCCCGAGGATTGAATTTTCAATAGTAAATTTTTCAAAAAATAAATTTTACCGTCGCAAATTTTAAATACGCCGAGGATTGCCTTTTCTATAGTAAATTTTTCAAAAAATTATTTTTTACTGTCGCAAATTTTAAATACGCCGAGGATTGAATTTTCTATAGAAACTTTTTGAAAAATTATTTTTTCTGTCGCAAATTTTGTATACGCGAGTGTGGCCCTTTCTATTGTAAATTTTTCAAAAAATATTTTTTTACTGTCCCAAATTTTAAACACGCCAAGGATTGCCTTTTCTATAGTAAATTTTTCAAAAAATTATTTTTTACTGTCGCAAATTTTAAATACGCCGAGGATTGCCTTTTCTATAGTAAATTTTTCAAAAAATAATTTTAATTTTCGCAAACTTTGAATACGGCGAGTATGGACTTATCTATAGTAAATTTTTCAAAAAATAATTTTTTAATGTCGCAAATTTTAAATACGCCAAGGAATGCCTTTTCTATAATAAATTTTTCAAAAAATTATTTTTTATTGTCGCAAATTTAAAATACGGTGAGTATGGCCCTTGCTATAGTAAATTTTTCAAAAAATAATTTTTTACTGTCGCAAATTTTTCAAAAAATTAATTTTACTGTCGCAAATTTTAAATACACCGAGGATTGAATTTTCTATAGAAACTTTTTGAAAAATTATTGTTTCTGTCGCAAATTTTGTATACGCGAGTGTGGCCCTTTCTATTGCAAATTTTTCAAAAAATATTTTTTTACTGTCCCAAATTTTAAACACGCCAAGGATTGCCTTTTCTGTAGTAAATTTTTCAAAAAATTATTTTTTACTGTCGCAAATTTTAAATACGCCGAGGATTGCCTTGTCTATAGTAAATTTTTCAAAAAATAATTTTTTATTGTCGCAAATTTAAAATACGGTGAGTATGGCCTTTTCTATTGTACATTTTTCAAAAAATAATTTTTTACTGTCGCAAATTTTAAATACGCCGAGGATTGCCTTGTCTATAGTAAATTTTTAAAAAAATTGTTTTTTATTGTCGCAAATTTAAAATACGGTGAGTATGGCCTTTTCTATTTATTGAACATTTTTCAAAAAATAATTTTTTACTGTCGCAAATTTTAAACACGCCGAGTATTGCCTTTTCTATAGTAAATTTTTCAAAAAATTATTTTTTACTGTCGCAAATTTTAAATACGCCGAGGATTGAATTTTCTATAGAAACTTTTTGAAAAATTATTTTTTCTGTCGCAAATTTTGTATACGCGAGTGTGGCCCTTTCTATTGTAAATTTTTCAAAAAATATTTTTTTACTGTCCCAAATTTTAAACACGCCAAGGATTGCCTTTTCTATAGTAAATTTTTCAAAAAATTATTTTTTACTGTCGCAAATTTTAAATACGCCGAGGATTGCCTTGTCTATAGTAAATTTTTCAAAAAATAATTTTAATTTTCGCAAATTTTTAATACGGCGAGTATGGCCTTATCTATAGTAAATTTTTCAAAAAATAATTTTTTAATGTCGCAAATTTTAAATACGCCAAGGATTGCCTTTTCTATAGTAAATTTTTCAAAAAAATATTTTTTATTGTCGCAAATTTAAAATACGGTGAGTATGGCCCTTTCTATTGTACATTTTTCAAAAAATAATTTTTTACTCTCGCAAATTTTAAATACGCCGAGGATTGCCTTTTCTATAGTAAATTTTTCAAAAAATTATTTTCACTGTCGCAAATTTTAAATACGCCGAGGATTGTCTTTGCTATAGTAAATTTTTCAAAAAATAAGTTTTTACAGTCGAGAATTTTAAAAACGCAGAGGATTGCCTTTTCAATAGTAAATTTTTCAAAAAATAAATTTCACCGTCGCAAATTTTAAATACGCCGAGGGTTGCCTTTTCTATAGTAAATTTTTCAAAAAATAATTTTTTACTGTCGCAAATTTTTCAAAAAATAAATTTTACCGTCGCAAATTTTAAATACACCGAGGATTGAATTTTCTATAGAAACTTTTTGAAAAATTATTTTTTCTGTCGCAAATTTTGTATACGCGAGTGTAGCCCTTTCTATTGTAAATTTTTCAAAAAATATTTTTTTACTGTCCCAAATTTTAAACACGCCAAGAATTGCCTTTTCTATAGTAAATTTTTCAAAAAATTATTTTTTACTGTCGCAAATTTTAAATACGCCGAGGATTGCCTTTTCTATAGTAAATTTTTCAAAAAATAATTTTAATTTTCGCAAACTTTGAATACGGCGAGTATGGACTTATCTATAGTAAATTTTTCAAAAAATAATTTTTTAATGTCGCAAATTTTAAATACGCCAAGGAATGCCTTTTCTATAATAAATTTTTCAAAAAATTATTTTTTATTGTCGCAAATTTAAAATACGGTGAGTATGGCCCTTGCTATAGTAAATTTTTCAAAAAATAATTTTTTACTGTCGCAAATTTTAAAAACGCCGAGGATTGCCTTTTCTATAGTAAATTTTGCAAAAAATTATTTTTTACTGTCGCAAATTTTAAAAACGCCGAGGATTGCCTTTTCAATAGTAAATTTTTCAAAAAATAAATTTTACCGTCGAAAATTTTAAATACGCCGAGGGTTGCATTTTCTATAGTAAATTTTTCAAAAAATAATTTTTATTTTCGCAAATTTTAAATAAACCGAGGATTGCCTTTTCTATAGTAAATTTTTCAAAGAATTATTTTTTACTGTCACAAATTTTGTATACGCGAGTGTGGCCCTTTCTATTGTAAATTTTTCAAAAAATATTTTTTTACTGTCCCAAATTTTAAACACGCCAAGGATTGCCTTTTCTATAGTAAATTTTTCAAAAAATAAATTTTACCGTCGAAAATTTTAAATACGCCGAGGGTTGCATTTTCTATAGTAAATTTTTCAAAAAATTATTTTTATTTTCGCAAATTTTAAATAAACCGAGGATTGCCTTTTCTATAGTAAATTTTTCAAAGAATTATTTTTTACTGTCACAAATTTTGTATACGCGAGTGTGGCACTTTCTATTGTAAATTTTTCAAAAAATATTTTTTTACTGTCCCAAATTTTAACACGCCAAGGATTGCCTTTTCTATAGTAAATTTTTAAAAAAATTATTTTTTATTGTCGCAAATTTAAAATACGGTGAGTATGGCCTTTTCTATTTATTGTACATTTTTCAAAAAATAATTTTTTACTGTCGCAAATTTTAAATACGCCGAGGATTGCCTTTCCTATAGTAAATTTTTCAAAAAATTATTTTTTACTGTCGCAAATTTTAAATACGCCGAGGATTGAATTTTCTATAGAAACTTTTTGAAAAATTATTTTTTCTGTCGCAAATTTTGTATACGCGAGTGTGGCCCTTTCTATTGTAAATTTTTCAAAAAATATTTTTTTACCCAAATTTTAAACACGCCAAGGATTGCCTTTTCTATAGTAAATTTTTCAAAAAATTATTTTTTACTGTCGCAAATTTTAAATACGCCGAGGATTGCCTTGTCTATAGTAAATTTTTCAAAAAATAATTTTAATTTTCGCAAATTTTTAATACGGCGAGTATGGCCTTATCTATAGTAAATTTTTCAAAAAATAATTTTTTAATGTCGCAAATTTTAAATACGCCAAGAATTGCCTTTTCTATAGTAAATTTTTCAAAAAAATATTTTTTATTGTCGCAAATTTAAAATACGGTGAGTATGGCCCTTTCTATTGTACATTTTTCAAAAAATAATTTTTTACTCTCGCAAATTTTAAATACGCCGAGGATTGCCTTTTCTATAGTAAATTTTTCAAAAAATTATTTTCATTGTCGCAAATTTTAAATACGCCGGGGATTGTCTTTGCTATAGTAAATTTTTCAAAAAATAACTTTTTACTGTCGCAAATTTTAAAAACGCAGAGGATTGCCTTTTCAATAGTAAATTTTTCAAAAAATAAATTTTACCGTCGCAAATTTTAAATACGCCGAGGGTTGCCTTTTCTATAGTAAATTTTTCAAAAAATAATTTTTTACTGTCGCAAATTTTTCAAAAAATAAATTTTACCGTCGCAAATTTTAAATACACCGAGGATTGAATTTTCTATAGAAACTTTTTGAAAAATTATTTTTTCTGTCGCAAATTTTGTATACGCGAGTGTGGCCCTTTCTATTGTAAATTTTTCAAAAAATATTTTTTTACTGTCCCAAATTTTAAACACGCCAAGGATTGCCTTTTCTATAGTAAATTTTTCAAAAAATTATTTTTTACTGTCGCAAATTTTAAAAACGCCGAGGATTGCCTTTTCAATAGTAAATTTTTCAAAAAATAAATTTTACCGTCGAAAATTTTAAATACGCCGAGGGTTGCATTTTCTATAGTAAATTTTTCAAAAAATAATTTTTATTTTCGCAAATTTTAAATAAACCGAGGATTGCCTTTCCTATAGTAAATTTTTCAAAGAATTATTTTTTACTGTCACAAATTTTGTATACGCGAGTGTGGCCCTTTCTATTGTAAATTTTTCAAAAAATATTTTTTTACTGTCCCAAATTTTAAACACGCCAAGGATTGCCTTTTCTATAGTAAATTTTTCAAAAAATTATTTTTTATTGTCGCAAATTTAAAATACGGTGAGTATGGCCCTTTCTATTGTACATTTTTCAAAAAATAATTTTTTACTCTCGCAAATTTTAAATACGCCGAGGATTGCCTTTTCTATAGTAAATTTTTCAAAAAATAATTTTAATTTTCGCAAATTTTAAATACGCCGAGGATTGCCTTTTCTATAGGAAATTTTTCAAAAAATTATTTTTTACTGTCGCAAATTTTAAAAACGCCGAGGATTGCCTTTTCAATAGTAAATTTTTCAAAAAATAAATTTTACCGTCGAAAATTTTAAATACGCCGAGGGTTGCATTTTCTATAGTAAATTTTTCAAAAAATAATTTTTATTTTCGCAAATTTTAAATAAACCGAGGATTGCCTTTTCTATAGTAAATTTTTCAAAGAATTATTTTTTACTGTCACAAATTTTGTATACGCGAGTGTGGCCCTTTCTATTGTAAATTTTTCAAAAAATATTTTTTTACTGTCCCAAATTTTAAACACGCCAAGGATTGCCTTTTCTATAGTAAATTTTTCAAAAAATTATTTTTTACTGTCGCAAATTTTAAATACGCCGAGGATTGCCTTGTCTATAGTAAATTTTTCAAAAAATAATTTTAATTTTCGCAAATTTTTAATACGGCGAGTATGGCCTTATCTATAGTAAATTTTTCAAAAAATAATTTTTTAATGTCGCAAATTTTAAATACGCCAAGGATTGCCTTTTCTATAGTAAATTTTTCAAAAAAATATTTTTTATTGTCGCAAATTTAAAATACGGTGAGTATGGCCCTTTCTATTGTACATTTTTCAAAAAATAATTTTTTACTCTCGCAAATTTTAAATACGCCGAGGATTGCCTTTTCTATAGTAAATTTTTCAAAAAATTATTTTCACTGTCGCAAATTTTAAATACGCCGAGGATTGAATTTTCTATAGAAACTTTTTGAAAAATTATTTTTTCTGTCGCAAATTTTGTATACGCGAGTGTGGCCCTTTCTATTGTAAATTTTTCAAAAAATATTTTTTTACTGTCCCAAATTTTAAACACGCCAAGGATTGCCTTTTCTATAGTAAATTTTTCAAAAAATTATTTTTTACTGTCGCAAATTTTAAATACGCCGAGGATTGCCTTGTCTATAGTAAATTTTTCAAAAAATAATTTTAATTTTCGCAAATTTTTAATACGGCGAGTATGGCCTTATATAGTAAATTTTTCAAAAAATAATTTTTTAATGTCGCAAATTTTAAATACGCAGGATTGCCTTTTCTATAGTAAATTTTTCAAAAAAATATTTTTTATTGTCGCAAATTTAAAATACGGTGAGTATGGCCCTTTCTATTGTACATTTTTCAAAAAATAATTTTTTACTCTCGCAAATTTTAAATACGCACAGGATTGCCTTTTCTATAGTAAATTTTTCAAAAAATTATTTTCACTGTCGCAAATTTTAAATACGCCGAGGATTGTCTTTGCTATAGTAAATTTTTCAAAAAATAATTTTTTACTGTCGCAAATTTTAAAAACGCAGAGGATTGCCTTTTCAATAGTAAATTTTTCAAAAAATAAATTTTACCGTCGCAAATTTTAAATACCCCGAGGGTTGCCTTTTCTATAGTAAATTTTTCAAAAAATAATTTTTTACTGTCGCAAATTTTTCAAAAAATAAATTTTACCGTCGCAAATTTTAAATACACCGAGGATTGAATTTTCTATAGAAACTTTTTGAAAAATTATTTTTTCTGTCGCAAATTTTGTATACGCGAGTGTGGCCCTTTCTATTGTAAATTTTTCAAAAAATATTTTTTTACTGTCCCAAATTTTAAACACGCCAAGGATTGCCTTTTCTATAGTAAATTTTTCAAAAAATTATTTTTTACTGTCGCAAATTTTAAATACGCCGAGGATTGCCTTTTCTATAGTAAATTTTTCAAAAAATAATTTTAATTTTCGCAAACTTTGAATACGGCGAGTATGGACTTATCTATAGTAAATTTTTCAAAAAATAATTTTTTAATGTCGCAAATTTTAAATACGCCAAGGAATGTCTTTTCTATAATGAATTTCTCAAAAAATTATTTTTTATTGTCGCAAATTTAAAATACGGTGAGTATGGCCCTTGCTATAGTAAATTTTTCAAAAAATAATTTTTTACTGTCGCAAGTTTTAAAAACGCCGAGGATTGCCTTTTCTATAGTAAATTTTTCAAAGAATTATTTTTTACTGTCGCAAATTTTAAATACGCCGAGGATTGCCTTTTCTATAGTAAATTTTGCAAAAAATTATTTTTTACTGGCGCCAATTTTAAATACGCCGAGGATTGCCTTTACTATAGTAAATTTTTTGAAAAATTATTTTTTACCTTCGCAAATTTTAAATACACCGAGGGATGCCTTTTCTATAGTAAATTTTTCAAAAAATTATTTTCACTGTCGCAAATTTTAAATACGCCGAGGATTGCCTTTTATATAGTAAATTTTCAAAAAATTATTTTTTACTGTCGCAAATTTTAAAAACGACGAGGATTGCCTTTTCAATAGTAAATTTTTCAAAAAATAAATTTTACCGTCGAAAATTTTAAATACGCCGAGGGTTGCATTTTCTATAGTAAATTTTTCAAAAAATAATTTTTATTTTCGCAAATTTTAAATAAACCGAGGATTGCCTTTTCTATAGTAAATTTTTCAAAGAATTATTTTTTACTGTCACAAATTTTGTATACGCGAGTGTGGCCCTTTCTATTGTAAATTTTTCAAAAAATATTTTTTTACTGTCCCAAATTTTAAACACGCCAAGGATTGCCTTTTCTATAGTAAATTTTTCAAAAAATTATTTTTTACTGTCGCAAATTTTAAATACGCCGAGGATTGCCTTGTCTATAGTAAATTTTTCAAAAAAATATTTTTTATTGTCGCAAATTTAAAATACGGTGAGTATGGCCCTTTCTATTGTACATTTTTCAAAAAATAATTTTTTACTCTGGCAAATTTTAAATACGCCGAGGATTGCCTTTTCTATAGTAAATTTTTCAAAAAATTATTTTCACTGTCGCAAATTTTAAATACGCCGAGGATTGAATTTTCTATAGTAAATTTTTCAAAAAATAATTTTATTTTTCGCGAATTTTTAATACGGCGAGTATGGCCTTATCTATAGTAAATTTTTCAAAAAATAATTTTTTAATGTCGCAAATTTTAAATACGCCAAGGATTGCATTTTCTATAGTAAATTTTTCAAAAAAATATTTTTTATTGTCGCAAATTTAAAATACGGTGAGTATGGCCCTTTCTATTGTACATTTTTCAAAAAATAATTTTTTACTCTCGCAAATTTTAAATACGCCGAGGATTGCCTTTTCTATAGTAAATTTTTCAAAAAATTATTTTCACTGTCGCAAATTTTAAATACGCCGAGGATTGAATTTTCTATAGAAACTTTTTGAAAAATTATTTTTTCTGTCGCAAATTTTGTATACGCGAGTGTGGCCCTTTCTATTGTAAATTTTTCAAAAAATATTTTTTCACTGTCCCAAATTTTAAACACGCCAAGGATTGCCTTTTCTATAGTAAATTTTTCAAAAAATTATTTTTTACTGTCGCAAATTTTAAATACGCCGAGGATTGCCTTGTCTATAGTAAATTTTTCAAAAAATAATTTTAATTTTCGCAAATTTTTAATACGGCGAGTATGGCCTTATCTATAGTAAATTTTTCAAAAAATAATTTTTTAATGTCGCAAATTTTAAATACGCCAAGGATTGCCTTTTCTATAGTAAATTTTTCAAAAAAATATTTTTTATTGTCGCAAATTTAAAATACGGTGAGTATGGCCCTTTCTATTGTACATTTTTCAAAAAATAATTTTTTACTCTCGCAAATTTTAAACACGCCGAGGATTGCCTTTTCTATAGTAAATTTTTCAATAAATTATTTTCACTGTCGCAAATTTTAAATACGCCGAGGATTGTCTTTGCTATAGTAAATTTTTCAAAAAATAATTTTTTACTGTCGCAAATTTTAAAAACGCAGAGGATTGCCTTTTCAATAGTAAATTTTTCAAAAAATAAATTTTACCGTCGCAAATTTTAAATACGCCGAGGGTTGCCTTTTCTATAGTAAATTTTTCAAAAAATAAATTTTTCCTGTCGCAAATTTTTCAAAAAATAAATTTTACCGTCGCAAATTTTAAATACACCGAGGATTGAATTTTCTATAGAAACTTTTTGAAAAATTATTTTTTCTGTCGCAAATTTTGTATACGCGAGTGTGGCCCTTTCTATTGTAAATTTTTCAAAAAATATTTTTTTACTGTCCCAAATTTTAAACACGCCAAGGATTGCCTTTTCTATAGCAAATTTTTCAAAAAATTATTTTTTACTGTCGCAAAATTTAAATACGCCGAGGATTGCCTTTTCTATAGTAAATTTTTCAAGAAATAATTTTAATTTTCGCAAACTTTGAATACGGCGAGTATGGACTTATCTATAGTAAATTTTTCAAAAAATAATTTTTTAATGTCGCAAATTTTAAATACGCCAAGGAATGCCTTTTCGATAATAAATTTCTCAAAAAATTATTTTTTATTGTCGCAAATTTAAAATACGGTGAGTATGGCCCTTGCTATAGTAAATTTTTCAAAAAATAATTTTTTACTGTCGCAAGTTTTAAAAACGCCGAGGATTGCCTTTTCGATAGTAAATTTTTCAAAGAATTATTTTTTACTGTCGCAAATTTTAAATACGCCGAGGATTGCCTTTTCTATAGTAAATTTTGCAAAAAATTATTTTTTACTGGCGCCAATTTTAAATACGCCGAGGATTGCCTTTACTATAGTAAATTTTTTGAAAAATTATTTTTTACCTTCGCAAATTTTAAATACACCGAGGGTTGCCTTTTCTATAGTAAATTTTTCAAAAAATTATTTTCACTGTCGCAAATTTTAAATACGCCGAGGATTGCCTTTTCTATAGTAAATTTTTCAAAAAATTATTTTTTACTGTCGCAAATTTTAAAAACGCCGAGGATTGCCTTTTCAATAGTAAATTTTTCAAAAAATAAATTTTACCGTCGAAAATTTTAAATACGCCGAGGGTTGCATTTTCTATAGTAAATTTTTCAAAAAATAATTTTTATTTTCGCAAATTTTAAATAAACCGAGGATTGCCTTTTCTATAGTAAATTTTTCAAAGAATTATTTTTTACTGTCGCAAATTTTAAATACGCCGAGGATTGCCTTGTCTATAGTAAATTTTTCAAAAAATAATTTTAATTTTCGCAAATTTTTAATACGGCGAGTATGGCCTTATCTATAGGAAATTTTTCAAAAAATAATTTTTTAATGTCGCAAATTTTAAATACGCCAAGGATTGCCTTTTCTATAGTAAATTTTTCAAAAAATTATTTTTTACTGTCGCAAATTTTAAATACGCCGAGGATTGCCTTGTCTATAGTAAATTTTTCAAAAAATAATTTTAATTTTCGCAAATTTTTAATACGGCGAGTATGGCCTTATCTATAGGAAATTTTTCAAAAAATAATTTTTTAATGTCGCAAATTTTAAATACGCCAAGGATTGCCTTTTCTATAGTAAATTTTTCAAAAAAATATTTTTTATTGTCGCAAATTTAAAATACGGTGAGTATGGCCCTTTCTATTGTACATTTTTCAAAAAATGATTTTTTACTCTCGCAAATTTTAAATACGCCGAGGATTGCCTTTTCTATAGTAAATTTTTCAAAAAATTATTTTCACTGTCGCAAATTTTAAATACGCCGAGGATTGAATTTTCTATAGAAACTTTTTGAAAAATTATTTTTTCTGTCGCAAATTTTGTATACGCGAGTGTGGCCCTTTCTATTGTAAATTTTTCAAAAAATATTTTTTTACTGTCCCAAATTTTAAACACGCCAAGGATTGCCTTTTCTATAGTAAATTTTTCAAAAAATTATTTTTTACTGTCGCAAATTTTAAATACGCCGAGGATTGCCTTGTCTATAGTAAATTTTTCAAAAAATAATTTTAATTTTCGCAAATTTTTAATACGGCGAGTATGGCCTTATCTATAGTAAATTTTTCAAAAAATAATTTTTTAATGTCGCAAATTTTAATTACGCCAAGGATTGCCTTTTCTATAGTAAATTTTTCAAAAAAATATTTTTTATTGTCGCAAATTTAAAATACGGTGAGTATGGCCCTTTCTATTGTACATTTTTCAAAAAATAATTTTTTACTCTCGCAAATTTTAAATACGCCGAGGATTGCCTTTTCTATAGTAAATTTTTCAAAAAATTATTTTCACTGTCGCAAATTTTAAATACGCCGAGGATTGTCTTTGTTATAGTAAATTTTTCAAAAAATAATTTTTTACTGTCGCAAATTTTAAAAACGCAGAGGATTGCCTTTTCAATAGTAAATTTTTCAAAAAATAAATTTTACCGTCGCAAATTTTAAATACGCCGAGGGTTGCCTTTTCTATAGTAAATTTTTCAAAAAATAATTTTTTACTGTCGCAAATTTTTCAAAAAATAAATTTTACCGTCGCAAATTTTAAATACACCGAGGATTGAATTTTCTATAGAAACTTTTTGAAAAATTATTTTTTCTGACGCAAATTTTGTATACGCGAGTGTGGCCCTTTCTATTGTAAATTTTTCAAAAAATATTTTTTTACTGTCCCAAATTTTAAACACGCCAAGGATTGCCTTTTCTATAGTAAATTTTTCAAAAAATTATATTTTACCGTCGCAAATTTTAAATACGCCGAGGATTGCCTTTTCTATAGTAAATTTTTCAAAAAATAATTTTAATTTTCGCAAACTTTGAATACGGCGAGTATGGACTTATCTATAGTAAATTTTTCAAAAAATAATTTTTTAGTGTCGCAAATTTTAAATACGCCAAGGAATACCTTTTTTATAATAAATTTCTCAAAAAATTATTTTTTATTGTCGCAAATTTAACATACGGTGAGTATGGCCCTTGCTATAGTAAATTTTTCAAAAAATAATTTTTTACTGTCGCAAGTTTTAAAAACGCCGAGGATTGCCTTTTCGATAGTAAATTTTTCAAAGAATTATTTTTTACTGTCGCAAATTTTAAATACGCCGAGGATTGCCTTTTCTATAGTAAATTATGCAAAAAATTATTTTTTACTGGCGCCAATTTTAAATACGCCGAGGATTGCCTTTACTATAGTAAATTTTTTGAAAAATTATTTTTTACCTTCGCAAATTTTAAATACACCGAGGGTTGCCTTTTCTATAGTAAATTTTTCAAAAAATTATTTTCACTGTCGCAAATTTTAAATACGCCGAGGATTGCCTTTTCTATAGTAAATTTTTCAAAAAATTATTTTTTACTGTCGCAAATTTTAAAAACGCCGAGGATTGCCTTTTCAATAGTAAATTTTTCAAAAAATAAATTTTACCGTCGAAAATTTTAAATACGCCGAGGGTTGCATTTTCTATAGTAAATTTTTCAAAAAATAATTTTTATTTTCGCAAATTTTAAATAAACCGAGGATTGCCTTTTCTATAGTAAATTTTTCAAAGAATTATTTTTTACTGTCACAAATTTTGTATACGCGAGTGTGGCCCTTTCTATTGTAAATTTTTCAAAAAATATTTTTTTACTGTCCCAAATTTTAAACACGCCAAGGATTGCCTTTTCTATAGTAAATTTTTCAAAAAATAAATTTTACCGTCGAAAATTTTAAATACGCCGAGGGTTGCATTTTCTATAGTAAATTTTTCAAAAAATAATTTTTATTTTCGCAAATTTTAAATAAACCGAGGATTGCCTTTTCTATAGTAAATTTTTCAAAGAATTATTTTTTATTGTCACAAATTTTGTATACGCGAGTGTGGCCCTTTCTATTGTAAATTTTTCAAAAAATATTTTTTTACTGTCCCAAATTTTAACACGCCAAGGATTGCCTTTTCTATAGTAAATTTTTAAAAAAATTATTTTTTATTGTCGCAAATTTAAAATACGGTGAGTATGGCCTTTTCTATTTATTGTACATTTTTCAAAAAATAATTTTTTACTGTCGCAAATTTTAAATACGCCGAGGATTGCCTTTTCTATAGTAAATTTTTCAAAAAATAATTTTTTAATGTCGCGAATTTTAAATACGCCAAGGATTGCCTTTTCTATAGTAAATTTTGCAAAAAATTATTTTTTATTGTCGCAAATTTAAAATACGGTGAGTATGGCCCTTTCTATTGTACATTTTTCAAAAAATAATTTTTTACTCTCGCAAATTTTAAATACGCCGAGGATTGCCTTTTCTATAGTAAATTTTTCAAAAAATTATTTTTTACTGTCGCAAATTTTAAATACGCCGAGGATTGAATTTTCTATAGAAACTTTTTGAAAAATTATTTTTTCTGTCGCAAATTTTGTATACGCGAGTGTGGCCCTTTCTATTGTAAATTTTTCAAAAAATATTTTTTTACTGTCCCAAATTTTAAACACGCCAAGGATTGCCTTTTCTATAGTAAATTTTTCAAAAAATTATTTTTTACTGTCGCAAATTTTAAATACGCCGAGGATTGCCTTTTCTATAGTAAATTTTTCAAAAAATAATTTTAATTTTCGCAAATTTTGAATACGGCGAGTATGGCCTTATCTATAGTAAATTTTTCAAAAAATAATTTTTTAATGTCGCAAATTTTAAATGCGCCAAGGATTGCCTTTTCTATAGTAAATTTTTCAAAAAATTACTTTTTATTGTCGCAAATTTAAAATACGGTGAGTATGGCCTTTTCTATTGTACATTTTTCAAAAAATAATTTTTTACTGTCGCAAATTTTAAATACGCCGAGGATTGCCTTTTCTATAGTAAATTTTTCAAAAAATTATTTTTTACTGTCGCAAATTTTAAATACGCCGAGGATTGAATTTTCTATAGAAACTTTTTGAAAAATTATTTTTTCTGTCGCAAATTTTGTATACGCGAGTGTGGCCCTTTCTATTGTAAATTTTTCAAAAAATATTTTTTTACTGTCCCAAATTTTAAACACGCCAAGGATTGCCTTTTCTATAGTAAATTTTTCAAAAAATTATTTTTTACTGTCGCAAATTTTAAATAGGCCGAGGATTGCCTTTTCTATAGTAAATTTTTCAAAAAATAATTTTAATTTTCGCAAACTTTGAATACGGCGAGTATGGACTTATCTATAGTAAATTTTTCAAAAAATAATTTTTTAATGTCGCAAATTTTAAATACGCCAAGGAATGCCTTTTCTATAATAAATTTCTCAAAAAATTATTTTTTATTGTCGCAAATTTAAAATACGGTGAGTATGGCCCTTGCTATAGTAAATTTTTCAAAAAATAATTTTTTACTGTCGCAAGTTTTAAAAACGCCGAGGATTGCCTTTTCGATAGTAAATTTTTCAAAGAATTATTTTTTACTGTCGCAAATTTTAAATACGCCGAGGATTGCCTTTTCTATAGTAAATTTTGCAAAAAATTATTTTTTACTGGCGCCAATTTTAAATACGCCGAGGATTGCCTTTACTATAGTAAATTTTTTGAAAAATTATTTTTTACCTTCGCAAATTTTAAATACACCGAGGGTTGCCTTTTCTATAGTAAATTTTTCAAAAAATTATTTTCACTGTCGCAAATTTTAAATACGCCGAGGATTGCCTTTTCTATAGTAAATTTTTCAAAAAATTATTTTTTACTGTCGCAAATTTTAAAAACGCCGAGGATTGCCTTTTCAATAGTAAATTTTTCAAAAAATAAATTTTACCGTCGAAAATTTTAAATACGCCGAGGGTTGCATTTTCTATAGTAAATTTTTCAAAAAATAATTTTTATTTTCGCAAATTTTAAATAAACCGAGGATTGCCTTTTCTATAGTAAATTTTTCAAAGAATTATTTTTTACTGTCACAAATTTTGTATACGCGAGTGTGGCCCTTTCTATTGTAAATTTTTCAAAAAATATTTTTTTACTGTCCCAAATTTTAAACACGCCAAGGATTGCCTTTTGTATAGTAAATTTTTCAAAAAATAAATTTTACCGTCGAAAATTTTAAATACGCCGAGGGTTGCATTTTCTATAGTAAATTTTTCAAAAAATAATTTTTATTTTCGCAAATTTTAAATAAACCGAGGATTGCCTTTTCTATAGTAAATTTTTCAAAGAATTATTTTTTACTGTCACAAATTTTGTATACGCGAGTGTGGCCCTTTCTATTGTAAATTTTTCAAAAAATATTTTTTTACTGTCCCAAATTTTAAACACGCCAAGGATTGCCTTTTCTATAGTAAATTTTTCAAAAAATTATTTTTTACTGTCGCAAATTTTAAATACGCCGAGGATTGCCTTGTCTATAGTAAATTTTTCAAAAAATAATTTTAATTTTCGCAAATTTTTAATACGGCGAGTATGGCCTTATCTATAGTAAATTTTTCAAAAAATAATTTTTTAATGTCGCAAATTTTAAATACGCCAAGGATTGCCTTTTCTATAGTAAATTTTTCAAAAAAATATTTTTTATTGTCGCAAATTTAAAATACGGTGAGTATGGCCCTTTCTATTGTACATTTTTCAAAAAATGATTTTTTACTCTCGCAAATTTTAAATACGCCGAGGATTGCCTTTTCTATAGTAAATTTTTCAAAAAATTATTTTCACTGTCGCAAATTTTAAATACGCCGAGGATTGAATTTTCTATAGAAACTTTTTGAAAAATTATTTTTTCTGTCGCAAATTTTGTATACGCGAGTGTGGCCCTTTCTATTGTAAATCTTTCAAAAAATATTTTTTTACTGTCCCAAATTTTAAACACGCCAAGGATTGCCTTTTCTATAGTAAATTTTTCAAAAAATTATTTTTTACTGTCGCAAATTTTAAATACGCCGAGGATTGCCTTGTCTATAGTAAATTTTTCAAAAAATAATTTTAATTTTCGCAAATTTTTAATACGGCGAGTATGGCCTTATCTATAGTAAATTTTTCAAAAAATAATTTTTTAATGTCGCAAATTTTAATTACGCCAAGGATTGCCTTTTCTATAGTAAATTTTTCAAAAAAATATTTTTTATTGTCGCAAATTTAAAATACGGTGAGTATGGCCCTTTCTATTGTACATTTTTCAAAAAATAATTTTTTACTCTCGCAAATTTTAAATACGCCGAGGATTGCCTTTTCTATAGTAAATTTTTCAAAAAATTATTTTCACTGTCGCAAATTTTAAATACGCCGAGGATTGTCTTTGCTATAGTAAATTTTTCAAAAAATAATTTTTTACTGTCGCAAATTTTGAAAACGCAGAGGATTGCCTTTTCATTAGTAAATTTTTCAAAAAATAAATTTTACCGTCGCAAATTTTAAATACGCCGAGGGTTGCCTTTTCTATAGTAAATTTTTCAAAAAATAATTTTTTACTGTCGCAAATTTTTCAAAAAATAAATTTTACCGTCGCAAATTTTAAATACACCGAGGATTGAATTTTCTATAGAAACTTTTTGAAAAATTATTTTTTCTGACGCAAATTTTGTATACGCGAGTGTGGCCCTTTCTATTGTAAATTTTTCAAAAAATATTTTTTTACTGTCCCAAATTTTAAACACGCCAAGGATTGCCTTTTCTATAGTAAATTTTTCAAAAAATTATATTTTACTGTCGCAAATTTTAAATACGCCGAGGATTGCCTTTTCTATAGTAAATTTTTCAAAAAATAATTTTAATTTTCGCAAACTTTGAATACGGCGAGTATGGACTTATCTATAGTAAATTTTTCAAAAAATAATTTTTTAGTGTCGCAAATTTTAAATACGCCAAGGAATACCTTTTCTATAATAAATTTCTCAAAAAATTATTTTTTATTGTCGCAAATTTAACATACGGTGAGTATGGCCCTTGCTATAGTAAATTTTTCAAAAAATAATTTTTTACTGTCGCAAGTTTTAAAAACGCCGAGGATTGCCTTTTCGATAGTAAATTTTTCAAAGAATTATTTTTTACTGTCGCAAATTTTAAATACGCCGAGGATTGCCTTTTCTATAGTAAATTTTGCAAAAAATTATTTTTTACTGGCGCCAATTTTAAATACGCCGAGGATTGCCTTTACTATAGTAAATTTTTTGAAAAATTATTTTTTACCTTCGCAAATTTTAAATACACCGAGGGTTGCCTTTTCTATAGTAAATTTTTCAAAAAATTATTTTCACTGTCGCAAATTTTAAATACGCCGAGGATTGCCTTTTCTATAGTAAATTTTTCAAAAAATTATTTTTTACTGTCGCAAATTTTAAAAACGCCGAGGATTGCCTTTTCAATAGTAAATTTTTCAAAAAATAAATTTTACCGTCGAAAATTTTAAATACGCCGAGGGTTGCATTTTCTATAGTAAATTTTTCAAAAAATAATTTTTATTTTCGCAAATTTTAAATAAACCGAGGATTGCCTTTTCTATAGTAAATTTTTCAAAGAATTATTTTTTACTGTCACAAATTTTGTATACGCGAGTGTGGCCCTTTCTATTGTAAATTTTTCAAAAAACATTTTTTTACTGTCCCAAATTTTAAACACGCCAAGGATTGCCATTTCTATAGTAAATTTTTCAAAAAATAAATTTTACCGTCGAAAATTTTAAATACGCCGAGGGTTGCATTTTCTATAGTAAATTTTTCAAAAAATAATTTTTATTTTCGCAAATTTTAAATAAACCGAGGATTGCCTTTTCTATAGTAAATTTTTCAAAGAATTATTTTTTACTGTCACAAATTTTGTATACGCGAGTGTGGCCCTTTCTATTGTAAATTTTTCAAAAAATATTTTTTTACTGTCCCAAATTTTAACACGCCAAGGATTGCCTTTTCTATAGTAAATTTTTAAAAAAATTATTTTTTATTGTCGCAAATTTAAAATACGGTGAGTATGGCCTTTTCTATTTATTGTACATTTTTCAAAAAATAATTTTTTACTGTCGCAAATTTTAAATACGCCGAGGATTGCCTTTTCTATAGTAAATTTTTCAAAAAATAATTTTAATTTTCGCAAATTTTTAATACGGCGAGTATGGCCTTATCTATAGTAAATTTTTCAAAAAATAATTTTTTAATGTCGCGAATTTTAAATACGCCAAGGATTGCCTTTTCTATAGTAAATTTTGCAAAAAATTATTTTTTATTGTCGCAAATTTAAAATACGGTGAGTATGGCCCTTTCTATTGTACATTTTTCAAAAAATAATTTTTTACTCTCGCAAATTTTAAATACGCCGAGGATTGAATTTTCTATAGAAACTTTTTGAAAAATTATTTTTTCTGTCGCAAATTTTGTATACGCGAGTGTGGCCCTTTCTATTGTAAATTTTTCAAAAAATATTTTTTTACTGTCCCAAATTTTAAACACGCCAAGGATTGCCTTTTCTATAGTAAATTTTTCAAAAAATTATTTTTTACTGTCGCAAATTTTAAATACGCCGAGGATTGCCTTTTCTATAGTAAATTTTTCAAAAAATAATTTTAATTTTCGCAAATTTTGAATACGGCGAGTATGGCCTTATCTATAGTAAATTTTTCAAAAAATAATTTTTTAATGTCGCAAATTTTAAATGCGCCAAGGATTGCCTTTTCTATAGTAAATTTTTCAAAAAATTACTTTTTATTGTCGCAAATTTAAAATACGGTGAGTATGGCCTTTTCTATTGTACATTTTTCAAAAAATAATTTTTTACTGTCGCAAATTTTAAATACGCCGAGGATTGCCTTTTCTATAGTAAATTTTTCAAAAAATTATTTTTTACTGTCGCAAATTTTAAATACGCCGAGGATTGAATTTTCTATAGAAACTTTTTGAAAAATTATTTTTTCTGTCGCAAATTTTGTATACGCGAGTGTGGCCCTTTCTATTGTAAATTTTTCAAAAAATATTTTTTTACTGTCCCAAATTTTAAACACGCCAAGGATTGCCTTTTCTATAGTAAATTTTTTAAAAAATTATTTTTTACTGTCGCAAATTTTAAATACGCCGAGGATTGCCTTTTCTATAGTAAATTTTTCAAAAAATAATTTTAATTTTCGCAAATTTTTAATACGGCGAGTATGGCCTTATCTATAGTAAATTTTTCAAAAAATAATTTTTTAATGTCGCGAATTTTAAATACGCCAAGGATTGCCTTTTCTATAGTAAATTTTGCAAAAAATTATTTTTTATTGTCGCAAATTTAAAATACGGTGAGTATGGCCCTTTCTATTGTACATTTTTCAAAAAATAATTTTTTACTCTCGCAAATTTTAAATACGCCGAGGATTGCCTTTGCTATAGTAAATTTTTCAAAAAATAATTTTTTACTGTCGCAAATTTTAAAAACGCAGAGGATTGCCTTTTCAATAGTAAATTTCTCAAAAAATAAATTTTACCGTCGCAAATTTTAAATACGCCGAGGATTGCCTTTTCTATTGTAAATTTTTCAAAAAATTATTTTCACTGTCGCAAATTTTAAATACGCCGAGGATTGCCTTTGCTATAGTAAATTTTTCAAAAAATAATTTTTTACTGTCGCAAATTTTAAATACGCCGAGGATTGAATTTTCAATAGTAAATTTTTCAAAAAATAAATTTTACCGTCGCAAATTTTAAATACGCCGAGGATTGCCTTTTCTATAGTAAATTTTTCAAAAAATTATTTTTTACTGTCGCAAATTTTAAATACGCCGAGGATTGAATTTTCTATAGAAACTTTTTGAAAAATTATTTTTTCTGTCGCAAATTTTGTATACGCGAGTGTGGCCCTTTCTATTGTAAATTTTTCAAAAAATATTTTTTTACTGTCCCAAATTTTAAACACGCCAAGGATTGCCTTTTCTATAGTAAATTTTTCAAAAAATTATTTTTTACTGTCGCAAATTTTAAATACGCCGAGGATTGCCTTTTCTATAGTAAATTTTTCAAAAAATAATTTTAATTTTCGCAAATTTTGAATACGGCGAGTATGGCCTTATCTATAGTAAATTTTTCAAAAAATAATTTTTTAATGTCGCAAATATTAAATGCGCCAAGGATTGCCTTTCCTATAGTAAATTTGTCAAAAAATTATTTTTTATTGTCGCAAATTTAAAATACGGTGAGTATGGCCTTTTCTATTGTACATTTTTCAAAAAATAATTTTTTACTGTCGCAAATTTTAAATACGCCGAGGATTGCCTTTTCTATAGTAAATTTTTCAAAAAATTATTTTTTACTGTCGCAAATT
Source organism: Dioctria rufipes (assembly GCA_963924295.1). NCBI lineage: Eukaryota > Metazoa > Arthropoda > Insecta > Diptera > Asilidae > Dioctria > Dioctria rufipes. Next base: position 201,324 of record CAWUPM010000171.1, on the reverse strand, counting down.
TTAAATACGCCGAGGATTGAATTTTCTATAGAAACTTTTTGAAAAATTATTTTTTCTGTCGCAAATTTTGTATACGCGAGTGTGGCCCTTTCTATTGTAAATTTTTCAAAAAATATTTTTTTACTGTCCCAAATTTTAAACACGCCAAGGATTGCCTTTTCTATAGTAAATTTTTCAAAAAATTATTTTTTACTGTCGCAAATTTTAAATACGCCGAGGATTGCCTTTTCTATAGTAAATTTTTCAAAAAATAATTTTAATTTTCGCAAATTTTTAATACGGCGAGTATGGCCTTATCTATAGTAAATTTTTCAAAAAATAATTTTTTAATGTCGCAAATATTAAATGCGCCAAGGATTGCCTTTTCTATAGTAAATTTTTCAAAAAATTATTTTTTATTGTCGCAAATTTAAAATACGGTGAGTATGGCCTTTTCTATTGTACATTTTTCAAAAAATAATTTTTTACTGTCGCAAATTTTAAATACGCCGAGGATTGCCTTTTCTATAGTAAATTTTTCAAAAAATTATTTTTTACTGTCGCAAATTTTAAATACGCCGAGGATTGAATTTTCTATAGAAACTTTTTGAAAAATTATTTTTTCTGTCGCAAATTTTGTATACGCGAGTGTGGCCCTTTCTATTGTAAATTTTTCAAAAAATATTTTTTTACTGTCCCAAATTTTAAACACGCCAAGGATTGCCTTTTCTATAGTAAATTTTTCAAAAAATTATTTTTTACTGTCGCAAATTTTAAATACGCCGAGGATTGCCTTTTCTATAGTAAATTTTTCAAAAAATAATTTTAATTTTCGCAAATTTTTAATACGGCGAGTATGGCCTTATCTATAGTAAATTTTTCAAAAAATAATTTTTTAATATCGCGAATTTTAAATACGCCAAGGATTGCCTTTTCTATAGTAAATTTTGCAAAAAATTATTTTTTACTGGCGCCAATTTTAAATACGCCGAGGATTGCCTTTACTATAGGAAATTTTTTGAAAAATTATTTTTTACCTTCGCAAATTTTAAATACACCGAGGGTTGCCTTTTCTATAGTAAATTTTTCAAAAAATTATTTTCACTGTCGCAAATTTTAAATACGCCGAGGATTGCCTTTTCTATAGTAAATTTTTCAAAAAATTATTTTTTACTGTCGCAAATTTTAAAAACGCCGAGGATTGCCTTTTCAATAGTAAATTTTTCAAAAAATAAATTTTACCGTCGAAAATTTTAAATACGCCGAGGGTTGCATTTTCTATAGTAAATTTTTCAAAAAATAATTTTTATTTTCGCAAATTTTAAATAAACCGAGGATTGCCTTTTCTATAGTAAATTTTTCAAAGAATTATTTTTTACTGTCACAAATTTTGTATACGCGAGTGTGGCCCTTTCTATTGTAAATTTTTCAAAAAATATTTTTTTACTGTCCCAAATTTTAAACACGCCAAGGATTGCCTTTTCTATAGTAAATTTTTCAAAAAATAAATTTTACCGTCGAAAATTTTAAATACGCCGAGGGTTGCATTTTCTATAGTAAATTTTTCAAAAAATAATTTTTATTTTCGCAAATTTTAAATAAACCGAGGATTGCCTTTTCTATAGTAAATTTTTCAAAGAATTATTTTTTACTGTCACAAATTTTGTATACGCGAGTGTGGCCCTTTCTATTGTAAATTTTTCAAAAAATATTTTTTTACTGTCCCAAATTTTAACACGCCAAGGATTGCCTTTTCTATAGTAAATTTTTAAAAAAATTATTTTTTATTGTCGCAAATTTAAAATACGGTGAGTATGGCCTTTTCTATTTATTGTACATTTTTAAAAAAATAATTTTTTACTGTCGCAAATTTTAAATACGCCGAGGATTGCCTTTTCTATAGTAAATTTTTCAAAAAATAATTTTAATTTTCGCAAATTTTTAATACGGCGAGTATGGCCTTATCTATAGTAAATTTTTCAAAAAATAATTTTTTAATGTCGCGAATTTTAAATACGCCAAGGATTGCCTTTTCTATAGTAAATTTTGCAAAAAATTATTTTTTATTGTCGCAAATTTAAAATACGGTGAGTATGGCCCTTTCTATTGTACATTTTTCAAAAAATAATTTTTTACTCTCGCAAATTTTAAATACGCCGAGGATTGCCTTTTCTATAGTAAATTTTTCAAAAAATTATTTTTTACTGTCGCAAATTTTAAATACGCCGAGGATTGAATTTTCTATAGAAACTTTTTGAAAAATTATTTTTTCTGTCGCAAATTTTGTACACGCGAGTGTGGCCCTTTCTATTGTAAATTTTTCAAAAAATATTTTTTTACTGTCCCAAATTTTAAACACGCCAAGGATTGCCTTTTCTATAGTAAATTTTTCAAAAAATTATTTTTTACTGTCGCAAATTTTAAATACGCCGAGGATTGCCTTTTCTATAGTAAATTTTTCAAAAAATAATTTTAATTTTCGCAAATTTTGAATACGGCGAGTATGGCCTTATCTATAGTAAATTTTTCAAAAAATAATTTTTTAATATCGCAAATTTTAAATGCGCCAAGGATTGCCTTTTCTATAGTAAATTTTTCAAAAAATTACTTTTTATTGTCGCAAATTTAAAATACGGTGAGTATGGCCTTTTCTATTGTACATTTTTCAAAAAATAATTTTTTACTGTCGCAAATTTTAAATACGCCGAGGATTGCCTTTTCTATAGTAAATTTTTCAAAAAATTATTTTTTACTGTCGCAAATTTTAAATACGCCGAGGATTGAATTTTCTATAGAAACTTTTTGAAAAATTATTTTTTCTGTCGCAAATTTTGTATACGCGAGTGTGGCCCTTTCTATTGTAAATTTTTCAAAAAATATTTTTTTACTGTCCCAAATTTTAAACACGCCAAGGATTGCCTTTTCTATAGTAAATTTTTCAAAAAATTATTTTTTACTGTCGCAAATTTTAAATACGCCGAGGATTGCCTTTTCTATAGTAAATTTTTCAAAGAATAATTTTAATTTTCGCAAATTTTTAATACGGCGAGTATGGCCTTATCTATAGTAAATTTTTCAAAAAATAATTTTTTAATGTCGCGAATTTTAAATACGCCAAGGATTGCCTTTTCTATAGTAAATTTTGCAAAAAATTATTTTTTATTGTCGCAAATTTAAAATACGGTGAGTATGGCCCTTTCTATTGTACATTTTTCAAAAAATAATTTTTTACTCTCGCAAATTTTAAATACGCCGAGGATTGCCTTTGCTATAGTAAATTTTTCAAAAAATAATTTTTTACTGTCGCAAATTTTAAAAACGCAGAGGATTGCCTTTTCAATAGTAAATTTCTCAAAAAATAAATTTTACCGTCGCAAATTTTAAAAACGCCGAGGATTGCCTTTTCTATAGTAAATTTTTCAAAAAATTATTTTCACTGTCGCAAATTTTAAATACGCCGAGGATTGCCTTTGCTATAGTAAATTTTTCAAAAAATAATTTTTTACTGTCGCAAATTTTAAATACGCCGAGGATTGAATTTTCAATAGTAAATTTTTCAAAAAATAAATTTTACCGTCGCAAATTTTAAATACGCCGAGGATTGCCTTTTCTATAGTAAATTTTTCAAAAAATTATTTTTTACTGTCGCAAATTTTAAATACGCCGAGGATTGAATTTTCTATAGAAACTTTTTGAAAAATTATTTTTTCTGTCGCAAATTTTGTATACGCGAGTGTGGCCCTTTCTATTGTAAATTTTTCAAAAAATATTTTTTTACTGTCCCAAATTTTAAACACGCCAAGGATTGCCTTTTCTATAGTAAATTTTTCAAAAAATTATTTTTTACTGTCGCAAATTTTAAATACGCCGAGGATTGCCTTTTCTATAGTAATTTTTTCAAAAAATAATTTTAATTTTCGCAAATTTTGAATACGGCGAGTATGGCCTTATCTATAGTAAATTTTTCAAAAAATAATTTTTTAATGTCGCAAATATTAAATGCGCCAAGGATTGCCTTTTCTATAGTAAATTTTTCAAAAAATTATTTTTTATTGTCGCAAATTTAAAATACGGTGAGTATGGCCTTTTCTATTGTACATTTTTCAAAAAATAATTTTTTACTGTCGCAAATTTTAAATACGCCGAGGATTGCCTTTTCTATAGTAAATTTTTCAAAAAATTATTTTTTACTGTCGCAAATTTTAAATACGCCGAGGATTGAATTTTCTATAGAAACTTTTTGAAAAATTATTTTTTCTGTCGCAAATTTTGTATACGCGAGTGTGGCCCTTTCTATTGTAAATTTTTCAAAAAATATTTTTTTACTGTCCCAAATTTTAAACACGCCAAGGATTGCCTTTTCTATAGTAAATTTTTCAAAAAATTATTTTTTACTGTCGCAAATTTTAAATACGCCGAGGATTGCCTTTTCTATAGTAAATTTTTCAAAAAATAATTTTAATTTTCGCAAATTTTTAATTCGGCGAGTATGGCCTTATCTATAGTAAATTTTTCAAAAAATAATTTTTTAATGTCGCAAATATTAAATGCGCCAAGGATTGCCTTTTCTATAGTAAATTTTGCAAAAAATTATTTTTTATTGTCGCAAATTTAAAATACGGTGAGTATGGCCCTTTCTATTGTACATTTTTCAAAAAATAATTTTTTACTCTCGCAAATTTTAAATACGCCGAGGATTACCTTTTCTATAGTAAATTTTTCAAAAAATTATTTTCACTGTCGCAAATTTTAAATACGCCGAGGATTGCCTTTGCTATAGTAAATTTTTCAAAAAATAATTTTTTACTGTCGCAAATTTTAAAAACGCAGAGGATTGCCTTTTCAATAGTAAATTTTTCAAAAAATAAATTTTACCGTCGCAAATTTTAAATACGCCGAGGATTGCCTTTTCTATAGTAAATTTTTCAAAAAATTATTTTCACTGTCGCAAATTTTAAATACGCCGAGGATTGCCTTTGCTATAGTAAATTTTTCAAAAAATAATTTTTTACTGTCGCAAATTTTAAAAACGCCGAGGATTGCCTTTTCAATAGTAAATTTTTCTAAAACTAAATTTTACCGTCGCAAATTTTAAATACTCTGAGGATTGCCTTTTCTATAGTAAATTTTTCAAAAAATAATTTTTATTTTCGCAAATTTTAAATGCGCCGAGAATTGCCTTTTCTATAGTAAATTTTTCAAAAAATTATTTTTTTCTGTCGCAAATTTTAAATACGCCGAGGATTGCCTTTTCTATTATAAATTTTTCAAAAAATTATTTTTTTCTGTCGCAAATTTTAAATACGGCGAGTATGGCTTTTCTATAGTAAATTTTTCAAAAAAATATTTTTTACTGTCGCAAATTTTAAATACGGCTAGAATGACCTTTTCTATAGTAAATTTTTCAAAAACTAATTTTTTACTGTCGGAATTTGAAATACGCCGAGGATTGCCATTTCTATAGTAAATTTTTAAAAAAATTATTTTTTCTGTCGAAAATTTTAAATACGACGAGAATTGCCTTTTCAATAGTAAATTTTTCAAAAAATTATTTTATTCTGTCGCAAATTTTAAATAGGGCGAGTATGACCTTTTCTATAGTAAATTTTTCAGAAAATAACTTTTTACTGTCGAAAATTTTAAATACGCCGAGGATTGCCTTTTCTATAGTAAATTTTTCAAAAAATAATTTTAATTTTCGCAAATTTTGAATACGGCGAGTATGGCCTTATCTATAGTAAATTTTTCAAAAAATAATTTTTTACTGTCGCAAATTTTAAATACGCCAAGGATTGCCTTTTCTATAGTAAATTTTTCAAAAAATTATTTTTTACTGTCGCAAATTTAAAACACGGTGAGTTTGGCCCTTTCTATTGTAAATTTTTTACTGTCGGAATTTTAAATACGCCGAGGATTGCCATTTGTATAGTAAATTTTTAAAAAAATTATTTTTTCTGTCGCAAATTGTAAATACGACGAGAATTGACTTTTCTATAGTAAATTTTTCAAAAAATTATTTTATTCTGTCGTAAATTTTAAATAGGACGAGTATGAGCTTTTCTATAGTAAATATTTCAAAAAATATTTTTTTACTGTCGGAAGTTTTAAGTACGCCGAGGATTACCTTTTCTATAGTCAATTTTTCAAAAAATAATTTTGACTTTCGCAAATTTTGAATACGGCGAGTATGGCCTTTTCTATAGAAAATTTTTCAAAAAATAATTTTTTACTGTCGCAATATTTAAATACACCAAGGGTTGCCTTTTCTATAGTAAATTTTTCAAAAAATTGTTTTTTACTGTCGCAAATTTAAAATATGGTGAGTATGGCCCTTTCTATTGTAAATTTTTCAAAAAATAATTTTTTACTGTCGCAAATTTTAAATACGCCGAGGATTGCCTTTTCTATAGTAAATTTTTCAAAAAGTTATTTTTTACTGTCGCAAATTTTAAATACGCCGAGGATTGCCTTTTCTATAGTAAATTTTTCAAAAAATTATTTTTTATTGTCGCAAATTTAAAATACGGTGAGTATGGCCCTTTCTATTGTACATTTTTCAAAAAATAATTTTTTACTGTCGCAAATTTTAAGTACGCCGAGGATTGCCTTTTCTATAGTAAATTTTTCAAAAAATAATTTTTTACTGTCGCAAATTTTAAATACGCCGGGTATTGCCTTTGCTATAGTAAATTTTTCAAAAAATTATTTTTTATTGTCGCAAATTTAAAATACGGTGAGTATGGCCCTTTCTATTGTACATTTTTCAAAAAATAATTTTTTACTGTCGCAAATTTTAAGTACGCCGAGGATTGCCTTTTCTATAGTAAATTTTTCAAAAAATAATTTTTTACTGTCGCAAATTTTAAATACGCCGGGTATTGCCTTTGCTATAGTAAATTTTTCAAAAAATAATTTTAATTTTCGCAAATTTTGAATACGGCGAGTATGGCCTTATCTATAGTAAATTTTTCAAAAAATTATTTTTTACGGTCGCAAATTTTAAATACGCCGAGGATTGCCTTTTCTATAGTAAATTTTTCAAAAAATAATTTTAATTTTCGCAAATTTTGAATACGGCGAGTATGGCCTTATCTATAGTAAATTTTTCAAAAAATAATTTTTTAATGTCGCAAATTTTAAATGCGCCAAGTATTGCCTTTTCTATAGTAAATTTTTCAAAAAATAATTTTAATTTTCGCAAATTTTGAATACGGCGAGTATGGCCTTATCTATAGTAAATTTTTCAAAAAATAATTTTTTAATGTCGCAAATTTTAAATGCGCCAAGTATTGCCTTTTCTATAGTAAATTTTTAAAAAAATTATTTTTTATTGTCGCAAATTTAAAATACGGTTAGTATGGCCCTTTCTATTGTACATTTTTCAAAAAATAATTTTTTACTGTCGCAAATTTTAAGTACGCCGAGGATTGCCTTTTCTATAGTAAATTTTTCAAAAAATAATTTTTTACTGTCGCAAATTTTAAATACGCCAAGGATTGCCTTTTCTATAGTAAATTTTTCAAAAAATTATTTTTTACTGTCGCAAATTTAAAATACGGTAAGTATGGCCCTTTCTATTGTAAATTTTTCACAAAATAATTTTTTACTGTCGGAATTTTAAATACGCCGAGGATTGCCATTTGTATAGTAAATTTTGAAAAAAATTATTTTTTCTGTCGCAAATTGTAAATACGACGAGAATTGACTTTTCTATAGTAAATTTTTCAAAAAATTATTTTATTCTGTCGCAAATTTTAAATAGGACGAGTATGACCTTTTCACTAGTAAATATTTCAAAAAATATGTTTTTACTGTCGCAAGTTTTAAGTACGCCGAGGATTACCTTTTCTATAGTCAATTTTTCAAAAAATAATTTTGACTTTCGCAAATTTTGAATACGGCGAGTATGGCCTTTTCTATAGAAAAATTTTCAAAAAATAATTTTTTACTGTCGCAAAATTTAAATGCACCAAGGATTGCCTTTTCTATAGTAAATTTTTCAAAAATTTATTTTTTACTGTCGCAAATTTAAAATATGGTGAGTATGGCCCTTTCTATTGTAAATTTTTCAAAAAATAATTTTTCACTGTCGCAAAATTTAAATACGCCGAGGATTGCCTTTTCTATAGAAACTTTTTGAAAAATTATTTTTTCTGTCGCAAATTTTGAATACGCGAGTGTAGCCCTTTCTATTGTAAATTTTTCAAAAAATATTTTTTTACTGTCCCAAATTTTAAACACGCCAAGGATTGCCTTTTCTATAGTAAATTTTTCAAAAAATTATTTTTTACGGTCGCAAATTTTAAATACGCCGAGGATTGCCTTTTCTATAGTAAATTTTTCAAAAAATAATTTTAATTTTCGCAAATTTTGAATACGGCGAGTATGGCCTTATCTATAGTAAAATTTTCAAAAAATAATTTTTTAATGTCGCAAATTTTAAATACGCCAAGGATTGCCTTTTCTATAGTAAATTTTTCAAAAAATTATTTTTTATTGTCGCAAATTTAAAATACGGTGAGTATGGCCCTTTCTATTGTACATTTTTCAAAAAATAATTTTTTACTGTCGCAAATTTTAAGTACGCCGAGGATTGCCTTTTCTATAGTAAATTTTTCAAAAAATAATTTTTTACTGTCGCAAATTTTAAATACGCCGGGTATTGCCTTTGCTATAGTAAATTTTTCAAAAAATAATTTTAATTTTCGCAAATTTTGAATACGGCGAGTATGGCCTTATCTATAGTAAATTTTTCAAAAAATTATTTTTTACGGTCGCAAATTTTAAATACGCCGAGGATTGCCTTTTCTATAGTAAATTTTTCAAAAAATAATTTTAATTTTCGCAAATTTTGAATACGGCGAGTATGGCCTTATCTATAGTAAATTTTTCAAAAAATAATTTTTTAATGTCGCAAATTTTAAATGCGCCAAGTATTGCCTTTTCTATAGTAAATTTTTAAAAAAATTATTTTTTATTGTCGCAAATTTAAAATACGGTTAGTATGGCCCTTTCTATTGTACATTTTTCAAAAAATAATTTTTTACTGTCGCAAATTTTAAGTACGCCGAGGATTGCCTTTTCTATAGTAAATTTTTCAAAAAATAATTTTTTACTGTCGCAAATTTTAAATACGCCAAGGATTGCCTTTTCTATAGTAAATTTTTCAAAAAATTATTTTTTACTGTCGCAAATTTAAAATACGGTAAGTATGGCCCTTTCTATTGTAAATTTTTCACAAAATAATTTTTTACTGTCGGAATTTTAAATACGCCGAGGATTGCCATTTGTATAGTAAATTTTGAAAAAAATTATTTTTTCTGTCGCAAATTGTAAATACGACGAGAATTGACTTTTCTATAGTAAATTTTTCAAAAAATTATTTTATTCTGTCGCAAATTTTAAATAGGACGAGTATGACCTTTTCACTAGTAAATATTTCAAAAAATATGTTTTTACTGTCGCAAGTTTTAAGTACGCCGAGGATTACCTTTTCTATAGTCAATTTTTCAAAAAATAATTTTGACTTTCGCAAATTTTGAATACGGCGAGTATGGCCTTTTCTATAGAAAAATTTTCAAAAAATAATTTTTTACTGTCGCAAAATTTAAATGCACCAAGGATTGCCTTTTCTATAGTAAATTTTTCAAAAATTTATTTTTTACTGTCGCAAATTTAAAATATGGTGAGTATGGCCCTTTCTATTGTAAATTTTTCAAAAAATAATTTTTCACTGTCGCAAAATTTAAATACGCCGAGGATTGCCTTTTCTATAGAAACTTTTTGAAAAATTATTTTTTCTGTCGCAAATTTTGAATACGCGAGTGTAGCCCTTTCTATTGTAAATTTTTCAAAAAATATTTTTTTTACTGTCCCAAATTTTAAATACGCCAAGGATTGCCTTTTCTATAGTAAATTTTTCAAAAAATTATTTTGCTTTTCGCATATTTTGAATACGGCGAGTATGGCTTTTTCTATAGTAAATTTTTCAAAAAATAATTTTTTACTGTCGCAAATTTTAAATACGCCAAGGATTGCCTTTTCGATAGTAAATTTTTCAAAAAATTATTTTTTACTGTCGCAAATTTAAAATACGGTAAATATTTAAAAAAATAATTTTTTAATGTCGCAAATTTTAAATACGCCGAGGATTGCCTTTTCTATAGTAAATTTTTCAAAAAATTATTTTTTACTGTCGCAAATTTTAAATACGCCGAGGATTGAATTTTCGATAGTAAATTTTTCAAAAAATTATTTTTTACTGTCGCAAATTTAAAATACGGTAAATATTTAAAAAAATTATTTTTTAATGTCGCAAATTTTAAATACGCCGAGGATTGCCTTTTCTATAGTAAATTTTTCAAAAAATTATTTTTTACTGTCGCAAATTTTAAATACGCCGAGGATTGAATTTTCTATAGAAACTTTTTGAAAAATTATTTTTTCTGTCGCAAATTTTAAGTACGCGGAGGATTGCCTTTTCTATAGTAAATTTTTCAAAAAGTTATTTTTTACTGTCGCAAATTTTAAATACGCCGAGGATTGCCTTTTCTATAGTAAATTTTTCAAAAAATTATTTTTTATTGTCGCAAATTTAAAATACGGTGAGTATGGCTCTTTCTATTGTACATTTTTCAAAAAATAATTTTTTACTGTCGCAAATTTTAAATACGCCGAGGATTGCCTTTTCTATAGTAAATTTTTCAAAAAATAATTTTTTACTGTCGCAAGTTTTAAGTACGCGGAGGATTGCCTTTTCTATAGTCAATTTTTCAAAAAATAATTTTGATTTTCGCACATTTTGAATACGGCGGGTATGGCCTTTTCTATAGTAAATTTTTCAAAAAATAATTTTTTACTGTCGCAAATTTTAAATACGCCATGTATTGCCCTTTCTATTGTAAATTTTTCAAAAAATTATTTTTTACTGTCGCAAGTTTTAAGTACGCCGAGGATTGCCTTTTCTATAGTCAATTTTTCAAAAAATAATTTTGATTTTCGCACATTTTGAATACGGCGAGTATGGCCTTTTCTATACTAAATTTTTCAAAAAATAATTTTTTACTGTCGCAAATTTTAAATACGCCATGTATTGCCCTTTCTATTGTAAATTTTTCAAAAAATTATTTTTTATTGTCGCAAGTTTTAAGTACGCCGAGGATTGCCTTTTCTATAGTCAATTTTTCAAAAAATAATTTTGATTTTCGCACATTTTGAATACGGCGGGTATGGCCTTTTCTATAGTAAATTTTTCAAAAAATAATTTTTTACTGTCGCAAATTTTAAATACGCCATGTATTGCCCTTTCTATTGTAAATTTTTCAAAAAATTATTTTTTACTGTCGCAAGTTTTAAGTACGCCGAGGATTGCCTTTTCTATAGTCAATTTTTCAAAAAATAATTTTGATTTTCGCACATTTTGAATACGGCGAGTATGGCCTTATCTATAGTAAATTTTTCAAAAAATAATTTTTTAATGTCGCGAATTTTAAATACGCCAAGGATTGCCTTTTCTATAGTAAATTTTGCAAAAAATTATTTTTTATTGTCGCAAATTTAAAATACGGTGAGTATGGCCCTTTCTATTGTACATTTTTCAAAAAATAATTTTTTACTCTCGCAAATTTTAAATACGCCGAGGATTGCCTTTGCTATAGTAAATTTTTCAAAAAATAATTTTTTACTGTCGCAAATTTTAAAAACGCAGAGGATTGCCTTTTCAATAGTAAATTTCTCAAAAAATAAATTTTACCGTCGCAAATTTTAAAAACGCCGAGGATTGCCTTTTCTATAGTAAATTTTTCAAAAAATTATTTTCACTGTCGCAAATTTTAAATACGCCGAGGATTGCCTTTGCTATAGTAAATTTTTCAAAAAATAATTTTTTACTGTCGCAAATTTTAAATACGCCGAGGATTGAATTTTCAATAGTAAATTTTTCAAAAAATAAATTTTACCGTCGCAAATTTTAAATACGCCGAGGATTGCCTTTTCTATAGTAAATTTTTCAAAAAATTATTTTTTACTGTCGCAAATTTTAAATACGCCGAGGATTGAATTTTCTATAGAAACTTTTTGAAAAATTATTTTTTCTGTCGCAAATTTTGTATACGCGAGTGTGGCCCTTTCTATTGTAAATTTTTCAAAAAATATTTTTTTACTGTCCCAAATTTTAAACACGCCAAGGATTGCCTTTTCTATAGTAAATTTTTCAAAAAATTATTTTTTACTGTCGCAAATTTTAAATACGCCGAGGATTGCCTTTTCTATAGTAATTTTTTCAAAAAATAATTTTAATTTTCGCAAATTTTGAATACGGCGAGTATGGCCTTATCTATAGTAAATTTTTCAAAAAATAATTTTTTAATGTCGCAAATATTAAATGCGCCAAGGATTGCCTTTTCTATAGTAAATTTTTCAAAAAATTATTTTTTATTGTCGCAAATTTAAAATACGGTGAGTATGGCCTTTTCTATTGTACATTTTTCAAAAAATAATTTTTTACTGTCGCAAATTTTAAATACGCCGAGGATTGCCTTTTCTATAGTAAATTTTTCAAAAAATTATTTTTTACTGTCGCAAATTTTAAATACGCCGAGGATTGAATTTTCTATAGAAACTTTTTGAAAAATTATTTTTTCTGTCGCAAATTTTGTATACGCGAGTGTGGCCCTTTCTATTGTAAATTTTTCAAAAAATATTTTTTTACTGTCCCAAATTTTAAACACGCCAAGGATTGCCTTTTCTATAGTAAATTTTTCAAAAAATTATTTTTTACTGTCGCAAATTTTAAATACGCCGAGGATTGCCTTTTCTATAGTAAATTTTTCAAAAAATAATTTTAATTTTCGCAAATTTTTAATACGGCGAGTATGGCCTTATCTATAGTAAATTTTTCAAAAAATAATTTTTTAATGTCGCAAATATTAAATGCGCCAAGGATTGCCTTTTCTATAGTAAATTTTGCAAAAAATTATTTTTTATTGTCGCAAATTTAAAATACGGTGAGTATGGCCCTTTCTATTGTACATTTTTCAAAAAATAATTTTTTACTCTCGCAAATTTTAAATACGCCGAGGATTACCTTTTCTATAGTAAATTTTTCAAAAAATTATTTTCACTGTCGCAAATTTTAAATACGCCGAGGATTGCCTTTGCTATAGTAAATTTTTCAAAAAATAATTTTTTACTGTCGCAAATTTTAAAAACGCAGAGGATTGCCTTTTCAATAGTAAATTTTTCAAAAAATAAATTTTACCGTCGCAAATTTTAAATACGCCGAGGATTGCCTTTTCTATAGTAAATTTTTCAAAAAATTATTTTCACTGTCGCAAATTTTAAATACGCCGAGGATTGCCTTTGCTATAGTAAATTTTTCAAAAAATAATTTTTTACTGTCGCAAATTTTAAAAACGCCGAGGATTGCCTTTTCAATAGTAAATTTTTCTAAAACTAAATTTTACCGTCGCAAATTTTAAATACTCTGAGGATTGCCTTTTCTATAGTAAATTTTTCAAAAAATAATTTTTATTTTCGCAAATTTTAAATGCGCCGAGAATTGCCTTTTCTATAGTAAATTTTTCAAAAAATTATTTTTTTCTGTCGCAAATTTTAAATACGCCGAGGATTGCCTTTTCTATTATAAATTTTTCAAAAAATTATTTTTTTCTGTCGCAAATTTTAAATACGGCGAGTATGGCTTTTCTATAGTAAATTTTTCAAAAAAATATTTTTTACTGTCGCAAATTTTAAATACGGCTAGAATGACCTTTTCTATAGTAAATTTTTCAAAAACTAATTTTTTACTGTCGGAATTTGAAATACGCCGAGGATTGCCATTTCTATAGTAAATTTTTAAAAAAATTATTTTTTCTGTCGAAAATTTTAAATACGACGAGAATTGCCTTTTCAATAGTAAATTTTTCAAAAAATTATTTTATTCTGTCGCAAATTTTAAATAGGGCGAGTATGACCTTTTCTATAGTAAATTTTTCAGAAAATAACTTTTTACTGTCGAAAATTTTAAATACGCCGAGGATTGCCTTTTCTATAGTAAATTTTTCAAAAAATAATTTTAATTTTCGCAAATTTTGAATACGGCGAGTATGGCCTTATCTATAGTAAATTTTTCAAAAAATAATTTTTTACTGTCGCAAATTTTAAATACGCCAAGGATTGCCTTTTCTATAGTAAATTTTTCAAAAAATTATTTTTTACTGTCGCAAATTTAAAACACGGTGAGTTTGGCCCTTTCTATTGTAAATTTTTTACTGTCGGAATTTTAAATACGCCGAGGATTGCCATTTGTATAGTAAATTTTTAAAAAAATTATTTTTTCTGTCGCAAATTGTAAATACGACGAGAATTGACTTTTCTATAGTAAATTTTTCAAAAAATTATTTTATTCTGTCGTAAATTTTAAATAGGACGAGTATGAGCTTTTCTATAGTAAATATTTCAAAAAATATTTTTTTACTGTCGGAAGTTTTAAGTACGCCGAGGATTACCTTTTCTATAGTCAATTTTTCAAAAAATAATTTTGACTTTCGCAAATTTTGAATACGGCGAGTATGGCCTTTTCTATAGAAAATTTTTCAAAAAATAATTTTTTACTGTCGCAATATTTAAATACACCAAGGGTTGCCTTTTCTATAGTAAATTTTTCAAAAAATTGTTTTTTACTGTCGCAAATTTAAAATATGGTGAGTATGGCCCTTTCTATTGTAAATTTTTCAAAAAATAATTTTTTACTGTCGCAAATTTTAAATACGCCGAGGATTGCCTTTTCTATAGTAAATTTTTCAAAAAGTTATTTTTTACTGTCGCAAATTTTAAATACGCCGAGGATTGCCTTTTCTATAGAAACTTTTTAAAAAATTATTTTTTCTGTCGCAAATTTTGTATACGCGAGTGTGGCCCTTTCTATTGTAAATTTTTCAAAAAATATTTTTTTACTGTCCCAAATTTTAAACACGCCAAGGATTGCCTTTTCTATAGTAAATTTTTCAAAAAATTATTTTTTACGGTCGCAAATTTTAAATACGCCGAGGATTGCCTTTTCTATAGTAAATTTTTCAAAAAATAATTTTAATTTTCGCAAATTTTGAATACGGCGAGTATGGCCTTATCTATAGTAAAATTTTCAAAAAATAATTTTTTAATGTCGCAAATTTTAAATACGCCAAGGATTGCCTTTTCTATAGTAAATTTTTCAAAAAATTATTTTTTATTGTCGCAAATTTAAAATACGGTGAGTATGGCCCTTTCTATTGTACATTTTTCAAAAAATAATTTTTTACTGTCGCAAATTTTAAGTACGCCGAGGATTGCCTTTTCTATAGTAAATTTTTCAAAAAATAATTTTTTACTGTCGCAAATTTTAAATACGCCGGGTATTGCCTTTGCTATAGTAAATTTTTCAAAAAATAATTTTAATTTTCGCAAATTTTGAATACGGCGAGTATGGCCTTATCTATAGTAAATTTTTCAAAAAATTATTTTTTACGGTCGCAAATTTTAAATACGCCGAGGATTGCCTTTTCTATAGTAAATTTTTCAAAAAATAATTTTAATTTTCGCAAATTTTGAATACGGCGAGTATGGCCTTATCTATAGTAAATTTTTCAAAAAATAATTTTTTAATGTCGCAAATTTTAAATGCGCCAAGTATTGCCTTTTCTATAGTAAATTTTTAAAAAAATTATTTTTTATTGTCGCAAATTTAAAATACGGTTAGTATGGCCCTTTCTATTGTACATTTTTCAAAAAATAATTTTTTACTGTCGCAAATTTTAAGTACGCCGAGGATTGCCTTTTCTATAGTAAATTTTTCAAAAAATAATTTTTTACTGTCGCAAATTTTAAATACGCCAAGGATTGCCTTTTCTATAGTAAATTTTTCAAAAAATTATTTTTTACTGTCGCAAATTTAAAATACGGTAAGTATGGCCCTTTCTATTGTAAATTTTTCACAAAATAATTTTTTACTGTCGGAATTTTAAATACGCCGAGGATTGCCATTTGTATAGTAAATTTTGAAAAAAATTATTTTTTCTGTCGCAAATTGTAAATACGACGAGAATTGACTTTTCTATAGTAAATTTTTCAAAAAATTATTTTATTCTGTCGCAAATTTTAAATAGGACGAGTATGACCTTTTCACTAGTAAATATTTCAAAAAATATGTTTTTACTGTCGCAAGTTTTAAGTACGCCGAGGATTACCTTTTCTATAGTCAATTTTTCAAAAAATAATTTTGACTTTCGCAAATTTTGAATACGGCGAGTATGGCCTTTTCTATAGAAAAATTTTCAAAAAATAATTTTTTACTGTCGCAAAATTTAAATGCACCAAGGATTGCCTTTTCTATAGTAAATTTTTCAAAAATTTATTTTTTACTGTCGCAAATTTAAAATATGGTGAGTATGGCCCTTTCTATTGTAAATTTTTCAAAAAATAATTTTTCACTGTCGCAAAATTTAAATACGCCGAGGATTGCCTTTTCTATAGAAACTTTTTGAAAAATTATTTTTTCTGTCGCAAATTTTGAATACGCGAGTGTAGCCCTTTCTATTGTAAATTTTTCAAAAAATATTTTTTTACTGTCCCAAATTTTAAATACGCCAAGGATTGCCTTTTCTATAGTAAATTTTTCAAAAAATTATTTTGCTTTTCGCATATTTTGAATACGGCGAGTATGGCTTTTTCTATAGTAAATTTTTCAAAAAATAATTTTTTACTGTCGCAAATTTTAAATACGCCAAGGATTGCCTTTTCGATAGTAAATTTTTCAAAAAATTATTTTTTACTGTCGCAAATTTAAAATACGGTAAATATTTAAAAAAATAATTTTTTAATGTCGCAAATTTTAAATACGCCGAGGATTGCCTTTTCTATAGTAAATTTTTCAAAAAATTATTTTTTACTGTCGCAAATTTTAAATACGCCGAGGATTGAATTTTCGATAGTAAATTTTTCAAAAAATTATTTTTTACTGTCGCAAATTTAAAATACGGTAAATATTTAAAAAAATTATTTTTTAATGTCGCAAATTTTAAATACGCCGAGGATTGCCTTTTCTATAGTAAATTTTTCAAAAAATTATTTTTTACTGTCGCAAATTTTAAATACGCCGAGGATTGAATTTTCTATAGAAACTTTTTGAAAAATTATTTTTTCTGTCGCAAATTTTAAGTACGCGGAGGATTGCCTTTTCTATAGTAAATTTTTCAAAAAGTTATTTTTTACTGTCGCAAATTTTAAATACGCCGAGGATTGCCTTTTGTATAGTAAATTTTTCAAAAAATTATTTTTTATTGTCGCAAATTTAAAATACGGTGAGTATGGCTCTTTCTATTGTACATTTTTCAAAAAATAATTTTTTACTGTCGCAAATTTTAAATACGCCGAGGATTGCCTTTTCTATAGTAAATTTTTCAAAAAATAATTTTTTACTGTCGCAAGTTTTAAGTACGCGGAGGATTGCCTTTTCTATAGTCAATTTTTCAAAAAATAATTTTGATTTTCGCACATTTTGAATACGGCGGGTATGGCCTTTTCTATAGTAAATTTTTCAAAAAATAATTTTTTACTGTCGCAAATTTTAAATACGCCATGTATTGCCCTTTCTATTGTAAATTTTTCAAAAAATTATTTTTTACTGTCGCAAGTTTTAAGTACGCCGAGGATTGCCTTTTCTATAGTCAATTTTTCAAAAAATAATTTTGATTTTCGCACATTTTGAATACGGCGAGTATGGCCTTTTCTATAGTAAATTTTTCAAAAAATAATTTTTTACTGTCGCAAATTTTAAATACGCCATGTATTGCCCTTTCTATTGTAAATTTTTCAAAAAATTATTTTTTACTATCGCAAATTTTAAATACGCCGAGGATTACCTTTTCTATAGTAAATTTTTCAAAAAAATTTTTTTTACTGTCGCAAATTTTAAATACGCCAAGGATTGCCTTTTCTATAGTGAATTTTTCAAAAAATTATTTTTTACTGTCGCAAATTTAAAATACGGTAAATATTTAAAAAAATAATTTTTTAATGTCGCAAATTTTAAATACGCCGAGGATTGCCTTTTCTATAGTAAATTTTTCAAAAAATTATTTTTTACTGTCGCAAATTTTAAATACGCCGAGGATTGAATTTTCTATAGAAACTTTTTGAAAAATTATTTTTTCTGTCGCAAATTTTGTATACGCGAGTGTCGCCCTTTCTATTGCAAATTTTTCAAAAAATATTTTTTTACTGTCCCAAATTTTAAACACGCCAAGGATTGCCTTTTCTATAGTGAATTTTTCAAAAAATTATTTTTTACAGTCGCAAATTTTAAATACGAAGAGGATTGCCTTTTCTATAGTAAATTTTTCAAAAAATAATTTTAATTTTCGCAAATTTTGAATACGGCGAGTATGGCCTTATCTATAGTAAATTTTTCAAAACATAATTTTTTAATGTCGCAAATTTTAAATACGCCAAGGATTGCCTTTTCTATAGTAAATTTTTCAAAAAATTATTTTTTATTGTCGCAAATTTAAAATACGGTGAGTATGGCCTTTTCTATTGTACATTTTTCAAAAAATAATTTTTTACTGTCGCAAATTTTAAATACACCGAGGATTGCCTTTTCTATAGTAAATTTTTCAAAAAATTATTTTTTACTGTCGCAAATTTTAAATACGCCCTGGATTGAATTTTCTATAGAAACTTTTTGAAAAATTATTTTTTCTGTCGCAAATTTTGTATACGCGAGTGTGGCCCTTTCTATTGTAAATTTTTCAAAAAATATTTTTTTACTGTCCCAAATTTTAAACACGCCAAGGATTGCCTTTTCTATAGTAAATTTTTCAAAAAATTATTTTTTACTGTCGCAAATTTTAAATACGCCGAGGATTGCCTTTTCTATAGTAAATTTTTCAAAAAATAATTTTAATTTTCGCAAATTTTTAATACGGCGAGTATGGCCTTATATATAGTAAGTTTTTCAAAAAATAATTTTTTAATGTCGCAAATTTTAAATACGCCAAGGATTGCCTTTTCTATAGTAAGTTTTTCAAAAAATTATTTTTTATTGTCGCAAATTTAAAATACGGTGAGTATGGCCCTTTCTATTGTACATTTTTCAAAAATAATTTTTACTGTCGCAAATTTTAAATACGCCGAGGATTGCCTTTTCTATAGTAAATTTTTCAAAAAATTATTTTCACTGTAGCAAATTTTAAATACGCCGAGGATTGCCTTTGCTATAGTAAATTTTTCAAAAAATAATTTTTTACTGTCGCAAATTTTAAAAACGCCGAGGATTGCCTTTTCAATAGTAAATTTTTCAAAAAATAAATTTTACCGTCGCAAATTTTAAATACGCCGAGGGTTGCCTTTTCTATAGTAAATTTTTCAAAAAATAATTTTTTACTGTCGCAAATTTTAAAAACGCCGAGGATTGCCTTTTCAATAGTAAATTTTTCAAAAAATAAATTTTACCGTCGCAAATTTTAAATACGCCGAGGATTGAATTTTCTATAGAAATTTTTTGAAAAATTATTTTTTCTGTAGCAAATTTTGTATACGCGAGTGTGGCCCTTTCTATTGTAAATTTTTCAAAAAATATTTTTTTACTGTCCCAAATTTTAAACACGCCAAGGATTGCCTTTTCTATAGTAAATTTTTCAAAAAATTATTTTTTACTGTTGCAAATTTTAAATCCGCCGGGGATTGCCTTTTCTATAGTAAATTTTTCAAAAAATAATTTTAATTTTCGCAAACTTTGAATACGGCGAGTATGGACTTATCTATAGTAAATTTTTCAAAAAATAATTTTTTAATGTCGCAAATTTTAAATACGCCAAGGATTGCCTTTTCTATAATAAATTTTTCAAAAAATTATTTTTTATTGTCGCAAATTTAAAATACGGTGAGTATGGCCCTTTCTATTGTCCATTTTTCAAAAAAAAATTTTTTACTGTCGCAAATTTTAAATACGCCGAGGATTGCCTTTTCAATAGTAAATTTTTCAAAAAATTATTTTCACTGTCGCAAATTTTAAATACGCCGAGGATTGCCTTTGCTATAGTAAATTTTTCAAAAAATAATTTTTTACTGTCACAAATTTTAAAAACGCCGAGGATTGCCTTTTCGATAGTAAATTTTTCAAAGAATTATTTTTTACTGTCGCAAATTTTAAATACGCCGAGGATTGCCTTTTCTATAGTAAATTTTGCAAAAAATTATTTTTTACTGGCGCAAATTTTAAATACGCCGAGGATTGCCTTTACTATAGTAAATTTTTTGAACAATTATTTTTTACCTTCGCAAATTTTAAATACACCGAGGATTGCCTTTGATATAGTAAATTTTTCAAAAAATAATTTTTTACTGTCGCAAATTTTAAAAACGCCGAGGATTGCCTTTTCAATAGTAAATTTTTCAAAAAATAAATTTTACCGTCGCAAATTTTAAATACGCCGAGGGTTGCCTTTTCTATAGTAAATTTTTCAAAAAATAATTTTTTACTGTCGGAAATTTTAAAAACGCCGAGGATTGCCTTTTCGATAGTAAATTTTTCAAAGAATTATTTTTTACTGTCGCAAATTTTAAATACGCCGAGGATTGCCTTTTCTATAGTAAATTTTGCAAAAAATTATTTTTTACTGGCGCAAATTTTAAATACGCCGAGGATTGCCTTTACTATAGTAAATTTTTTGAAAAATTATTTTTTACCTTCGCAAATTTTAAATACACCGAGGATTGCCTTTGATATAGTAAATTTTTCAAAAAATAATTTTTTACTGTCGCAAATTTTAAAAACGCCGAGGATTGCCTTTTCAATAGTTAATTTTTCAAAAAATAAATTTTACCGTCGCAAATTTTAAATACGCCGAGGGTTGCCTTTTCTATAGTAAATTTTTCAAAAAATAATTTTTTACTGTCGCAAATTTTAAAAACGCCGAGGATTGCCTTTTCAATAGTAAATTTTTCAAAAAATAAATTTTACCGTCGCAAATTTTAAATACGCCAAGGATTGCCTTTTCTATAGTAAAT
This sequence comes from Dioctria rufipes, assembly GCA_963924295.1. Lineage (NCBI taxonomy): Eukaryota > Metazoa > Arthropoda > Insecta > Diptera > Asilidae > Dioctria > Dioctria rufipes. The sequence goes on along the minus strand of CAWUPM010000171.1, from coordinate 180,300 downwards.
TTTTCAAAAAATTATTTTGCTTTTCGCATATTTTGAATACGGCGAGTATGGCTTTTTCTATAGTAAATTTTTCAAAAAATAATTTTTTACTGTCGCAAATTTTAAATACGCCAAGGATTGCCTTTTCGATAGTAAATTTTTCAAAAAATTATTTTTTACTGTCGCAAATTTAAAATACGGTAAATATTTAAAAAAATAATTTTTTAATGTCGCAAATTTTAAATACGCCGAGGATTGCCTTTTCTATAGTAAATTTTTCAAAAAATTATTTTTTACTGTCGCAAGTTTTAAATACGCCGAGGATTGAATTTTCTATAGAAACTTTTTGAAAAATTATTTTTTCTGTCGCAAATTTTGTATACGCGAGTGTCGCCCTTTCTATTGCAAATTTTTCAAAAAATATTTTTTTACTGTCCCAAATTTTAAACACGCCAAGGATTGCCTTTTCTATAGTGAATTTTTCAAAAAATTATTTTTTACTGTCGCAAATTTTAAATACGAAGAGGATTGCCTTTTCTATAGTAAATTTTTCAAAAAATAATTTTAATTTTCGCAAATTTTGAATACGGCGAGTATGGCCTTATCTATAGTAAATTTTTCAAAACATAATTTTTTAATGTCGCAAATTTTAAATTCGCCAAGGATTGCCTTTTCTATTGTAAATTTTTCAAAAAATTATTTTTTATTGTCGCAAATTTAAAATACGGTGAGTATGGCCTTTTCTATTGTACATTTTTCAAAAAATAATTTTTTACTGTCGCAAATTTTAAATACACCGAGGATTGCCTTTTCTATAGTAAATTTTTCAAAAAATTATTTTTTACTGTCGCAAATTTTAAATACGCCCAGGATTGAATTTTCTATAGAAACTTTTTGAAAAATTATTTTTTCTGTCGCAGATTTTGTATACGCGAGTGTGGCCCTTTCTATTGTAAATTTTTCAAAAAATATTTTTTTACTGTCCCAAATTTTAAACACGCCAAGGATTGCCTTTTCTATAGTAAATTTTTCAAAAAATTATTTTTTACTGTCGCAAATTTTAAATACGCCGAGGATTGCCTTTTCTATAGTAAATTTTTCAAAAAATAATTTTAATTTTCGCAAATTTTTAATACGGCGAGTATGGCCTTATATATAGTAAGTTTTTCAAAAAATAATTTTTTAATGTCGCAAATTTTAAATACGCCAAGGATTGCCTTTTCTATAGTAAGTTTTTCAAAAAATTATTTTTTATTGTCGCAAATTTAAAATACGGTGAGTATGGCCCTTTCTATTGTACATTTTTCAAAAATAATTTTTTACTGTCGCAAATTTTAAATACGCCGAGGATTGCCTTTTCTATAGTAAATTTTTCAAAAAATTATTTTCACTGTAGCAAATTTTAAATACGCCGAGGATTGCCTTTGCTATAGTAAATTTTTCAAAAAATAATTTTTTACTGTCGCAAATTTTAAAAACGCCGAGGATTGCCTTTTCAATAGTAAATTTTTCAAAAAATAAATTTTACCGTCGCAAATTTTAAATACGCCGAGGGTTGCCTTTTCTATAGTAAATTTTTCAAAAAATAATTTTTTACTGTCGCAAATTTTAAAAACGCCGAGGATTGCCTTTTCAATAGTAAATTTTTCAAAAAATAAATTTTACCGTCGCAAATTTTAAATACGCCGAGGATTGAATTTTCTATAGAAATTTTTTGAAAAATTATTTTTTCTGTAGCAAATTTTGTATACGCGAGTGTGGCCCTTTCTATTGTAAATTTTTCAAAAAATATTTTTTTACTGTCCCAAATTTTAAACACGCCAAGGATTGCCTTTTCTATAGTAAATTTTTCAAAAAATTATTTTTTACTGTCGCAAATTTTAAATACGCCGGGGATTGCCTTTTCTATAGTAAATTTATCAAAAAATAATTTTAATTTTCGCAAACTTTGAATACGGCGAGTATGGACTTATCTATAGTAAATTTTTCAAAAAATAATTTTTTAATGTCGCAAATTTTAAATACGCCAAGGATTGCCTTTTCTATAATAAATTTTTCAAAAAATTATTTTTTATTGTCGCAAATTTAAAATACGGTGAGTATGGCCCTTTCTATTGTCCATTTTTCAAAAAATAATTTTTTACTGTCGCAAATTTTAAATACGCCGAGGATTGCCTTTTCAATAGTAAATTTTTCAAAAAATTTTTTCACTGTCGCAAATTTTAAATACGCCGAGGATTGCCTTTGCTATAGTAAATTTTTCAAAAAATAATTTTTTACTGTCGCAAATTTTTTAAAAACGCCGAGGATTGCCTTTTCGATAGTAAATTTTTCAAAGAATTATTTTTTACTGTCTCAAATTTTAAATACGCCGGGGATTGCCTTTTCTATAGTAAATTTATCAAAAAATAATTTTAATTTTCGCAAACTTTGAATACGGCGAGTATGGACTTATCTATAGTAAATTTTTCAAAAAATAATTTTTTAATGTCGCAAATTTTAAATACGCCAAGGATTGCCTTTTCTATAATAAATTTTTCAAAAAATTATTTTTTATTGTCGCAAATTTAAAATACGGTGAGTATGGCCCTTTCTATTGTCCATTTTTCAAAAAAAAATTTTTTACTGTCGCAAATTTTAAATACGCCGAGGATTGCCTTTTCAATAGTAAATTTTTCAAAAAATTATTTTCACTGTCGCAAATTTTAAATACGCCGAGGATTGCCTTTGCTATAGTAAATTTTTCAAAAAATAATTTTTTACTGTCACAAATTTTAAAAACGCCGAGGATTGCCTTTTCGATAGTAAATTTTTCAAAGAATTATTTTTTACTGTCGCAAATTTTAAATACGCCGAGGATTGCCTTTTCTATAGTAAATTTTGCAAAAAATTATTTTTTACTGGCGCAAATTTTAAATACGCCGAGGATTGCCTTTACTATAGTAAATTTTTTGAAAAATTATTTTTTACCTTCGCAAATTTTAATTACACCGAGGATTGCCTTTGATATAGTAAATTTTTCAAAAAATAATTTTTTACTGTCGCAAATTTTAAAAACGCCGAGGATTGCCTTTTCAATATTAAATTTTTCAAAAAATAAATTTTACCGTCGCAAATTTTAAATACGCCGAGGGTTGCCTTTTCTATAGTAAATTTTTCAAAAAATAATTTTTTACTGTCGCAAATTTTAAAAACGCCGAGGATTGCCTTTTCGATAGTAAATTTTTCAAAGAATTATTTTTTACTGTCGCAAATTTTAAATACGCCGAGGATTGCCTTTTCTATAGTAAATTTTGCAAAAAATTATTTTTTACTGGCGCAAATTTTAAATACGCCGAGGATTGCCTTTACTATAGTAAATTTTTTGAAAAATTATTTTTTAACTTCGCAAATTTTAAATACACCGAGGATTGCCTTTGATATAGTAAATTTTTCAAAAAATAATTTTTTACTGTCGCAAATTTTAAAAACGCCGAGGATTGCCTTTTCAATAGTAAATTTTTCAAAAAATAAATTTTACCGTCGCAAATTTTAAATACGCCGAGGGTTGCCTTTTCTATAGTAAATTTTTCAAAAAATAATTTTTTACTGTCGCAAATTTTAAAAACGCCGAGGATTGCCTTTTCAATAGTAAATTTTTCAAAAAATAAATTTTACCGTCGCAAATTTTAAATACGCCAAGGATTGCCTTTTCTATAGTAAATTTTTCAAAAAATTATTTTGCTTTTCGCATATTTTGAATACGGCGAGTATGGCTTTTTCTATAGTAAATTTTTCAAAAAATAATTTTTTACTGTCGCAAATTTTAAATACGCCAAGGATTGCCTTTTCGATAGTAAATTTTTCAAAAAATTATTTTTTACTGTCGCAAATTTAAAATACGGTAAATATTTAAAAAAATAATTTTTTAATGTCGCAAATTTTAAATACGCCGAGGATTGCCTTTTCTATAGTAAATTTTTCAAAAAATTATTTTTTACTGTCGCAAATTTTAAATACGCCGAGGATTGAATTTTCTATAGAAACTTTTTGAAAAATTATTTTTTCTGTCGCAAATTTTGTATACGCGAGTGTCGCCCTTTCTATTGCAAATTTTTCAAAAAATATTTTTTTACTGTCCCAAATTTTAAACACGCCAAGGATTGCCTTTTCTATAGTGAATTTTTCAAAAAATTATTTTTTACTGTCGCAAATTTTAAATACGAAGAGGATTGCCTTTTCTATAGTAAATTTTTCAAAAAATAATTTTAATTTTCGCAAATTTTGAATACGGCGAGTATGGCCTTATCTATAGTAAATTTTTCAAAACATAATTTTTTAATGACGCAAATTTTAAATTCGCCAAGGATTGCCTTTTCTATTGTAAATTTTTCAAAAAATTATTTTTTATTGTCGCAAATTTAAAATACGGTGAGTATGGCCTTTTCTATTGTACATTTTTCAAAAAATAATTTTTTACTGTCGCAAATTTTAAATACACCGAGGATTGCCTTTTCTATAGTAAATTTTTCAAAAAATTATTTTTTACTGTCGCAAATTTTAAATACGCCCAGGATTGAATTTTCTATAGAAACTTTTTGAAAAATTATTTTTTCTGTCGCAGATTTTGTATACGCGAGTGTGGCCCTTTCTATTGTAAATTTTTCAAAAAATATTTTTTTACTGTCCCAAATTTTAAACACGCCAAGGATTGCCTTTTCTATAGTAAATTTTTCAAAAAATTATTTTTTACTGTCGCAAATTTTAAATACGCCGAGAATTGCCTTTTCTATAGTAAATTTTTCAAAAAATAATTTTAATTTTCGCAAATTTTTAATACGGCGAGTATGGCCTTATATATAGTAAGTTTTTCAAAAAATAATTTTTTAATGTCGCAAATTTTAAATACGCCAAGGATTGCCTTTTCTATAGTAAGTTTTTCAAAAAATTATTTTTTATTGTCGCAAATTTAAAATACGGTGAGTATGGCCCTTTCTATTGTACATTTTTCAAAAATAATTTTTTACTGTCGCAAATTTTAAATACGCCGAGGATTGCCTTTTCTATAGTAAATTTTTCAAAAAATTATTTTCACTGTAGCAAATTTTAAATACGCCGAGGATTGCCTTTGCTATAGTAAATTTTTCAAAAAATAATTTTTTACTGTCGCAAATTTTAAAAACGCCGAGGATTGCCTTTTCAATAGTAAATTTTTCAAAAAATAAATTTTACCGTCGCAAATTTTAAATACGCCGAGGGTTGCCTTTTCTATAGTAAATTTTTCAAAAAATAATTTTTTACTGTCGCAAATTTTAAAAACGCCGAGGATTGCCTTTTCAATAGTAAATTTTTCAAAAAATAAATTTTACCGTCGCAAATTTTAAATACGCCGAGGATTGAATTTTCTATAGAAATTTTTTGAAAAATTATTTTTTCTGTAGCAAATTTTGTATACGCGAGTGTGGCCCTTTCTATTGTAAATTTTTCAAAAAATATTTTTTTACTGTCCCAAATTTTAAACACGCCAAGGATTGCCTTTTCTATAGTAAATTTATCAAAAAATTATTTTTTACTGTCGCAAATTTTAAATACGCCGGGGATTGCCTTTTCTATAGTAAATTTATCAAAAAATAATTTTAATTTTCGCAAACTTTGAATACGGCGAGTATGGACTTATCTATAGTAAATTTTTCAAAAAATAATTTTTTAATGTCGCAAATTTTAAATACGCCAAGGATTGCCTTTTCTATAATAAATTTTTCAAAAAATTATTTTTTATTGTCGCAAATTTAAAATACGGTGAGTATGGCCCTTTCTATTGTCCATTTTTCAAAAAATAATTTTTTACTGTCGCAAATTTTAAATACGCCGAGGATTGCCTTTTCAATAGTAAATTTTTCAAAAAATTATTTTCACTGTCGCAAATTTTAAATACGCCGAGGATTGCCTTTGCTATAGTAAATTTTTCAAAAAATAATTTTTTACTGTCGCAAATTTTAAAAACGCCGAGGATTGCCTTTTCGATAGTAAATTTTTCAAAGAATTATTTTTTTACTGTCGCAAATTTTAAATACGCCGAGGATTGCCTTTTCTATAGTAAATTTTGCAAAAAATTATTTTTTACTGGCGCAAATTTTAAATACGCCGAGGATTGCCTTTACTATAGTAAATTTTTTGAAAAAATTATTTTTTACCTTCGCAAATTTTAAATACACCGAGGATTGCCTTTGATATAGTAAATTTTTCAAAAAATAATTTTTTACTGTCGCAAATTTTAAAAACGCCGAGGATTGCCTTTTCAATAGTAAATTTTTCAAAAAATAAATTTTACCGTCGCAAATTTTAAATACGCCGAGGGTTGCCTTTTCTATAGTAAATTTTTCAAAAAATAATTTTTTACTGTCGCAAATTTTAAAAACGCCGAGGATTGCCTTTTCAATAGTAAATTTTTCAAAAAATAAATTTTACCGTCGCAAATTTTAAATACGCCGAGGATTGCCTTTTCTATAGTAAATTTTTCAAAAAATAATTTTAATTTTCGCAAGCTTTGAATACGGCGAGTATGGACTTATCTATAGTAAATTTTTTAAAAATAATTTTTTAATGTCGCAAATTTTAAATACGCCAAGGATTGCCTTTTCTATAATAAATTTTTCAAAAAATTATTTTTTATTGTCGCAAATTTAAAATACGGTGAGTATGGCCCTTTCTATTGTACATTTTTCAAAAAATAATTTTTTACTGTCGCAAATTTTAAAAACGCCGAGGATTGCCTTTTCGATAGTAAATTTTTCAAAGAATTATTTTTTACTGTCGCAAATTTTAAATACGCCGAGGATTGCCTTTTCTATAGTAAATTTTGCAAAAAATTATTTTTTACTGGCGCAAATTTTAAATACGCAGAGGATTGCCTTTACTATAGTAAATTTTTTGAAAAATTATTTTTTACCTTCGCAAATTTTAAATACACCGAGGATTGCCTTTGATATAGTAAATTTTTCAAAAAATAATTTTTTACTGTCGCAAATTTTAAAAACGCCGAGGATTGCCTTTTCAATAGTAAATTTTTCAAAAAATAAATTTTACCGTCGCAAATTTTAAATACGCCGAGGGTTGCCTTTTCTATAGTAAATTTTTCAAAAAATAATTTTTTACTGTCGCAAATTTTAAACACGCCAAGGATTGCCTTTTCTATAGTAAATTTTCAAAAAATTATTTTTTACTGTCGCAAATTTTAAATACGCCGAGGATTGCCTTTTCTATAGTAAATTTTTCAAAAAATAATTTTAATTTTCGCAAGCTTTGAATACGGCGAGTATGGACTTATCTATAGTAAATTTTTTAAAAATAATTTTTTAATGTCGCAAATTTTAAATACGCCAAGGATTGCCTTTTCTATAATAAATTTTCAAAAAATTATTTTTTATTGTCGCAAATTTAAAATACGGTGAGTATGGCGCTTTCTATTGTACATTTTTCAAAAAAATAATTTTTTACTGTCGCAAATTTTAAATACGCCGAGGATTGCCTTTTCTATAGTAAATTTTTCAACAAATTATTTTCACTGTCGCAAATTTTAAATACGCCGAGGATGGCCTTTTCTATAGTAAATTTTGCAAAAAATTATTTTTTACTGGCGCAAATTTTAAATACGCCGAGGATTGCCTTTACTATAGTAAATTTTTTGAAAAATTATTTTTTACCTTCGCAAATTTTAAATACACCGAGGATTGCCTTTTCTATAGTAAATTTTTCAAAAAATTATGTTCACTGTCGCAAATTTTAAATACGCCGAGGATTGCCTTTGCTATAGAAAATTTTTCAAAAAATTTTAAAAACGCCGAGGATTGCCTTTTCAATAGTAAATTTTTCAAAAAATAAATTTTACCGTGGCAAATTTTAAATACGCCGAGGGTTGCCTTTTCTACAGTAAATTTTTCAAAAAATAATTTTTTACTGTCGCAAATTTTAAAAACGCCGAGGATTGCCTTTTCAATAGTAAATTTTTCAAAAAATAAATTTTACCGTCGCAAATTTTAAATACGCCGAGGATTGAATTTTCTATAGAAACTTTTTGAAAAATTATTTCTTCTGTCGCAAATTTTGTATACGCGAGTGTGGCCCTTTCTATTGTAAATTTTTCAAAAAATATTTTTATACTGTCCCAAATTTTAAACACGCCGAGGATTGCCTTTACTATAGTAAATTTTTTGAAAAATTATTTTTTACCTTCGCAAATTTTAAATACACCGAGGATTGCCTTTTCTATAGTAAATTTTTCAAAAAATTATGTTCACTGTCGCAAATTTTAAATACGCCGAGGATTGCCTTTGCTATAGAAAATTTTTCAAAAAATTTTAAAAACGACGAGGATTGCCTTTTCAATAGTAAATTTTTCAAAAAATAAATTTTACCGTCGCAAATTTTAAATACGCCGAGGGTTGCCTTTTCTATAGTAAATTTTTCAAAAATAATTTTTTACTGTCGCAAATTTTAAATACGCCGAGGATTGCCTTTTCTATAGTAAATTTTTCAAAAAATAATTTTAATTTTCGCAAACTTTGAATACGGCGGGTATGGACTTATCTATTGTAAATTTTTCAAAAAATAATTTCTTAATGTCGCATATTTTAAATACGCCAAGGATTGCCTTTTCTATAGTAAATTTTTCAAAAAATTATTTTTTATTGTCGCAAATTTAAAATACGGTGAGTATGGCCTTTTCTATTGTACATTTTTCAAAAAATAATTTTTTGCTGTCGCAAATTTTAAATACACCGAGGATTACCTTTTCTATAGTAAATTTTTCAAAAAATTATTTTTTACTGTGGCAAATTTTAAATACGCCGAGGATTGAATTTTCTATAGAAACTTTTTGAAAAATTATTTTTTCTGTCGCAAATTTTGTATACGCGAGTGTGGCCCTTTCTATTGTAAATTTTTCAAAAAATATTTTTTTACTGTCCCAAATTTTAAACACGCCAAGGATTGCCTTTTCTATAGTAAATTTTTCAAAAAATTATTTTTTACTGTCGCAAATTTTAAATACGCCGAGGATTGCCTTTTCTATAGTAAATTTTTCAAAAAATAATTTTAATTTTCGCAAATTTTTAATACGGCGAGTATGGCCTTATCTATAGTAAATTTTTCAAAAAATAATTTTTTAATGTCGCAAATTTTAAATACGCCAAGGATTGCCTTTTCTATAGTAAATTTTTCAAAAAATTATTTTTTATTGTCGCAAATTTAAAATACGGTGAGTATGGCCCTTTCTATTGTACATTTTTCAAAAATAATTTTTTACTGTCGCAAATTTTAAATACGCCGAGGATTGCCTTTTCTATAGTAAATTTTTCAAAAAATTATTTTCACTGTAGCAAATTTTAAATACGCCGAGGATTGCCTTTTCAATAGTAAATTTTTCAAAAAATAAATTTTACCGTCGCAAATTTTAAATACGCCGAGGGTTGCCTTTTCTATAGTAAATTTTTCAAAAAATAATTTTTTACTGTCGCAAATTTTAAAAACGCCGAGGATTGCCTTTTCAATAGTAAATTTTTCAAAAAATAAATTTTACCGTCGCAAATTTTAAATACGCCGAGGATTGAATTTTCTATAGAAACTTTTTGAAAAATTATTTTTTCGGTCGCAAATTTTGTATAAGCGAGTGTGGCCCTTTCTATTGTAAGTTTTTCAAAAAATATTTTTTTACTGTCCCAAATTTTAAACACGCCAAGGATTGCCTTTTTTATAGTAAATTTTTCAAAAATAATTTTTTACTGTCGCAAATTTTAAAAACGCCGAGGATTGCCTTTTCGATAGTAAATTTGTCAAAGAATTATTTTTTACTGTCGCAAATTTTAAATACGCCGAGGATTGCCTTTTCTATAGTAAATTTTGCAAAAAATTATTTTTTACTGGCGCAAATTTTAAATACGCCGAGGATTGCCTTTACTATAGTAAATTTTTTGAAAAATTATTTTTTACCTTCGCAAATTTTAAATACACCGAGGATTGCCTTTTCTATAGTAAATTTTTCAAAAAATTATTTTCACTGTCGCCAATTTTAAATACGCCGAGGATTGCTTTTCTGTAGTAAATTTTTCAAAAAATTATTTTTTACTGTCGCAAATTTTAAAAACGCCGAGGATTGCCTTTTCAATAGTAAATTTTTCAAAAATAAATTTTACCGTCGAAAATTTTAAATACGCCGAGGGTTGCATTTTCTATAGTAAATTTTTCAAAAAATAATTTTTATTTTCGCAAATTTTAAATAAACCGAGGATTGCCTTTTCTATAGTAAATTTTTCAAAGAATTATTTTTTACTGTCACAAATTTTAAATACGCCGAGCATGGCCTTTTCTAATGTAAACTTTTCAAAAAATAATTTTTTTCTGTCGCAAATTTTAAATACGGCGAGAATGGCCTTTTCTATAGTAAATTTTTCAAAAAATTATTTTTAACTGTCGGAAATTTTAAAAACGCCGAGGATTGTCTTTTCAATAGTAAATTTTTCAAGAAGTTATTTTTTACTGTCGCAAATTTTAAATACGCCGAGGATTGCCCTTTCTATAGTAAATTTTCCAACAAATTATTTTCAACCCTCGCAAATTTTAAATACGCCATATATTGCCTTTTCTATTGTAAATTTTTCAAACAATTATTTTTACTGTCGCAAATTTTAAATACGCGGAGGATTGAGTTTTCTATAGTAAATTTTGCAAAAAATTATTTTTTACTGTAGCAAATTTTAAATACGCCGAGTATTGCCTTTTCTATTGTAAGTTTTTCCAAAAATAATTTTTTTCTGTCGCCAATTTTAAATACGGCGAGTATTGCCTTTTCTATAATAAATTTTTCAAAAAATTATTTTCAAATGTGGCAAACTTTAAAAACGCCGAGGATTGTTTTTCTATAGTAAATTTTTCGCAAAATTATTTTTTACTGTCGCAAATTTTAATTACGCCGAGAATTGCCTTTTCAATAGTAACTTTTTCAAAAAATAAATTTTACCGTCGCAAATTTTAAATTCGCCGAGGATTGCCTTTTCTATAGTAAATTTTTCAAAAAATTATTTTTTACTGTCGCAAATTTTAAAAACGTAAATTTTGCAAAAAATTATTTTTTACTGGCGCAAATTTTAAATACGCCGAGGATTGCCTTTACTATAGTAAATTTTTTGAAAAATTATTTTTTACCTTCGCAAATTTTAAATACACCGAGGATTGCCTTTTCTATAGTAAATTTTTCAAAAAATTATTTTCACTGTCGCCAATTTTAAATACGCCGAGGATTGCTTTTCTGTAGTAAATTTTTCAAAAAATTATTTTTTACTGTCGCAAATTTTAAAAACGCCGAGGATTGCCTTTTCAATAGTAAATTTTTCAAAAATAAATTTTACCGTCGAAAATTTTAAATACGCCGAGGGTTGCATTTTCTATAGTAAATTTTTCAAAAAATAATTTTTATTTTCGCAAATTTTAAATAAACCGAGGATTGCCTTTTCTATAGTAAATTTTTCAAAGAATTATTTTTTACTGTCACAAATTTTAAATACGCCGAGCATGGCCTTTTCTAATGTAAACTTTTCAAAAAATAATTTTTTTCTGTCGCAAATTTTAAATACGGCGAGAATGGCCTTTTCTATAGTAAATTTTTCAAAAAATTATTTTTAACTGTCGGAAATTTTAAAAACGCCGAGGATTGTCTTTTCAATAGTAAATTTTTCAAGAAGTTATTTTTTACTGTCGCAAATTTTAAATACGCCGAGGATTGCCCTTTCTATAGTAAATTTTCCAACAAATTATTTTCAACCCTCGCAAATTTTAAATACGCCATATATTGCCTTTTCTATTGTAAATTTTTCAAACAATTATTTTTACTGTCGCAAATTTTAAATACGCGGAGGATTGAGTTTTCTATAGTAAATTTTGCAAAAAATTATTTTTTACTGTAGCAAATTTTAAATACGCCGAGTATTGCCTTTTCTATTGTAAGTTTTTCCAAAAATAATTTTTTTCTGTCGCCAATTTTAAATACGGCGAGTATCGCCTTTTCTATAATAAATTTTTCAAAAAATTATTTTCATATGTGGCAAACTTTAAAAACGCCGAGGATTGTTTTTCTATAGTAAATTTTTCGCAAAATTATTTTTTACTGTCGCAAATTTTAATTACGCCGAGAATTGCCTTTTCAATAGTAACTTTTTCAAAAAATAAATTTTACCGTCGCAAATTTTAAATTCGCCGAGGATTGCCTTTTCTATAGTAAATTTTTCAAAAAATTATTTTTTACTGTCGCAAATTTTAAAAACGCCGAGGATTGCCTTTTCAATAGTAAATTTTTCAAAAAATAAATTTTACCGTCGCAAATTTTAAATACGCCGAGGGTTGCATTTTCTATAGTAAATATTTCAAATAATAATTTTTATTTTCGCAAATTTTAAATAAACCGAGGATTGCCTTTTCTATAGTAAATTTTTCAAAGAATTATTTTTTACTTTTCTATAGTAAATTTTTCAAAAAATTATTTTTAACTGTCGCAAATTTTAAAAACGCCGAGGATTGTCTTTTCTATAGTAAATTTTTCAAGAAGTTATTTTTTACTTTCGCAAATTTTAAATACGCCGAGGATTGCATTTTCTATAGTAAATTTTTCAAAAACTAATTTTTTATTGTCGCAAATTTTAAATACACCGAGTATGGCCTTTCTATAGTATATTATTCAAAAAATAATTTTTTACTGTCGCAAATTTTAAATACGCCGAGGATTGCCCTTTTTATAGTGTATTTGTCAAAATAATATTTTTTTACTGTCGCAAATTTTAAATACGCCGAGGATTGCCTTTTCTATAGTAAATCTTTCAAAAAATAATTTTTTACTGTCGCAAATTTTAAATACGCCGAGGATTGCCTTTTCTATAGTGAATTTGTCAAAATAATATTTTTTACCTTCGCAAATTTTAAATACACCGAGGATTGCCTTTTCTATAGTAAATTTTTCAAAAAATTATTTTCACTGTCGCAAATTTTAAAAACGCCGAGGATTGCCTTTTCAATAGTAAATTTTTCAAAAAATAAATTTTACCGTCGCAAATTTTAAAAACGCCGAGGATTGCCTTTTCAATAGTAAATTTTTCAAAAAATAAATTTTACCGTCGCAAATTTTAAATACGCCGAGGGTTGCATTTTCTATAGTAAATATTTCAAATAATAATTTTTATTTTCGCAAATTTTAAATAAACCGAGGATTGCCTTTTCTATAGTAAATTTTTCAAAGAATTATTTTTTACTGTCACAAATTTTAAATACGCCGAGGATGGCCTTTTCTAATGTAAACTTTTCAAAAAATAATTTTCTTCTGTCGCAAATTTTAAATACGGCGAGAATGGCCTTTTCTATAGTAAATTTTTCAAAAAATTATTTTTAACTGTCGGAAATTTTAAAAACGCCGAGGATTGTCTTTTCAATAGTAAATTTTTCAAGAAGTTATTTTTTACTGTCGCAAATTTTAAATACGCCGAGGATTGCCCTTTCTATAGTAAATTTTCCAACAAATTATTTTCAACCCTCGCAAATTTTAAATACGCCATATATTGCCTTTTCTATTGTAAATTTTTCAAACAATTATTTTTACTGTCGCAAATTTTAAATACGCGGAGGATTGAGCTTTCTATAGTAAATTTTGCAAAAAATTATTTTTTACTGTAGCAAATTTTAAATACGCCGAGTATTGCCTTTTCTATTGTAAGTTTTTCCAAAAATAATTTTTTTCTGTCGCCAATTTTAAATACGGCGAGTATCGCCTTTTCTATAATAAATTTTTCAAAAAATTATTTTCAAATGTGGCAAACTTTAAAAACGCCGAGGATTGTTTTTCTATAGTAAATTTTTCGCAAAATTATTTTTTACTGTCGCAAATTTTAATTACGCCGAGAATTGCCTTTTCAATAGTAACTTTTTCAAAAAATAAATTTTACCGTCGCAAATTTTAAATTCGCCGAGGATTGCCTTTTCTATAGTAAATTTTTCAAAAAATTATTTTTTACTGTCGCAAATTTTAAAAACACCGAGGATTGCCTTTTCAATAGTAAATTTTTCAAAAAATAAATTTTACCGTCGCAAATTTTAAATACGCCGAGGGTTGCATTTTCTATAGTAAATATTTCAAATAATAATTTTTATTTTCGCAAATTTTAAATAAACCGAGGATTGCCTTTTCTATAGTAAATTTTTCAAAGAATTATTTTTTACTTTTCTATAGTAAATTTTTCAAAAAATTATTTTTAACTGTCGCAAATTTTAAAAACGCCGAGGATTGTCTTTTCTATAGTAAATTTTTCAAGAAGTTATTTTTTACTTTCGCAAATTTTAAATACGCCGAGGATTGCATTTTCTATAGTAAATTTTTCAAAAACTAATTTTTTATTGTCGCAAATTTTAAATACACCGAGTATGGCCTTTCTATAGTATATTATTCAAAAAATAATTTTTTACTGTCGCAAATTTTAAATACGCCGAGGATTGCCCTTTTTATAGTGTATTTGTCAAAATAATATTTTTTTACTGTCGCAAATTTTAAATACGCCGAGGATTGCCTTTTCTATAGTAAATCTTTCAAAAAATAATTTTTTACTGTCGCAAATTTTAAATACGCCGAGGATTGCCTTTTCTATAGTGAATTTGTCAAAATAATATTTTTTACCTTCGCAAATTTTAAATACACCGAGGATTGCCTTTTCTATAGTAAATTTTTCAAAAAATTATTTTCACTGTCGCAAATTTTAAAAACGCCGAGGATTGCCTTTTCAATAGTAAATTTTTCAAAAAATAAATTTTACCGTCGCAAATTTTAAAAACGCCGAGGATTGCCTTTTCAATAGTAAATTTTTCAAAAAATAAATTTTACCGTCGCAAATTTTAAATACGCCGAGGGTTGCATTTTCTATAGTAAATATTTCAAATAATAATTTTTATTTTCGCAAATTTTAAATAAACCGAGGATTGCCTTTTCTATAGTAAATTTTTCAAAGAATTATTTTTTACTGTCACAAATTTTAAATACGCCGAGGATGGCCTTTTCTAATGTAAACTTTTCAAAAAATAATTTTCTTCTGTCGCAAATTTTAAATACGGCGAGAATGGCCTTTTCTATAGTAAATTTTTCAAAAAATTATTTTTAACTGTCGGAAATTTTAAAAACGCCGAGGATTGTCTTTTCAATAGTAAATTTTTCAAGAAGTTATTTTTTACTGTCGCAAATTTTAAATACGCCGAGGATTGCCCTTTCTATAGTAAATTTTCCAACAAATTATTTTCAACCCTCGCAAATTTTAAATACGCCATATATTGCCTTTTCTATTGTAAATTTTTCAAACAATTATTTTTACTGTCGCAAATTTTAAATACGCGGAGGATTGAGCTTTCTATAGTAAATTTTGCAAAAAATTATTTTTTACTGTAGCAAATTTTAAATACGCCGAGTATTGCCTTTTCTATTGTAAGTTTTTCCAAAAATAATTTTTTTCTGTCGCCAATTTTAAATACGGCGAGTATCGCCTTTTCTATAATAAATTTTTCAAAAAATTATTTTCAAATGTGGCAAACTTTAAAAACGCCGAGGATTGTTTTTCTATAGTAAATTTTTCGCAAAATTATTTTTTACTGTCGCAAATTTTAATTACGCCGAGAATTGCCTTTTCAATAGTAACTTTTTCAAAAAATAAATTTTACCGTCGCAAATTTTAAATTCGCCGAGGATTGCCTTTTCTATAGTAAATTTTTCAAAAAATTATTTTTTACTGTCGCAAATTTTAAAAACACCGAGGATTGCCTTTTCAATAGTAAATTTTTCAAAAAATAAATTTTACCGTCGCAAATTTTAAATACGCCGAGGGTTGCATTTTCTATAGTAAATATTTCAAATAATAATTTTTATTTTCGCAAATTTTAAATAAACCGAGGATTGCCTTTTCTATAGTAAATTTTTCAAAGAATTATTTTTTACTTTTCTATAGTAAATTTTTCAAAAAATTATTTTTAACTGTCGCAAATTTTAAAAACGCCGAGGATTGTCTTTTCTATAGTAAATTTTTCAAGAAGTTATTTTTTACTTTCGCAAATTTTAAATACGCCGAGGATTGCATTTTCTATAGTAAATTTTTCAAAAACTAATTTTTTATTGTCGCAAATTTTAAATACACCGAGTATGGCCTTTCTATAGTATATTATTCAAAAAATAATTTTTTACTGTCGCAAATTTTAAATACGCCGAGGATTGCCCTTTTTATAGTGTATTTGTCAAAATAATATTTTTTTACTGTCGCAAATTTTAAATACGCCGAGGATTGCCTTTTCTATAGTAAATTTTTCAAAAAATAATTTTTTACTGTCGCAAATTTTAAATACGCCGAGGATTGCCTTTTCTATAGTGAATTTGTCAAAATAATATTTTTTACCTTCGCAAATTTTAAATACACCGAGGATTGCCTTTTCTATAGTAAATTTTTCAAAAAATTATTTTCACTGTCGCAAATTTTGAAAACGCCGAGGATTGCCTTTTCAATAGTAAATTTTTCAAAAAATAAATTTTACCGTCGCAAATTTTAAAAACGCCGAGGATTGTCTTTTCTATAGTAAATTTTTCAAGAAGTTATTTTTTACTTTCGAAAATTTTAAATACGCCGAAGGTTGCATTTTCTATAGTAAATTTTTCAAAAAATAATTTTTATTTTCGCAAATTTTAAATAAACCGAGGATTGCCTTTTCTATAGTAAATTTTTCAAAGAATTATTTTTTACTGTCACAAATTTTAAATACGCCGAGGATGGCCTTTTCTAATGTAAACTTTTCAAAAAATAATTTTTTTCTGTCGCAAATTTTAAATACGGCGAGAATGGCCTTTTCTATAGTAAATTTTTCAAAAAATTATTTTTAACTGTCGGAAATTTTAAAAACGCCGAGGATTGTCTTTTCAATAGTAAATTTTTCAAGAAGTTATTTTTTACTGTCGCAAATTTTAAATACGCCGAGGATTGCCCTTTCTATAGTAAATTTTCCAACAAATTATTTTCAACCCTCGCAAATTTTAAATACGCCATATATTGCCTTTTCTATTGTAAATTTTTCAAACAAATATTTTTACTGTCGCAAATTTTAAATACGCGGAGGATTGCCTTTTCTATAGTAAATTTTGCAAAAAATTATTTTTTACTGTAGCAAATTTTAAATACGCCGAGTATTGCCTTTTCTATTGTAAATTTTTCCAAAAATAATTTTTTTCTGTCGCCAATTTTAAATACGGCGAGTATGGCCTTTTCTATAATAAATTTTTCAAAAAAATATTTTCAAATGTGGCAAACTTTAAAAACGCCGAGGATAGTTTTTCTATAGTAAATTTTTCGCAAAATTATTTTTTACTGTCGCAAATTTTAATTACGCCGAGGATTACCTTTTCAATAGTAAATTTTTCAAAAAATAAATTTTACCGTCGCAAATTTTAAATATGTCGAGGATTGCCTTTTCTATAGTAAATTTTTCAAAATATTATTTTTTTCTGTCGCAAATTTTAAATACGGCGGATATGACCTTTTGTATAGAAAATTTTCCAACAAATTATTTTCTACCGTCGCAAATTTTAAATACGCCAGGGATTGCCTTTTCTATTGTAAATTTTTTCAACAAATTATTTTTACTGTCGCAAATTTTACATAGGCCGAGGATTGCCTTTTCTATAGTAAATTTTCAAAAAATTATTTGTTATTGTCCCAAATTTTAAATACGCCAGGGATTGCCTTTTCTATTGTAATTTTTCAAAAAGTTATTTTTTTCTGTCGCAAATTTTAAATGCGGCGAGTATGGCCTTTTTTATAGTAAATTTTTCAAAAAATTATTTTTAACTGTCACAAATTTTAAAAACTCCGAGAATTGCCTTTTCTATAGTAAATTTTTCAAAAAATTATTTTTTACCGTCGCAAATTTTAATTACGCCGAAGATTCCCTTTTCAATAGTAAATTTTTCAAAAACTAAATTTTACCGTCGCAAATTTTAAATACTCCGAGGATTGCCTTTTCTATAGTAAATTTTTCAAAAAATAATTTTTATTTTCGCAAATTTTAAATGCGCCGAGAATTGCCTTTTCTATAGTAAATTTTTCAAAAAATTATTTTTTACTGTCGCAAATTTTAAATACGCCGAGGATTGCCTTTCTATTATAAATTTAAAAAAAATTATTTTGTTCTGTCGCAAATTTTAAATACGGCTAGTATGGACCTTTCTATTGTAAATTTTTCACAAAATAATTTTTTACTGTCGGAATTTTAAACACGCCGAAGATTGCAATTTGTATAGTAAATTTTTAAAAAAATTATTTTTTCTGTCGCAAATTGTAAATACGACGAGAATTGACTTTTCTATAGTAAATTTTTCAAAAAATTATTTTATTCTGTCGCAAATTTTAAATAGGACGAGTATGACCTTTTCTATAGTAAATTTTTCAGAAAATAACTTTTTACTGTCGAAAATTTTAAATACGCCGTGGATTGCCTTTTCTATAGTAAATTTTTCAAAAAATAATTTTAATTTTCGCAAATTTTGATTACGGCGAGTATGGCCTTATCTATAGTATATTTTTCAAAAAATAATTTTTTACTGTCGCAAATTTTAAATACGCCAAGGATTGCCTTTTCTATAGTAAATTTTTCAAAAAATTATTTTTTACTGTCGCAAATTTAAAATACGGTAAGTATGGCCCTTTCTATTGTAAATTTTTCACAAAATAATTTTTTACTGTCGGAATTTTAAACACGCCGAAGATTGCAATTTGTATAGTAAATTTTTAAAAAAATTATTTTTTCTGTCGCAAATTGTAAATACGACGAGAATTGACTTTTCTATAGTAAATTTTTCAAAAAATTATTTTATTCTGTCGCAAATTTTAAATAGGACGAGTATGACCTTTTCACTAGTAAATATTTCAAAAAATATTTTTTTGCTGTCGCAAGTTTTAAGTACGCCGAGGATTACCTTTTCTATAGTCAATTTTTCAAAAAAATTTTGACTTTCGCAAATTTCGAATACGGCGAGTATGGCCTTTTCTATAGAAAATTTTTCAGAAAATAATTTTTTACTGTCGCAAAATTTAAATACACCAAGGATTGCCTTTTCTATAGTAAATTTTTCAAAAAATTATTTTTTATTGTCCCAAATTTAAAATACGGTGAGTACGGCCCTTTCTATTGTACATTTTTCAAAAAATAATTTTTTACTGTCGCAAATTTTAAATACGCCGAGGATTGCCTTTTCTATAGTAAATTTTTCAAAAAATAATTTTTTACTATCGCAAATTTTAAATACGCCGAGTATTGCCTTTTCTAATGTAAATTTTACCAAAAATAATTTTTTTCTGTCGCCAATTTTAAATACGGCGAGTATGGCCTTTTCTATAATAAATTTTTCAAAAAATTATTTTCAAATGTGGCAAACATTAAAAACGCCGAGGATTGTTTTTCTATAGTAAATTTTTCAAACAATTATTTTTTACTGTCGCAAATTTTAATTACGCCGAGGATTGCCTTTTCAATAGTAAATTTTTCAAAAAATAAATTTTACCGTCGCAAATTTTAAATATGCCGAGGATTGCCTTTTCTATAGTAAATTTTGAAAAAAAATTATTTTTTTCTGTCGCAAATTTTAAATACGGCGGATATGACCTTTTGTATAGAAAATTTTCCAACAAATTATTTTCTACCGTCGCAAATTTTAAATACGCCAGGGTTTGCCTTTTCTATTGTAAATTTTTTCAAAAAAATTATTTTTACTGTCGCAAATTTTAAATACGCGGAGGATTGAGTTTTCTATAGTAAATTTTGCAAAAAATTATTTTTTACTGTAGCAAATTTTAAATACGCCGAGTATTGCCTTTTCTATTGTAAGTTTTTCCAAAAATAATTTTTTTCTGTCGCCAATTTTAAATACGGCGAGTATCGCCTTTTCTATAATAAATTTTTCAAAAAATTATTTTCAAATGTGGCAAACTTTAAAAACGCCGAGGATTGTTTTTCTATAGTAAATTTTTCGCAAAATTATTTTTTACTGTCGCAAATTTTAATTACGCCGAGAATTGCCTTTTCAATAGTAACTTTTTCAAAAAATAAATTTTACCGTCGCAAATTTTAAATTCGCCGAGGATTGCCTTTTCTATAGTAAATTTTTCAAAAAATTATTTTTTACTGTCGCAAATTTTAAAAACGTAAATTTTGCAAAAAATTATTTTTTACTGGCGCAAATTTTAAATACGCCGAGGATTGCCTTTACTATAGTAAATTTTTTGAAAAATTATTTTTTACCTTCGCAAATTTTAAATACACCGAGGATTGCCTTTTCTATAGTAAATTTTTCAAAAAATTATTTTCACTGTCGCAAATTTTAAATACGCCGAGGATTGCTTTTCTGTAGTAAATTTTTCAAAAAATTATTTTTTACTGTCGGAAATTTTAAAAACGCCGAGGATTGCCTTTTCAATAGTAAATTTTTCAAAAATAAATTTTACCGTCGAAAATTTTAAATACGCCGAGGGTTGCATTTTCTATAGTAAATTTTTCAAAAAATAATTTTTATTTTCGCAAATTTTAAATAAACCGAGGATTGCCTTTTCTATAGTAAATTTTTCAAAGAATTATTTTTTACTGTCACAAATTTTAAATACGCCGAGGATGGCCTTTTCTAATGTAAACTTTTCAAAAAATAATTTTTTTCTGTCGCAAATTTTAAATACGGCGAGAATGGCCTTTTCTATAGTAAATTTTTCAAAAAATTATTTTTAACTGTCGGAAATTTTAAAAACGCCGAGGATTGTCTTTTCAATAGTAAATTTTTCAAGAAGTTATTTTTTACTGTCGCAAATTTTAAATACGCCGAGGATTGCCCTTTCTATAGTAAATTTTCCAACAAATTATTTTCAACCCTCGCAAATTTTAAATACGCCATATATTGCCTTTTCTATTGTAAATTTTTCAAACAATTATTTTTACTGTCGCAAATTTTAAATACGCGGAGGATTGAGTTTTCTATAGTAAATTTTGCAAAAAATTATTTTTTACTGTAGCAAATTTAAATACGCCGAGTATTGCCTTTTCTATTGTAAGTTTTTCCAAAAATAATTTTTTTCTGTCGCCAATTTTAAATACGGCGAGTATCGCCTTTTCTATAATAAATTTTTCAAAAAATTATTTTCAAATGTGGCAAACTTTAAAAACGCCGAGGATTGTTTTTCTATAGTAAATTTTTCGCAAAATTATTTTTTACTGTCGCAAATTTTAATTACGCCGAGAATTGCCTTTTCAATAGTAACTTTTTCAAAAAATAAATTTTACCGTCGCAAATTTTAAATTCGCCGAGGATTGCCTTTTCTATAGTAAATTTTTCAAAAAATTATTTTTTACTGTCGCAAATTTTAAAAACGTAAATTTTGCAAAAAATTATTTTTTACTGGCGCAAATTTTAAATACGCCGAGGATTGCCTTTACTATAGTAAATTTTTTAAAAAATTATTTTTTACCTTCGCAAATTTTAAATACACCGAGGATTGCCTTTTCTATAGTAAATTTTTCAAAAAATTATTTTCACTGTCGCAAATTTTAAATACGCCGAGGATTGCTTTTCTGTAGTAAATTTTTCAAAAAATTATTTTTTACTGTCGGAAATTTTAAAAACGCCGAGGATTGCCTTTTCAATAGTAAATTTTTCAAAAATAAATTTTACCGTCGAAAATTTTAAATACGCCGAGGGTTGCATTTTCTATAGTAAATTTTTCAAAAAATAATTTTTATTTTCGCAAATTTTAAATAAACCGAGGATTGCCTTTTCTATAGTAAATTTTTCAAAGAATTATTTTTTACTGTCACAAATTTTAAATACGCCGAGGATGGCCTTTTCTAATGTAAACTTTTCAAAAAATAATTTTTTTCTGTCGCAAATTTTAAATACGGCGAGAATGGCCTTTTCTATAGTAAATTTTTCAAAAAATTATTTTTAACTGTCGGAAATTTTAAAAACGCCGAGGATTGTCTTTTCAATAGTAAATTTTTCAAGAAGTTATTTTTTACTGTCGCAAATTTTAAATACGCCGAGGATTGCCCTTTCTATAGTAAATTTTCCAACAAATTATTTTCAACCCTCGCAAATTTTAAATACGCCATATATTGCCTTTTCTATTGTAAATTTTTCAAACAATTATTTTTACTGTCGCAAATTTTAAATACGCGGAGGATTGAGTTTTCTATAGTAAATTTTGCAAAAAATTATTTTTTACTGTAGCAAATTTTAAATACGCCGAGTATTGCCTTTTCTATTGTAAGTTTTTCCAAAAATAATTTTTTTCTGTCGCCAATTTTAAATACGGCGAGTATCGCCTTTTCTATAATAAATTTTTCAAAAAATTATTTTCAAATGTGGCAAACTTTAAAAACGCCGAGGATTGTTTTTCTATAGTAAATTTTCGCAAAATTATTTTTTACTGTCGCAAATTTTAATTACGCCGAGAATTGCCTTTTCAATAGTAACTTTTTCAAAAAATAAATTTTACCGTCGCAAATTTTAAATTCGCCGAGGATTGCCTTTTCTATAGTAAATTTTTCAAAAATTATTTTTTACTGTCGCAAATTTTAAAAACGCCGAGGATTGCCTTTTCAATAGTAAATTTTTCAAAAAATAAATTTTACCGTCGCAAATTTTAAATACGCCGAGGGTTGCATTTTCTATAGTAAATATTTCAAATAATAATTTTTATTTTCGCAAATTTTAAATAAACCGAGGATTGCCTTTTCTATAGTAAATTTTTCAAAGAATTATTTTTTACTTTTCTATAGTAAATTTTTCAAAAAATTATTTTTAACTGTCGCAAATTTTAAAAACGCCGAGGATTGTCTTTTCTATAGTAAATTTTTCAAGAAGTTATTTTTTACTTTCGCAAATTTTAAATACGCCGAGGATTGCATTTTCTATAGTAAATTTTTCAAAAACTAATTTTTTATTGTCGCAAATTTTAAATACACCGAGTATGGCCTTTCTATAGTATATTATTCAAAAAATAATTTTTTACTGTCGCAAATTTTAAATACGCCGAGGATTGCCCTTTTTATAGTGTATTTGTCAAATAATATTTTTTTATTGTCGCAAATTTTAAATACGCCGAGGATTGCCTTTTTCTATAGTAAATCTTTCAAAAAATAATTTTTTTACTGTCGCAAATTTTAAATACGCCGAGGATTGCCTTTTCTATAGTGAATTTGTCAAAATAATATTTTTACCTTCGCAAATTTTAAATACACCGAGGATTGCCTTTTCTATAGTAAATTTTTCAAAAAATTATTTTCACTGTCGCAAATTTTAAAAACGCCGAGGATTGCCTTTTCAATAGTAAATTTTTCAAAAATAAATTTACCGTCGCAAATTTTAAAAACGCCGAGGATTGCCTTTTCAATAGTAAATTTTCAAAAAATAAATTTTACCGTCGCAAATTTTAAATACGCCGAGGGTTGCATTTTCTATAGTAAATATTTCAAATAATAATTTTTATTTTCGCAAATTTTAAATAAACCGAGGATTGCCTTTTCTATAGTAAATTTTTCAAAGAATTATTTTTTACTGTCACAAAGTTTAAATACGCCGAGGATGGCCTTTTCTAATGTAAACTTTTCAAAAAATAATTTTCTTCTGTCGCAAATTTTAAATACGGCGAGAATGGCCTTTTCTATAGTAAATTTTTCAAAAAATTATTTTTAACTGTCGGAAATTTTAAAAACGCCGAGGATTGTCTTTTCAATAGTAAATTTTTCAAGAAGTTATTTTTACTGTCGCAAATTTTAAATACGCCGAGGATTGCCCTTTCTATAGTAAATTTTCCAACAAATTATTTTCAACCCTCGCAAATTTTAAATACGCCATATATTGCCTTTTCTATTGTAAATTTTTCAAACAATTATTTTTACTGTCGCAAATTTTAAATACGCGGAGGATTGAGTTTTCTATAGTAAATTTTGCAAAAAATTATTTTTTACTGTAGCAAATTTTAAATACGCCGAGTATTGCCTTTTCTATTGTAAGTTTTTCCAAAAATAATTTTTTTCTGTCGCCAATTTTAAATACGGCGAGTATCGCCTTTTCTATAATAAATTTTTCAAAAAATTATTTTCAAATGTGGCAAACTTTAAAAACGCCGAGGTTTGTTTTTCTATAGTAAATTTTTCGCAAAATTATTTTTTACTGTCGCAAATTTTAATTACGCCGAGAATTGCCTTTTCAATAGTAACTTTTTCAAAAAATAAATTTTACCGTCGCAAATTTTAAATTCGCCGAGGATTGCCTTTTCTATAGTAAATTTTCAAAAAATTATTTTTTACTGTCGCAAATTTTAAAAACGCCGAGGATTGCCTTTTCAATAGTAAATTTTTCAAAAAATAAATTTTACCGTCGCAAATTTTAAATACGCCGAGGGTTGCATTTTCTATAGTAAATATTTCAAATAATAATTTTTATTTTCGCAAATTTTAAATAAACCGAGGATTGCCTTTTCTATAGTAAATTTTTCAAAGAATTATTTTTTACTTTTCTATAGTAAATTTTTCAAAAAATTATTTTTAACTGTCGCAAATTTTAAAAACGCCGAGGATTGTCTTTTCTATAGTAAATTTTTCAAGAAGTTATTTTTTACTTTCGCAAATTTTAAATACGCCGAGGATTGCATTTTCTATAGTAAATTTTTCAAAAACTAATTTTTTATTGTCGCAAATTTTAAATACACCGAGTATGGCCTTTCTATAGTATATTATTCAAAAATAATTTTTTACTGTCGCAAATTTTAAATACGCCGAGGATTGCCCTTTTTATAGTGTATTTGTCAAAATAATATTTTTTTACTGTCGCAAATTTTAAATACGCCGAGGATTGCCTTTTCTATAGTAAATTTTTCAAAAAATAATTTTTTACTGTCGCAAATTTTAAATACGCCGAGGATTGCCTTTTCTATAGTGAATTTGTCAAAATAATATTTTTTACCTTCGCAAATTTTAAATACACCGAGGATTGCCTTTTCTATAGTAAATTTTCAAAAAATTATTTCACTGTCGCAAATTTTGAAAACGCCGAGGATTGCCTTTTCAATAGTAAATTTTTCAAAAAATAAATTTTACCGTCGCAAATTTTAAAAACGCCGAGGATTGTCTTTTTCTATAGTAAATTTTTCAAGAAGTTATTTTTTACTTTCCAAAATTTTAAATACGCCGAAGGTTGCATTTTCTATAGTAAATTTTTCAAAAAATAATTTTATTTTCGCAAATTTTAAATAAACCGAGGATTGCCTTTTCTATAGTAAATTTTTCAAAGAATTATTTTTTACTGTCACAAATTTTAAATACGCCGAGGATGGCCTTTTCTAATGTAAACTTTTCAAAAAATAATTTTTTTCTGTCGCAAATTTTAAATACGGCGAGAATGGCCTTTTCTATAGTAAATTTTTCAAAAAATTATTTTTAACTGTCGGAAATTTTAAAAACGCCGAGGATTGTCTTTTCAATAGTAAATTTTTCAAGAAGTTATTTTTTACTGTCGCAAATTTTAAATACGCCGAGGATTGCCCTTTCTATAGTAAATTTTCCAACAAATTATTTTCAACCCTCGCAAATTTTAAATACGCCATATATTGCCTTTTCTATTGTAAATTTTTCAAACAAATATTTTTACTGTCGCAAATTTTAAATACGCGGAGGATTGCCTTTTCTATAGTAAATTTTGCAAAAAATTATTTTTTACTGTAGCAAATTTTAAATACGCCGAGTATTGCCTTTTCTATTGTAAATTTTTCCAAAAATAATTTTTTCTGTCGCCAATTTTAAATACGGCGAGTATGGCCTTTTCTATAATAAATTTTTCAAAAAAATATTTTCAAATGTGGCAAACTTTAAAAACGCCGAGGATAGTTTTTCTATAGTAAATTTTTCGCAAAATTATTTTTTACTGTCGCAAATTTTAATTACGCCGAGGATTACCTTTTCAATAGTAAATTCTCAAAAAATAAATTTTACCGTCGCAAATTTTAAATATGTCGAGGATTGCCTTTTCTATAGTAAATTTTCAAAATATTATTTTTTTCTGTCGCAAATTTTAAATACGGCGGGTTTGACCTTTTCTATAGAAAATTTTCCAACAATTTATTTTCCTACCGTCGCAAATTTTAAATACGCCAGGGATTGCCTTTTCTATTGTAAATTTTTTCAACAAATTATTTTTACTGTCGCAAATTTTACATAGCCGAGGATTGCCTTTTCTATAGTAAATTTTCAAAAAATTATTTGTTATTGTCCCAAATTTTAAATACGCCAGGGATTGCCTTTTCTATTGTAATTTTTCAAAAAGTTATTTTTTTCTGTCGCAAATTTTAAATGCGGCGAGTATGGCCTTTTTTATAGTAAATTTTTCAAAAAATTATTTTTAACTGTCACAAATTTTAAAAACTCCGAGAATTGCCTTTTCTATAGTAAATTTTTCAAAAAATTATTTTTTACCGTCGCAAATTTTAATTACGCCGAAGATTCCCTTTTCAATAGTAAATTTTTCAAAAACTAAATTTTACCGTCGCAAATTTTAAATACTCCGAGGATTGCCTTTTCTATAGTAAATTTTTCAAAAAATAATTTTTATTTTCGCAAATTTTAAATGCGCCGAGAATTGCCTTTTCTATAGTAAATTTTTCAAAAAATTATTTTTTACTGTCGCAAATTTTAAATACGCCGAGGATTGCCTTTCTATTATAAATTTAAAAAAAATTATTTTGTTCTGTCGCAAATTTTAAATACGGCTAGTATGGACCTTTCTATTGTAAATTTTTCACAAAATAATTTTTTACTGTCGGAATTTTAAACACGCCGAAGATTTCAATTTGTATAGTAAATTTTTAAAAAAATTATTTTTTCTGTCGCAAATTGTAAATACGACGAGAATTGACTTTTCTATAGTAAATTTTTCAAAAATTATTTTTTTCTGTCGCAAATTTTAAATAGGACGAGTATGACCTTTTCTATAGTAAATTTTTCAGAAAATAACTTTTTACTGTCGAAAATTTTAAATACGCCGTGGATTGCCTTTTCTATAGTAAATTTTTCAAAAAATAATTTTAATTTTCGCAAATTTTGATTACGGCGAGTATGGCCTTATCTATAGTAAATTTTTCAAAAAATAATTTTTTACTGTCGCAAATTTTAAATACGCCAAGGATTGCCTTTTCTATAGTAAATTTTTCAAAAAATTATTTTTTACTGTCGCAAATTTAAAATACGGTAAGTATGGCCCTTTCTATTGTAAATTTTTCACAAAATAATTTTTTACTGTCGGAATTTTAAAACACGCCGAAGATTGCAATTTGTATAGTAAATTTTTAAAAAATTATTTTTTCTGTCGCAAATTGTAAATACGACGAGAATTGACTTTTCTATAGTAAATTTTTCAAAAAATTATTTTATTCTGTCGCAAATTTTAAATAGGACGAGTATGACCTTTTCACTAGTAAATATTTCAAAAATATTTTTTTGCTGTCGCAAGTTTTAAGTACGCCGAGGATTACCTTTTCTATAGTCAATTTTTCAAAAAAAATTTTGACTTTCGCAAATTTCGAATACGGCGAGTATGGCCTTTTCTATAGAAAATTTTTCAGAAAATAATTTTTTACTGTCGCAAAATTTAAATACACCAAGGATTGCCTTTTCTATAGTAAATTTTTCAAAAAATTATTTTTTATTGTCCCAAATTTAAAATACGGTGAGTACGGCCCTTTCTATTGTACATTTTTCAAAAAATAATTTTTTACTGTCGCAAATTTTAAATACGCCGAGGATTGCCTTTTCTATAGTAAATTTTTCAAAAAATAATTTTTTACTATCGCAAATTTTAAATACGCCGAGTATTGCCTTTTCTAATGTAAATTTTACCAAAAATAATTTTTTTCTGTCGCCAATTTTAAATACGGCGAGTATGGCCTTTTCTATAATAAATTTTTCAAAAAATTATTTTCAAATGTGGCAAACATTAAAAACGCCGAGGATTGTTTTTCTATAGTAAATTTTTCAAACAATTATTTTTTACTGTCGCAAATTTTAAATACGGCGGGTATGACCTTTTGTATAGAAAATTTTCCAACAAATTATTTTCTACCGTCGCAAATTTTAAATACGCCAGGGTTTGCCTTTTCTATTGTAAATTTTTTCAAAAAAATTATTTTTACTGTCGCAAATTTTAAATAGGCCGAGGATTGCCTTTTCTATAGTAAATTTTTCAAAAAATTATTTGTTATTGTCGCAAATTTTAAATACGCCGGGGATTGCCTTTTCTATTGTAATTTTTCAAAAAATTATTTTTTTCTGTCGCAAATTTTAATTACGCCGAAGATTCCCTTTTCAATAGTAAATTTTTCAAAAAATAAATTTTACCGTCGCAAATTTTAAACACTCCGAGGATTGCCTTTCTATAGTAAATTTTTCAAAAAATAATTTTTATTTTCGCAAATTTTAAATGCCCCGAGAATTGCCTTTTCTATAGTAAAGGTTTCAAAAAATTATTTTGTACTGTCGCAAATTTTAAATACGCCGAGGATTACCTTTTCTATTATAAATTTTTCAAAAAATTATTTTTTTCAGTAGCAAATTTTAAATACGGTGAGTATGGTCTTTTCTATAGTAAATTTTTCAAAAAATTATTTTTTACTGTCGCAAAGTTTAAATACGACGAGTATGACCTTTTCTATAGTAAATTTTTCAAAAAATTATTTTTTACTGTCGCAAATTTTAAATACGCCGAGGATTGCCTTTTGTATAGTAAATTTTTTAAAAAATTATTTCATTCTGTCGCAAATTTTAAATAGGGCGAGTATGACCTTTTCTATAGTAAATTTTTCAGAAAATAAATTTTTACTGTCGAAAATTTTAAATACGCCGAGGATTGCTTTTTCTCTAGTAAATATTTCAAAAAAAATTTTTTTACTGTCGCAAGTTTTAAGTACGCCGAGGATTGCCTTTTCTATAGTCAATTTTTCAAAAAATAATTTTGATTTTCGCACGTTTTGAATACGGCGAGTATGGCCTTTTCTATAGTAAATTTTTCAAAAAATAATTTTTTACTGTCGCAAATTTTAAATAAGCCATGTATTGCCCTTTATATTGTAAATTTTTCAAAAAATTATTTTTTACTATCGCAAATTTTAAATACGCCGAGGATTACCTTTTCTATAGTAAATTTTTCAAAAAATTATTTTTTACTGTCGCAAATTTCAAATACGCCGAGGATTGCCTTTTCTATAGAAACTATTTGAAAAATTATTTTTTCTGTCTCAAATTTTGAATACGCGAGTGTAGCCCTTTCTATTGTAAATTTTTCAAAAAATATTTTTTTACTGTCCCAAATTTCAAACACGCCGAGGATTGCCTTTTGTATAGTAAATTTTTCAAAAAATTATTTTTTACTGTCGCAAATTTTAAATACGCCGAGGATTGTTTTTCTATAGTAAATTTTTCAAAAAATAATTTTGCTTTTCGCATATTTCGAATACGGCGGGTATGGCCTTTTCTATAGTAAATTTTTCAAAAAATAATTTTTTACTGTCGCAAATTTTAAATACGCCAAGGATTGCCTTTTCGATAGTAAATTTTTCAAAAAATTATTTTTTACTGTCGCAAATTTAAAATACGGTAAATATTTCAAAAAATAATTTTTTAATGTCGCAAATTTTAAATACGCCGAGGATTGCCTTTTCTATAGTAAATTTTTCAAAAAATTATTTTTTACTGTCGCAAATTTTAAATACGACAAGGATTGCCTTTTCTATAGTAAATTTTTCAAAAAATTATTTTTTAATGTCGCAAATTTAAAATACGGTGAGTATGGCCCTTTCTATTGTAAATTTTTCAAAAAATAATTTTTTAATGTCCCAAATTTTAAACACGCCGAGGATTGCCTTTTATATAGTAAATTTTTCAACAAATTATTTTTTACTGTCGCACAATTTAAATACGCCGAGGATTGCCTTTTCTATAGTAAATTTTTCAAAAATTATGTTTTACTGTCGCAAATTTTAAATACGCCGAGGATTGCCTTTTTTATTGTAAACTTTTCAAAAAATTATTTTTTTCTGTCGCAAATTTTAAATAGGGCGAGAATGGCCTTTTCTATAGTAAATTTTTCAAAAAATTATTTTTAACTGTCGCAAATTTTAAAAACGCCGAAGATTGCCTTTACTATTGTAAATTTTTCAAAAAATAATTTTTTACTGTCGCAAATTTTAAATACGCCGAGTATTGCCTCTTCTATAGTAAATTTTTCAAAAAATTATTTTTTACTGTCGCAAATTTTAAATACGCCGAGGATTGCCTTTTCTATAGAAACTTTTTGAAAAATTATTTTTTCTGTCGCAAATTTTGTATACGCCAGTGTGGCCCTTTCTATTGTAAATTTTTCAAAAAATAATTTTTTATTGTCCCAAATTTTAAACACGCCGAGGTTTGCCCTTTCTATAGTAAATTTATCAAAAAATTATTTTTTGCTGTCGCAAATTTTAAATACGCCGAGGATTGCCTTTTCTATAGTAAATTCTTCAAAAAATAATTTTAATTTTCGCAAATTTTGAATACGGCGAGTATGGCCTTATCTATAGTAAATTTTTCAAAAAATAATTTTTTACTGTCGCAAATTTTAAATACGCCAAATATTGGCTTTACTATAGTAAATTTTTCAAAAAATTATTTTTTACTGTCGCAAATTTAAAATACGGTGAGTATGGCCCTTTCTATTGTAAATTTTTCAAAAAATAATTTTTTACTGTCGAAAATTTTAAATACCGGGGATTGCCTTTTGTATAGTAACTTTTTCAAAAAATAATTTTTGCTGTCGCAAATTTTAAATACCGGGTATTGCCTTTTGTATAGTAAATTTTTCAAAAAATTATTTTTAACTGTCGCAAATTTTAAAAACGCCGAAGATTGCCTTTACTATTGTAAATTTTTCAAAAAATAATTTTTTACTGTCGCAAATTTTAAATACGCCGAGTATTGCCTCTTCTATAGTAAATTTTTCAAAAAATTATTTTTTACTGTCGCAAATTTTAAATACGCCGAGGATTGCCTTTTCTATAGAAACTTTTTGAAAAATTATTTTTTCTGTCGCAAATTTTGTATACGCCAGTGTGGCCCTATCTATTGTAAATTTTTCAAAAAATTATTTTTTATTGTCCCAAATTTTAAACACGCCGAGGATTGCCCTTTCTATAGTAAATTTATCAAAAAATTATTTTTTGCTGTCGCAAATTTTAAATACGCCGAGGATTGCCTTTTCTATAGTAAATTCTTCAATAAATAATTTTAATTTTCGCAAATTTTGAATACGGCGAGTATGGCCTTATCTATAGTAAATTTTTCAAAAAATAATTTTTTACTGTCGCAAATTATAAATACGGCGAGTATGGCCTTTTCTATAATAAATTTTTCAAAAAATTATTTTCAAATGTGGCAAACTTTAAAAACGCCGAGGATTGTTTTTCTATAGTAAATTTGTCAAAAAATTATTTTTTACTGTCGCAAATTTTAATTACGCCGAGGATTGCCTTTTCAATAGTAAATTTTTCAAAAAATAAATTTTACAGTCGCAAATTGTAAATATGCCGAGGATTGCCTTTTCTATAGTAAATTTTTCAAAATATTATTTTTTTCTGACTCAAATTTTAAATACGGCGGGTTTGACCTTTTCTATAGAAAATTTTCCAACAAATTAATTTCTACCGTCGCAAATTTTAAATACGGCTGGGATTGCCTTTTCTATTGTAAATTTTTTCAAACAAACTATTTTTACTGTCGCAAATTTTAAATAGGCCGAGGATTGCCTTTTCTATTATAAATTTTTCAAAAAATTATTATTTTCTGTAGCAAATTTTAAATACGGCGAGTATGGTCTTTTCTATAGTAAATTGTTCAAAAAATTATTTTTTACTGTCGCAAAGTTTAAATACGGCGAGTATGACGTTTTCTATAGTAAATTTTTCAAAGAATAATTTTTTACTGTCGGAATTTTAAATACTCCGAGAATTGCCGTTTCTATAGTAAATTTTTAAAAAAATTATTTTTTCGATCGCAAATTTTAAATACGACGAGAATTGCCTTTTCTATAGTAAATTTTTCAAAAAATTATTTTATTCTGTCGCAAATTTTAAATAGGGCGAGTATGAACTTTTCTATAGTAAATTTTTCAGAAAGTAACTTTTTACTGTGGAAAATTTTAAATACGCCGAGGATTGCCTTTTCTCTAGTGAATATTTCAAAAAATATTTTTTTACTGTCGCAAGGTTTAAGTACGCCGAGGATTGCCTTTTCTGTAGTCAATTTTTCAAAATATAATTTTGATTTTCGCAAATTTTGAAAACGGCGAGTATGGCCTTTTCTGTAGTAAATTTTTCAAAAAATTATTTTTTACTGTCGCACATTTTAATTACGCCGAGGATTGCCTTTTCAATAGTAAATTTTTCAAAAAATATTTTTTTACTGTCGCAAATTTTAAATACACCGAGTTTGGCCTTTCTATAGTAAATTATTCAAAAAATAATATTTTACTGTCGAAAATTTAAAATACGCCGAGGATTGCCTTTTCTATAGTAAATTGTGCAAAAAATTATTTTTTATTGGCGCAAATTTTAAATACGCCGAGGATTGCCTTTACTATAGTAAATTTTTTGAAAAATTATTTTTTACCGTCGCAAATTTTAAATACGCCGAGGGTTGCCTTTTCTATAGTAAATTTTTCAAAAAATAATTTTTATTTTCGCAAATTTTAAATAAACCGAGGATTGCCTTTTCTATAGTAAATTTTTCAAAGAATTATTTTTTACTGTCGCAAATTTTAAATACGCCGAGGATTGCCTTTTCTATTGTAAATTTTTCTAAACATTATTTTTTTCTGTCGCAAATTTTAAATGCGGGAATATGACCTTGGCTATAGTAAATTTTTCAAGAAATTATATTTAACAGTGGCAAACTTTAAAAACGCCGAGGATTGCCTTTTCTATAGTAAATTTTTCAAAAAATTATTTTTCACTTTCGCAAATTTTAATTAGGCCGAGGATTGCCTTTTCAATAGTAAATTTTACGGTCGCAAATTTTAAATACGCCGAGGGTTGCCTTTTCTATAGTAAATTTTGCAAAAAATTATTTTTATTTTCGCAAATTTTAAATAAACCGAGGATTGCCTTTTCTATAGTAAATTTTTCAAAGAATTATTTTTTACTTTTGCAAATTTTAAATACGCCGAGGATTGCCTTTTCTATAGCAAATTTTTCGAAAAATTATTTTTTACGTTCTCAAATTTTAAATACCCCTAGGATTACCTTTTCTATTGTAAATATTTCAAAAAATCATTTTTACTGTCGCAAATTTTAAATACGCCGAGGATTGCATTTTCTATAGTAAATTTTTCAAAATATAATTTTTTATTGTCGCAAATTTTAAATGTGCCGAGAATTGTATTTTCTATATTAAAATTTTTAAAAAATTATTTTTTACTGTACGCCGAGGTTTGCCTTTTTTATAGTAAATTTTTCGAAAAATTATTTTTTACGTTCGCAAATTTTAAATACGCCTAGGATTACCTTTTCTATAGTAAATATTTCAAAAAATCATTTTTTACTGTCGCAAATTTTAAATACACCGAGTTTGGCCTTTCTATGGTAAATTTTTCAAAATATAATATTTTACTGTCGCAAATTTTAAATACAGCGAGTTTGGCTTTTCTGTAGTAAATTTTTCAAAAAATAATATTTTACTGTGGAAAATTTAAAACACGCCGAGGTTTGCCTTTTCTATAGTAAATTTTTCAACAAATTATTTTGTACCGTCGCAAATTTTAAATACTCCAGGGATTGCCTTTTTTATTGTAAATTTTTCAAAAAATTATTTTTACTGTCGCAAATTTTAAATACGCCGAGGATTTCCTTTTCTATTATAATTTTGCAAAAAATTATTTTTTTCTGTCGCAAATTTTAAATACGGCGAGTATGACCTTGTCTATAGTAAATTTTTCAAGAAATTATATTTAATTGTGAGAAAAACGCCGAGGATTGCCTTTTCTATAGAAATTTTTTCAAAAAATAATTTATTACTGTCGCAAATTTTAAATACGCCGAGCATTGCATTTTCTATAGTAAATTTTTCAAAAAATAATTTTTTATTGTCGCAAATTTTAAATGCGCCACAATTGCATTTTCTATAGTAAAATTTTTAAAAAATTATTTTTTACTGTCGCAAATTTTAAATACGCCGAGGATTGCATTTTCTATAGTAAATTTTTCAAAATATAATTTTTTATTGTCGCAAATTTTAAATGTGCCGAGAATTGTATTTTCTATATTAAAATTTTTAAAAAATTATTTTTTACTGTACGCCGAGGTTTGCCTTTTCTATAGTAAATGTTTCGAAAAATTATTTTTTACGATCGCAAATTTTAAATACGCCTTGGATTACCTTTTCTATAGTAAATATTTCAAAAAATAATTTTTTACTGTCGCAAATTTTAAATACGCCGAAGATTGCCTTTTCTATAGTAAATTTTTCAAAAAATAATTTTTTACTGTCGCAAATTTTAAATACACCGGGTTTGGCCTTTCTATAGTAAATTTTTCAAAAAATAATATTTTACTGTCGAAAATTTAAAATACGCCGAAGATTGCATTTTCTATAGTAAATTTTTCAACAAATTATTTTGTACCGTCGCAAATTTTAAATACTCCAGGGATTGCCTTTTTTATTGTAAATTTTTCAAAAAATTATTTTTACTGTCGAAAATTTTAAATACCATGAGGATTGCCTTTTCTATGGTAAATTTTTTAAAGAATTTTTTTTTACTGTCGCAAATTTTAAATACGCCGAGGATTGCCTTTTCTATTAAAATTTTGCAAAAAACTATTTTTTTCTGTCTCAAATTTTATATACGGCGAGTATGACGTTGTCTATAGTAAATTTTTCAAGAAATTATATTTAATTGTGGCAAACTTTAAAAACGACGAGGATTGCCTTTTCTATAGTAAATTTTTCAAAAAATTATTTTTTACTGTCGCAAATTTTAATTAGGCCGAGGATTGCCTTTTCAATAGTAAAATTTACCGTCGCAAATTTTAAACACGCAGAGGGTTGCCTTTTCTATAGTAAATTTATCAAAAAATAATTTTTATTTTCGCAAATTTTAAATAAACCGAGGATTGCCTTTTCTATAGTAAATTTTTCAAAGAATTATTTTTTACTTTTGCAAATTTTAAATACGCCGAGGATTGCCTTTTCTATAGCAAATTTTTCAAAAAATTATTTTTTACTGTCGCAAATTTTAAATACGGCGAGTATGGCCTTTTCTATATTAAATTTTTCGAAAAATTATTTTTTTCTGTCGCAAATTTTAAATGCGGCGGGTATGACCTTTTCTATACTAAATTTTTCAAAAAATAATTTTTTACTGTCAGATTTTTAAATACGCCGAAGATTGCCTTTTCTATAGTAAATGTCTCAAAAAATTATTTTTTCTGTCGCAAATTTTAAATACGGCGAGTATGACATTTTCTATAGTAAATTTTTCAAAAAATTATTTTTTACTGTCGGAAATTTTAAATACGCCGAGGATTGCCTTTTCTATTGTAAAATTTTCAATAAAATATTTTCTACAGTTACAAATTTTAAATACTCCAAGGATTGGCTTTCCTATACAAAATTTTTAAAAAAATTATTTTTTATTGTCGCAAGTGTTAAATACGCCGAGGATTGCCTTTTCAATAGTAAATTTTTCAAAAAATAAATTTTAACGTCGCAAATATTAAATACGCCGAAGATTGCATTTTCTATAGTAAATTTTTCAAAAAATAATTTTTTACTGTCGCAAATTTTAAATGCGCAGAGGATTGTCTTTTCTATAGTAAATTTTTCAAAAAATAATTTTTATTTTCGCAAATTATGAAATCGGCGAGTACGGCCTTTTCTATAGAAAATTTTTCAAAAAATAAATTTTTACTGTCGCAAATTTTAAGGATTGCCTTCTCTATAGTAAATTTTTCAAAAAATTATTTTTTACTGTCGCAAATTTTAAATACGCCGAGGATTGCATTTTCTATAGTAAATTTTTCATAAAATAATTTTTAATAGAATTAAGCTTCTATATGAAGGAATAAACAAAATTATACTTTTGTTCAAAGGATAGGAAACAGATTAGACTCTGGTGGAGGATGCTTTCAGATTAGACTCTGAAAACCGAATGGGTGCTTTTGCTGCGGCTCGCCGCCTTTTTATAGCCGCCGTGAACAGTGAATAGTAAATTTTTCAAAGAATTATTTATTACTGTCTCAAATTTTAAATACGGGGAGTATGGCCCTTTCTATAGTAAATTTTTCAAAAAATAATTTTTTACTGTCGCAAATTTTAAATACGCCGAGGATTGCCTTTTCTATTGTAAATTTTTCAAAATTTTTTTTTTCTGTCGCAAATTTTAAATACGGCGAGGATTGCCTTTTCTATTGTAAATATTTCAAAAAATCATTTTTTTCTGTCGCAAATTTTAAATACGGCGGGTATGTCCTTTTCTATATTAAATTTTTCAAAAAATTATTTTTTTCTGTCGCAAATTTTAAATACGGCGGGTATGACCTTTTCTATACTAAATTTTTCAAAAAATAATTTTTTACTGTCAGATTTTTAAATACGCCGAAGATTGCCTTTTCTATAGTAAATGTCTCAAAAAATTATTTTTTCTGTCGCAAATTTTAAATACGGCGAGTATGACATTTTCTATAGTAAATTTTTCAAAAAATTATTTTTTACTGTCGGAAATTTTAAATACGCCGAGGATTGCCTTTTCTATTGTAAAATTTTCAATAAAATATTTTCTACAGTTGCAAATTTTAAATACTCCAAGGATTGGCTTTCCTATACAAAATTTTTAAAAATATTATTTTTTATTGTCGCAAATGTTAAATACGCCGAGGATTGCTTTTTCAATAGTAAATTTTTCAAAAAATAAATTTTAACGTCGCAAATATTAAATACGCCGAAGATTGCATTTTCTATAGTAAATTTTTCAAAAAATAATTTTTTACTGTCGCAAATTTTAAATGCGCAGAGGATTGTCTTTTCTATAGTAAATTTTTCAAAAAATAATTTTTATTTTCGCAAATTATGAAATCGGCGAGTACGGCCTTTTCTATAGAAAATTTTTCAAAAAATAAATTTTTACTGTCGCAAATTTTAAGGATTGCCTTCTCTATAGTAAATTTTTCAAAAAATTATTTTTTACTGTCGCAAATTTTAAATACGCCGAGGATTGCATTTTCTATAGTAAATTTTTCATAAAATAATTTTTAATAGAATTAAGCTTCTATATGAAGGAATAAACAAAATTATACTTTTGTTCAAAGGATAGGAAACAGATTAGACTCTGGTGGAGGATGCTTTCAGATTAGACTCTGAAAACCGAATGGGTGCTTTTGCTGCGGCTCGCCGCCTTTTTATAGCCGCTGTGAACAGTGAATAGTAAATTTTTCAAAGAATTATTTATTACTGTCTCAAATTTTAAATACGGGGAGTATGGCCCTTTCTATATTAAATTTTTCAAAAAATTATTTTTTTCTGTCGCAAATTTTAAATACGGCGGGTATGACCTTTTCTATACTAAATTTTTCAAAAAATAATTTTTTACTGTCAGATTTTTAAATACGCCGAAGATTGCCTTTTCTATAGAAAATTTTTCAAAAAATTATTTTTTCTGTCACAAATTTTAAATACGGCGAGTATGACATTTTCTATAGTAAATTTTTCAAAAAATAATTTTTTACTGTCGGAAATTTTAAACACGCCGAGGATTGCCTTTTCTATTGTAAATTTTTCAATAAAATATTTTCTACAGTTGCAAATTTTAAATACTCCAGGATTGGCTTTCCTATAGAAAATTTTTCAAAAAATTATTTTTTATTGTCGCAAATGTTAAATACGCCGAGGATTGCCTTTTCAATAGTGAATTTTTCAAAAAATTAATTTTACCGTCGCAAATATTAAATACGCCGAAGATTGCATTTTCTATAGTAAATTTTTCAAAAAATTATTTTTTACTGTCGCAAATTTTAAATGCGCAGAGGATTGTCTTTTCTATAGTAAATTTTTCACAAAATAATTTTTATTTTCGCAAATTATGAAATCGGCGAGTACGGCCTTTTCTATAGAAAATTTTTCAAAAAATAAATTTTTACTGTCGGAAATTTTAAGGATTGCCTTCTCTATAGTAAATTTTTCAAGAAATTATTTTTTACTGTCGCAAATTTTAAATACGCCGAGGATTGCATTTTCTATAGTAAATTTTTCGTAAAATAATTTTTTACGGTGGCAAATTTTAAATGCACCGAGTTTGGCCTTTCTATAGTAAATTTTTCAAAAAATAATATTTTACTGTCGAAAATTTAAAATACGCCGAAGCTTGCCTTTTCTATAGTAAATTTTTCAACAAATTATTTTCTACCGTCGCAAATTTTAAATACTCCAGGGATTGCCTTTTTTATTGTAAATTTTTCATAAAATTATTTTTACTATCGCAAATTTTAAATACGCCGAGGATTGCCTTTTCTATAGTAAATTTTTCAAAGAATTATTTTTTACTGTCGCAAATTTTAAATACGCCGAGGATTGCCTTTTCTATTGTAAATTTTTCTAAACATTATTTTTTTCTGTCGCAAATTTTAAATGCGGGAATATTATCTTGGCTATAGTAAATTTTTCAAGAAATTATATTTAACAGTGGCAAACTTTAAAAACGCCGAGGATTGCCTTTTCTATAGTAAATTTTTCAAAAAGTTATTTTTCACTTTCATAAATTTTAATTAGGCCGAGGATTGCCTTTTCAATAGAAAATTTTACGGTCGCAAATTTTAAATACGCCGAGGGTTGCCTTTTCTATAGTAAATTTTGCAAAAAATTATTTTTATTTTCGCAAATTTTAAATAAACCGAGGATTGCCTTTTCTATAGTAAATTTTTCAAAGAATTATTTTTTACTTTTGCAAATTTTAAATACGCCGAGGATTGCCTTTTCTATAGCAAATTTTTCGAAAAATTATTTTTTACGTTCGCAAATTTTAAATACGCCTAGGATTACCTTTTCTATAGTAAATATTTCAAAAAATCATTTTTTACTGTCGCAAATTTTAAATACGCCGAAGAATGCCTTTTCTATAGTAAATTTTTCAAAAATAATTTTTTACTGTCGCAAATTTTAAATACACCGAGTTTGGCCTTTCTATGGTAAATTTTTCAAAATATAATATTTTACTGTCGCAAATTTTAAATACAGCGAGTTTGGCTTTTCTGTAGTAAATTTTTCAAAAAATAATATTTTTCTGTGGAAAATTTAAAATACGCCGAGGTTTGCCTTTTCTATAGTAAATTTTTCAACAAATTATTTTGTACCGTCGCAAATTTTAAATACTCCAGGGATTGCCTTTTTTATTGTAAATTTTTCAAAAAATTATTTTTACTGTCGCAAATTTTAAATACGCCGAGGATTGCATTTTCTATAGTAAATTTTTCAAAATATAATTTTTTATTGTCGCAAATTTTAAATGTGCCGAGAATTGTATTTTCTATAGTAAAATTTTTAAAAAATTATTTTTTACTGTCGCAAATTTTAAATACGCCGAGGTTTGCCTTTTCTATAGTAAATTTTTCGAAAAATTATTTTTTACGTTCGCAAATTTTAAATACCCCTAGGATTACCTTTTCTATTGTAAATATTTCAAAAAATAATTTTTACTGTCGCAAATTTTAAATACGCCGAGGATTGCATTTTCTATAGTAAATTTTTCAAAATATAATTTTTTATTGTCGCAAATTTTAAATGTGCCGAGAATTGTATTTTCTATAGTAAAATTTTTAAAAAATTATTTTTTACTGTCGCAAATTTTAAATACGCCGAGGTTTGCCTTTTCTATAGTAAATTTTTCGAAAAATTATTTTTTACGTTCGCAAATTTTAAATACGCCTAGGATTACCTTTTCTATAGTAAATATTTCAAAAAATCATTTTTTACTGTCGCAAATTTTAAATACGCCGAAGAATGCCTTTTCTATAGTAAATTTTTCAAAAATAATTTTTTACTGTCGCAAATTTTAAATACACCGAGTTTGGCCTTTCTATGGTAAATTTTTCAAAATATAATATTTTACTGTCGCAAATTTTAAATACAGCGAGTTTGGCTTTTCTGTAGTAAATTTTTCAAAAAATAATATTTTTCTGTGGAAAATTTAAAATACGCCGAGGTTTGCCTTTTCTATAGTAAATTTTTC
Source organism: Dioctria rufipes (assembly GCA_963924295.1). Classification (NCBI taxonomy): domain Eukaryota; kingdom Metazoa; phylum Arthropoda; class Insecta; order Diptera; family Asilidae; genus Dioctria; species Dioctria rufipes. The sequence continues at coordinate 139,964 of CAWUPM010000171.1, read as the reverse complement.
AACAAATTATTTTGTACCGTCGCAAATTTTAAATACTCCAGGGATTGCCTTTTTTATTGTAAATTTTTCAAAAAATTATTTTTACTGTCGCAAATTTTAAATACGCCGAGGATTTCCTTTTCTATTATAATTTTGCAAAAAATTATTTTTTTCTGTCGCAAATTTTAAATACGGCGAGTATGACCTTGTCTATAGTAAATTTTTCAAGAAATTATATTTAATTGTGGCAAAAACGCCGAGGATTGCCTTTTCTATAGAAAATTTTTCAAAAAATAATTTATTACTGTCGCAAATTTTAAATACGCCGAGCATTGCATTTTCTATAGTAAATTTTTCAAAAAATAATTTTTTATTGTCGCAAATTTTAAATGCGCCGAGAATTGCATTTTCTATAGTAAAATTTTTAAAAAATTATTTTTTACTGGCGCAAATTTTAAATACGCCGAGGATTGCTTTTTCTATAGTAAATTTTTCGAAAAACTATTTTTTACGTTCGCAAATTTTAAATACGCCTAGGATTACCTTTTCTATAGTAAATATTTCAAAAAATAATTTTTTACTGACGCAAATTTTAAATACGCCGAAGATTGCCTTTTCTATAGTAAATTTTTCAAAAAATAATTTTTTACTGTCGCAAATTTTAAATACACCGAGTTTGGCCTTTCTATAGTAAATTTTTCAAAAAATAATATTTTACTGTCGAAAATTTAAAATACGCCAAAGATTGCATTTTCTATAGCAAATTTTTCAACAAATTATTTTGTACCGTCGCAAATTTTAAATACGCCGAGCATTGCATTTTCTATAGTAAGTTTTTCAAAAAATAATTTTTTATTGTCGCAAATTTTAAATGCGCCGAGAATTGCATTTTCTATAGTAAAATTTTTAAAAATTATTGTTTACTGTCGCAAATTTTAAATACGCCGAGGATTGCTTTCTCTATAGTAAATTTTTCGAAAAATTATTTTTTACGATCGCAAATTTTAAATACGCCTAGGATTACCTTTTCTATAGTAAATATTTCAAAAAATAATTTTTTACTGTCGCAAATTTTAAATACGCCGAAGATTGCCTTTTCTATAGTAAATTTTTCAAAAAATAATTTTTTACTGTCGCAAATTTTAAATACACCGAGTTTGGCCTTTCTATAGTAAATTTTTCAAAAAATAATATTTTACTGTCGAAAATTTAAAATACGCCGAAGATTGCATTTTCTATAGTAAATTTTTCAACAAATTATTTTGTACCGTCGCAAATTTTAAATACTCCAGGGATTGCCTTTTTTATTGTAAATTTTTCATAAAATTATTTTTACTATCGCAAATTTTAAATACGCCGAGGATTGCCTTTTCTATAGTAAATTTTTCAAAGAATTATTTTTTACTGTCGCAAATTTTAAATACGCCGAGGATTGCCTTTTCTATTGTAAATTTTTCTAAACATTATTTTTTTCTGTCGCAAATTTTAAATGCGGGAATATTATCTTGGCTATAGTAAATTTTTCAAGAAATTATATTTAACAGTGGCAAACTTTAAAAACGCCGAGGATTGCCTTTTCTATAGTAAATTTTTCAAAAAGTTATTTTTCACTTTCATAAATTTTAATTAGGCCGAGGATTGCCTTTTCAATAGAAAATTTTACGGTCGCAAATTTTAAATACGCCGAGGGTTGCCTTTTCTATAGTAAATTTTGCAAAAAATTATTTTTATTTTCGCAAATTTTAAATAAACCGAGGATTGCCTTTTCTATAGTAAATTTTTCAAAGAATTATTTTTTACTTTTGCAAATTTTAAATACGCCGAGGATTGCCTTTTCTATAGCAAATTTTTCGAAAAATTATTTTTTACGTTCTCAAATTTTAAATACCCCTAGGATTACCTTTTCTATTGTAAATATTTCAAAAAATAATTTTTACTGTCGCAAATTTTAAATACGCCGAGGATTGCATTTTCTATAGTAAATTTTTCAAAATATAATTTTTTATTGTCGCAAATTTTAAATGTGCCGAGAATTGTATTTTCTATAGTAAAATTTTTAAAAAATTATTTTTTACTGTCGCAAATTTTAAATACGCCGAGGTTTGCCTTTTCTATAGTAAATTTTTCGAAAAATTATTTTTTACGTTCGCAAATTTTAAATACGCCTAGGATTACCTTTTCTATAGTAAATATTTCAAAAAATCATTTTTTACTGTCGCAAATTTTAAATACGCCGAAGAATGCCTTTTCTATAGTAAATTTTTCAAAAATAATTTTTTACTGTCGCAAATTTTAAATACACCGAGTTTGGCCTTTCTATGGTAAATTTTTCAAAATATAATATTTTACTGTCGCAAATTTTAAATACAGCGAGTTTGGCTTTTCTGTAGTAAATTTTTCAAAAAAATAATATTTTTCTGTGGAAAATTTAAAATACGCCGAGGTTTGCCTTTTCTATAGTAAATTTTTCAACAAATTATTTTGTACCGTCGCAAATTTTAAATACTCCAGGGATTGCCTTTTTTATTGTAAATTTTTCAAAAATTATTTTACTGTCGCAAATTTTAAATACGCCGAGGATTTCCTTTTCTATTATAATTTTGCAAAAAATTATTTTTTTCTGTCGCAAATTTTAAATACGGCGAGTATGACCTTGTCTATAGTAAATTTTTCAAGAAATTATATTTAATTGTGGCAAAAACGCCGAGGATTGCCTTTTCTATAGAAAATTTTTCAAAAAATAATTTATTACTGTCGCAAATTTTAAATACGCCGAGCATTGCATTTTCTATAGTAAATTTTTCAAAAAATAATTTTTTATTGTCGCAAATTTTAAATGCGCCGAGAATTGCATTTTCTATAGTAAAATTTTTAAAAAATTATTTTTTACTGGCGCAAATTTTAAATACGCCGAGGATTGCTTTTTCTATAGTAAATTTTTCGAAAAACTATTTTTTACGTTCGCAAATTTTAAATACGCCTAGGATTACCTTTTCTATAGTAAATATTTCAAAAAATAATTTTTTACTGACGCAAATTTTAAATACGCCGAAGATTGCCTTTTCTATAATAAATTTTTCAAAAAATAATTTTTTACTGTCGCAAATTTTAAATACACCGAGTTTGGCCTTTCTATAGTAAATTTTTCAAAAAATAATATTTTACTGTCGAAAATTTAAAATACGCCAAAGATTGCATTTTCTATAGCAAATTTTTCAACAAATTATTTTGTACCGTCGCAAATTTTAAATACGCCGAGCATTGCATTTTCTATAGTAAATTTTTCAAAAAATAATTTTTTATTGTCGCAAATTTTAAATGCGCCGAGAATTGCATTTTCTATAGTAAAATTTTTAAAAAATTATTGTTTACTGTCGCAAATTTTAAATACGCCGAGGATTGCTTTCTCTATAGTAAATTTTTCGAAAAATTATTTTTACGATCGCAAATTTTAAATACGCCTAGGATTACCTTTTCTATAGTAAATATTTCAAAAAATAATTTTTTACTGTCGCAAATTTTAAATACGCCGAAGATTGCCTTTTCTATAGTAAATTTTTCAAAAAATAATTTTTTACTGTCGCAAATTTTAAATACACCGAGTTTGGCCTTTCTATAGTAAATTTTTCAAAAAATAATATTTTACTGTCGAAAATTTAAAATACGCCGAAGATTGCATTTTCTATAGTAAATTTTTCAACAAATTATTTTGTACCGTCGCAAATTTTAAATACTCCAGGGATTGCCTTTTTTATTGTAAATTTTTCAAAAAATTATTTTTACTGTCGCAAATTTTAAATACCATGAGGATTGCCTTTTCTATGGTAAATTTTTTAAAGAATTTATTTTTACTGTCGCAAATTTTAAATACGCCGAGGATTGCCTTTTCTATTATAATTTTGCAAAAAATTATTTTTTTCTGTCTCAAATTTTATATACGGCGAGTATGACCTTGTCTATAGTAAATTTTTCAAGAAATTATATTTAATTGTGGCAAACTTTAAAAACGACGAGGATTGCCTTTTCTATAGTAAATTTTTCAAAAAATTATTTTTTTTTGTCGCAAATTTTAATTAGGCCGAGGATTGCCTTTTCAATAGTAAAATTTACCGTCGCAAATTTTAAATACGCAGAGGGTTGCCTTTTCTATAGTAAATTTATCAAAAAATAATTTTTATTTTCGCAAATTTTAAATAAACCGAGGATTGCCTTTTCTATAGTAAATTTTTCAAAGAATTATTTTTTACGTTTGCAAATTTTAAATACGCCGAGGATTGCCTTTTCTATAGCAAATTTTTCAAAAAATAATTTTTTACTGTCGCAAATTTTAAATACGCCGAAGATTGCCTTTTCTATAGTAAATTTTTCAAAAAATAATTTTTTACTGTCGCAAATTTTAAATACACCGAGTTTGGCCTTTCTATAGTAAATTTTTCAAAAAATAATATTTTACTGTCGAAAATTTAAAATACGCCGAAGATTGCCTTTTCTATAGTAAATTTTTCAACAAATTATTTTCTACCGTCGCCAATTTCAAATACTCCAGGGATTGCCTTTTTTATTGTAAATTTTTCAAAAAATTATTTTTACTGTCGCAAGTTTTAAATACGCCGAGGATTGCCTTTCCTATAGTAAATTTTTCAAAGAATTATTTTCTACCGTCGCAAATTTTAAATACGCCAGGGATTGCCTTTTCTATAGTAAATTTTTCGAACAATTATTTTTTACGTTCGCAAATTTTAAATACGCCTAGGATTACCTTTTCTATTGTAAATATTTCAAAAAATAATTTTAAATGCGCCGAGAATTGCATTTTCTATAGTAAATTTTTTAAAAAATTACTTTTTACTGATGCAAATTTTAAATACGGCGAGCATTGCCTTTTCTATAGTAAATTTTTGGAAAAATTATTTTTTACGTTCGCAAATTTTAAATACGCCTAGGATTACCTTTTCTATAGTAAATATTTCAAAAAATAATTTTTTACTGTCGCAAATTTTAAATACGCCGAGGATTGCCTTTTCTATAGTAAATTTTTCAAAAAATAATTTTTTACTGTCGCAAATTTTAAATGCACCGAGTTTGGCCTTTCTATAGTAAATTTTTCAAAAAATAATATTTTACTGTCGCAAATTTTAAATACACCGAGTTTGGCCTTTCTATAGTAAATTTTTCAAAAAATAATATTTTACTGTCGAAAATTTAAAATACGCCGAATATGGCTTTTCTATAGTAAATTTTTCAACAAATTATTTTCTACAGTCGCAAATTTTAAATACGCCAGGGATTGCCTTTTCTATTGTAAATTTTTCCAAAAAAATTTTTTACTGCCGCAAATTTTAAATACGGCGAGTATGGCCTTTTCTATAGTAAATTTTCAAAAAATTATTTTTAACTGTCGCAAATTTTAAAAACCCCGAGGATTTTTCTATAGCAAATTTTCCAACAAATTATTTTCTACCCTCGCAAATTTTAAATTAGCCAGGTATTGCCTTTTCTATTGTAAAATTTTCAAAAAATTATTTTTACTGTCGCAAATTTTAAATACGCCGAGGATTGCCTTTTGTATAGTTAATTTTTCCCAAAATTTTTTTTTTACTGTCGCAAATTTTATATACGCCGGGGATTGCCTTTTCTATTGTAAAATTTGCAAAAAATTATTTTTTTCTGTCGCAAATTTTAAATACGGCGAGGATTGCCTTTTCTATAGTAAATATTTCAAAAAATAATTTTTTACTGTCGCAAATTTTAAATACGCCGAGGATTGCCTTTTCTATAGTAAATTTTTCAAAAAAATATTTTCTACAGTTGCAAATTTTAAATACCCCAAGGATTGGATTTCCTTTAGAAAATTTTTCAAAAAATTATTTTTTATTGTCGCAAATTTTAAATACGCCGAGGATTGCCCTTTCAATAGTAAATTTTTCAAAAAATAATATTTTACTGTCGAAAATTTAAAATACGCCGAATATGGCTTTTCTATAGTAAATTTTTCAACAAATTATTTTCTACAGTCGCAAATTTTAAATACGCCAGGGATTGCCTTTTCTATTGTAAATTTTTCCAAAAAAATTTTTTACTGCCGCAAATTTTAAATACGGCGAGTATGGCCTTTTCTATAGTAAATTTTCAAAAAATTATTTTTAACTGTCGCAAATTTTAAAAACCCCGAGGATTTTTCTATAGCAAATTTTCCAACAAATTATTTTCTACCCTCGCAAATTTTAAATTAGCCAGGTATTGCCTTTTCTATTGTAAAATTTTCAAAAAATTATTTTTACTGTCGCAAATTTTAAATACGCCGAGGATTGCCTTTTGTATAGTAAATTTTTCCCAAAATTTTTTTTTTACTGTCGCAAATTTTATATACGCCGGGGATTGCCTTTTCTATTGTAAAATTTGCAAAAAATTATTTTTTTCTGTCGCAAATTTTAAATACGGCGAGGATTGCCTTTTCTATAGTAAATTTTTTGAAAAATTATTTTTTACGTTCGCAAATTTTAAATACGCCGAGGATTGCCTGTTATATAGTAAATATTTCAAAAAATAATTTTTTACTGTCGCAAATTTTAAATACGCCGAGGATTGCCTTTTCTATAGTAAATTTTTCAAAAAAATATTTTCTACAGTTGCAAATTTTAAATACCCCAAGGATTGGATTTCCTTTAGAAAATTTTTCAAAAAATTATTTTTTATTGTCGCAAATTTTAAATACGCCGAGGATTGCCCTTTCAATAGTAAATTTTTCAAAAAATAAATTTTACCGTCGCAAATATTAAATGCGCCGAAGTTTGCGTTTTCTATAGTAAATTTTTCAAAAAATTATTTTTTACTGACCCAAATTTTAAATACACCGAGGATTGCCTGTTTTATAGTAAATTTTACAAAAAATTATTTTTTATTGTCGCAAATTTTAAATACGCCGAGGATTGCCTTTTCTATAGTAAATTTTTCAATAAAATATTTTCTACAGTTGCAAATTTTAAATACCCCAAGGATTGGCTTTCCTATAGAAAATTTTTCAAAAAATTATTTTTTATTGTCGCAAATTTTAAATACACCGAGGATTGCCCTTTCAATAGTAAATTTTACCGTCGCAAATATTAAATGCGCCGAAGATTGCATTTTCTATAGTAAATTTTTCAAAAAATTATTTTTTACTGTCGCAAATTTTAAATGCGCAGAGGATTGTCTTTTCTATAGTAAATTTTTCAAAAAATTATTTTTATTTTCGCAAATTTTGAAAACGGCGAGTACGAACTTTTCTATAGAAAATTTTGCAAAAAATTAATTTTTACTGTCGCAAATTTTAAATACGCCAAGGATTGCCTTCTCTATAGTAAATTTTTCAAAAAATAATTTTTTACTGTCGCAAATTTTAAATACACCGAGTTTGGCCTTTCTATAGTAAATTTTTCAAAAAATAATATTTTACTGTCGAAAATTTAAAATACGCCGAAGATTGCATTTTCTATAGTAAATTTTTCAACAAATTATTTTGTACCGTCGCAAATTTTAAATACTCCAGGGATTGCCTTTTTTATTGTAAATTTTTCATAAAATTATTTTTACTATCGCAAATTTTAAATACGCCGAGGATTGCCTTTTCTATAGTAAATTTTTCAAAGAATTATTTTTTACTGTCGCAAATTTTAAATACGCCGAGGATTGCCTTTTCTATTGTAAATTTTTCTAAACATTATTTTTTTCTGTCGCAAATTTTAAATGCGGGAATATTATCTTGGCTATAGTAAATTTTTCAAGAAATTATATTTAACAGTGGCAAACTTTAAAAACGCCGAGGATTGCCTTTTCTATAGTAAATTTATCAAAAAGTTATTTTTCACTTTCATAAATTTTAATTAGGCCGAGGATTGCCTTTTCAATAGAAAATTTTACGGTCGCAAATTTTAAATACGCCGAGGGTTGCCTTTTCTATAGTAAATTTTGCAAAAAATTATTTTTATTTTCGCAAATTTTAAATAAACCGAGGATTGCCTTTTCTATAGTAAATTTTTCAAAGAATTATTTTTTACTTTTGCAAATTTTAAATACGCCGAGGATTGCCTTTTCTATAGCAAATTTTTCGAAAAATTATTTTTTACGTTCTCAAATTTTAAATACCCCTAGGATTACCTTTTCTATTGTAAATATTTCAAAAAATAATTTTTACTGTCGCAAATTTTAAATACGCCGAGGATTGCATTTTCTATAGTAAATTTTTCAAAATATAATTTTTTATTGTCGCAAATTTTAAATGTGCCGAGAATTGTATTTTCTATAGTAAAATTTTTAAAAAATTATTTTTTACTGTCGCAAATTTTAAATACGCCGAGGTTTGCCTTTTCTATAGTAAATTTTTCGAAAAATTATTTTTTACGTTCGCAAATTTTAAATACGCCTAGGATTACCTTTTCTATAGTAAATATTTCAAAAAATCATTTTTTACTGTCGCAAATTTTAAATACGCCGAAGAATGCCTTTTCTATAGTAAATTTTTCAAAAATAATTTTTTACTGTCGCAAATTTTAAATACACCGAGTTTGGCCTTTCTATGGTAAATTTTTCAAAATATAATATTTTACTGTCGCAAATTTTAAATACAGCGAGTTTGGCTTTTCTGTAGTAAATTTTTCAAAAAATAATATTTTTCTGTGGAAAATTTAAAATACGCCGAGGTTTGCCTTTTCTATAGTAAATTTTTCAACAAATTATTTTGTACCGTCGCAAATTTTAAATACTCCAGGGATTGCCTTTTTTATTGTAAATTTTTCAAAAAATTATTTTTACTGTCGCAAATTTTAAATACGCCGAGGATTTCCTTTTCTATTATAATTTTGCAAAAAATTATTTTTTTCTGTCGCAAATTTTAAATACGGCGAGTATGACCTTGTCTATAGTAAATTTTTCAAGAAATTATATTTAATTGTGGCAAAAACGCCGAGGATTGCCTTTTCTATAGAAAATTTTTCAAAAAATAATTTATTACTGTCGCAAATTTTAAATACGCCGAGCATTGCATTTTCTATAGTAAATTTTTCAAAAAATAATTTTTTATTGTCGCAAATTTTAAATGCGCCGAGAATTGCATTTTCTATAGTAAAATTTTTAAAAAATTATTTTTTACTGGCGCAAATTTTAAATACGCCGAGGATTGCTTTTTCTATAGTAAATTTTTCGAAAAACTATTTTTTACGTTCGCAAATTTTAAATACGCCTAGGATTACCTTTTCTGTAGTAAATATTTCAAAAAATAATTTTTTACTGACGCAAATTTTAAATACGCCGAAGATTGCCTTTTCTATAGTAAATTTTTCAAAAAATAATTTTTTACTGTCGCAAATTTTAAATACACCGAGTTTGGCCTTTCTATAGTAAATTTTTCAAAAAATAATATTTTACTGTCGAAAATTTAAAATACGCCAAAGATTGCATTTTCTATAGCAAATTTTTCAACAAATTATTTTGTACCGTCGCAAATTTTAAATACGCCGAGCATTGCATTTTCTATAGTAAATTTTTCAAAAAATAATTTTTTATTGTCGCAAATTTTAAATGCGCCGAGAATTGCATTTTCTATAGTAAAATTTTTAAAAAATTATTGTTTACTGTCGCAAATTTTAAATACGCCGAGGATTGCTTTCTCTATAGTAAATTTTTCGAAAAATTATTTTTTACGATCGAAAATTTTAAATACGCCTAAGATTACCTTTTCTATAGTAAATATTTCAAAAAATAATTTTTTACTGTCGCAAATTTTAAATACGCCGAAGATTGCCTTTTCTATAGTAAATTTTTCAAAAAATAATTTTTTACTGTCGCAAATTTTAAATACACCGAGTTTGGCCTTTCTATAGTAAATTTTTCAAAAAATAATATTTTACTGTCGAAAATTTAAAATACGCCGAAGATTGCATTTTCTATAGTAAATTTTTCAACAAATTATTTTGTACCGTCGCAAATTTTAAATACTCCAGGGATTGCCTTTTTTATTGTAAATTTTTCAAAAAATTATTTTTACTGTCGCAAATTTTAAATACCATGAGGATTGCCTTTTCTATGGTAAATTTTTTAAAGAATTTTTTTTTACTGTCGCAAATTTTAAATACGCCGAGGATTGCCTTTTCTATTATAATTTTGCAAAAAATTATTTTTTTCTGTCTCAAATTTTATATACGGCGAGTATGACCTTGTCTATAGTAAATTTTTCAAGAAATTATATTTAATTGTGGCAAACTTTAAAAACGACGAGGATTGCCTTTTCTATAGTAAATTTTTCAAAAAATTATTTTTTACTGTCGCAAATTTTAATTAGGCCGAGGATTGCCTTTTCAATAGTAAAATTTACCGTCGCAAATTTTAAATACGCAGAGGGTTGCCTTTTCTATAGTAAATTTATCAAAAAATAATTTTTATTTTCGCAAATTTTAAATAAACCGAGGATTGCCTTTTCTATAGTAAATTTTTCAAAGAATTATTTTTTACGTTTGCAAATTTTAAATACGCCGAGGATTGCCTTTTCTATAGCAAATTTTTCAAAAAATAATTTTTTACTGTCGCAAATTTTAAATACGCCGAAGATTGCCTTTTCTATAGTAAATTTTTCAAAAAATAATTTTTTACTGTCGCAAATTTTAAATACACCGAGTTTGGCCTTTCTATAGTAAATTTTTCAAAAAATAATATTTTACTGTCGAAAATTTAAAATACGCCGAAGATTGCCTTTTCTATAGTAAATTTTTCAACAAATTATTTTCTACCGTCGCCAATTTCAAATACTCCAGGGATTGCCTTTTTTATTGTAAATTTTTCAAAAAATTATTTTTACTGTCGCAAGTTTTAAATACGCCGAGGATTGCCTTTCCTATAGTAAATTTTTCAAAGAATTATTTTCTACCGTCGCAAATTTTAAATACGCCAGGGATTGCCTTTTCTATAGTAAATTTTTCGAACAATTATTTTTTACGTTCGCAAATTTTAAATACGCCTAGGATTACCTTTTCTATTGTAAATATTTCAAAAAATAATTTTAAATGCGCCGAGAATTGCATTTTCTATAGTAAATTTTTTAAAAAATTACTTTTTACTGATGCAAATTTTAAATACGGCGAGCATTGCCTTTTCTATAGTAAATTTTTGGAAAAATTATTTTTTACGTTCGCAAATTTTAAATACGCCTAGGATTACCTTTTCTATAGTAAATATTTCAAAAAATAATTTTTTACTGTCGCAAATTTTAAATACGCCGAGGATTGTCTTTTCTATAGTAAATTTTTCAAAAAATAATTTTTTACTGTCGCAAATTTTAAATGCACCGAGTTTGGCCTTTCTATAGTAAATTTTTCAAAAAATAATATTTTACTGTCGCAAATTTTAAATACACCGAGTTTGGCCTTTCTATAGTAAATTTTTCAAAAAATAATATTTTACTGTCGAAAATTTAAAATACGCCGAATATGGCTTTTCTATAGTAAATTTTTCAACAAATTATTTTCTACAGTCGCAAATTTTAAATTCGCCAGGGATTGCCTTTTCTATTGTAAATTTTTCCAAAAAAATTTTTTACTGCCGCAAATTTTAAATATGGCGAGTATGGCCTTTTCTATAGTAAATTTTCAAAAAATTATTTTTAACTTTCGCAAATTTTAAAAACCCCGAGGATTTTTCTATAGCAAATTTTCCAACAAATTATTTTCTACCCTCGCAAATTTTAAATTAGCCAGGTATTGCCTCTTCTATTGTAAAATTTTCAAAAAATTATTTTTACTGTCGCAAATTTTAAATACGCCGAGGATTGCCTTTTGTATAGTAAATTTTTCCCAAAATTTTTTTTTTACTGTCGCAAATTTTATATACGCCGGGGATTGCCTTTTCTATTGTAAAATTTGCAAAAAATTATTTTTTTCTGTCGCAAATTTTAAATACGGCGAGGATTGCCTTTTCTATAGTAAATATTTCAAAAAATAATTTTTTACTGTCGCAAATTTTAAATACGCCGAGGATTGCCTTTTCTATAGTAAATTTTTCAAAAAAATATTTTCTACAGTTGCAAATTTTAAATACCCCAAGGATTGGATTTCCTTTAGAAAATTTTTCAAAAAATTATTTTTTATTGTCGCAAATTTTAAATACGCCGAGGATTGCCCTTTCAATAGTAAATTTTTCAAAAAATAATATTTTACTGTCGAAAATTTAAAATACGCCGAATATGGCTTTTCTATAGTAAATTTTTCAACAAATTATTTTCTACAGTCGCAAATTTTAAATACGCCAGGGATTGCCTTTTCTATTGTAAATTTTTCCAAAAAAATTTTTTACTGCCGCAAATTTTAAATACGGCGAGTATGGCCTTTTCTATAGTAAATTTTCAAAAAATTATTTTTAACTGTCGCAAATTTTAAAAACCCCGAGGATTTTTCTATAGCAAATTTTCCAACAAATTATTTTCTACCCTCGCAAATTTTAAATTAGCCAGGTATTGCCTTTTCTATTGTAAAATTTTCAAAAAATTATTTTTACTGTCGCAAATTTTAAATACGCCGAGGATTGCCTTTTGTATAGTAAATTTTTCCCAAAATTTTTTTTTTACTGTCGCAAATTTTATATACGCCGGGGATTGCCTTTTCTATTGTAAAATTTGCAAAAAATTATTTTTTTCTGTCGCAAATTTTAAATACGGCGAGGATTGCCTTTTCTATAGTAAATTTTTTGAAAAATTATTTTTTACGTTCGCAAATTTTAAATACGCCGAGGATTGCCTGTTATATAGTAAATATTTCAAAAAATAATTTTTTACTGTCGCAAATTTTAAATACGCCGAGGATTGCCTTTTCTATAGTAAATTTTTCAAAAAAATATTTTCTACAGTTGCAAATTTTAAATACCCCAAGGATTGGATTTCCTTTAGAAAATTTTTCAAAAAATTATTTTTTATTGTCGCAAATTTTAAATACGCCGAGGATTGCCCTTTCAATAGTAAATTTTTCAAAAAATAAATTTTACCGTCGCAAATATTAAATGCGCCGAAGTTTGCGTTTTCTATAGTAAATTTTTCAAAAAATTATTTTTTACTGACCCAAATTTTAAATACACCGAGGATTGCCTGTTTTATAGTAAATTTTACAAAAAATTATTTTTTATTGTCGCAAATTTTAAATACGCCGAGGATTGCCTTTTCTATAGTAAATTTTTCAATAAAATATTTTCTACAGTTGCAAATTTTAAATACCCCAAGGATTGGCTTTCCTATAGAAAATTTTTCAAAAAATTATTTTTTATTGTCGCAAATTTTAAATACACCGAGGATTGCCCTTTCAATAGTAAATTTTACCGTCGCAAATATTAAATGCGCCGAAGATTGCATTTTCTATAGTAAATTTTTCAAAAAATTATTTTTTACTGTCGCAAATTTTAAATGCGCAGAGGATTGTCTTTTCTATAGTAAATTTTTCAAAAAATTATTTTTATTTTCGCAAATTTTGAAAACGGCGAGTACGAACTTTTCTATAGAAAATTTTGCAAAAAATTAATTTTTACTGTCGCAAATTTTAAATACGCCAAGGATTGCCTTCTCTAAAGTAAATTTTTCAAAAAATTATTTTTTACTGTCGCAAATTTTAAATACGGCGAGGATTGCATTTTCTATAGTAAATTTTTCATAAAATAATTTTTTACGGTGGCAAATTTTAAATACACCGAGTTTGGCATTTCTATAGTAAATTTTTCAAAAAATAATATTTTACTGTCGAAAATTTAAAATACGCCGCAGATTGCCTTTTCTATAGTAAATTTTTCAACAAATTATTTTCTACCGTCGCAAATTTTAAATACTCCAGGGATTGCCTTTTTTATTGTAAATTTTTCAAAAAATTATTTTTACTATCGCAAATTTTAAATACGCCGAGGGTTGCCCTTTCTACAGTAAATTTTTCAAAGAATTATTTTTTACTGTCGCAAATTTTAAATACGCCGAGGATTGCCTTTTCTATTGTAAATTTTTCAAAAAATTATTTTTTTCTGTCGCAAATTTTAAATACGGCGAGTATGACCTTGGCTATAGTAAATTTTTGAAGAAATTATATTTAACTGTGGCAAACTTTAAAAACGCCGAGGATTGCCTTTTCTATAGTAAATTTTTCAAAAAATTATTTTTCACTTTCGCAAATTTTAATTAGGCCGAGGATTGCCTTTTCAATTGTAAATTTTACCGTCGCAAATTTTAAATACGCAGAGGGTTGCCTTTTCTATAGTAAATTTTTCAAAAAATAATTTTTATTTTCGCAAATTTTAATTAAACCGAGGATTGCCTTTTCTATAGTAAATTTTTCAAAGAATTATTTTTTACTTTTGCAAATTTTAAATACGCCGAGGATTGCCTTTTCTATAGCAAATTTTTCGAAAAATTATTTTTTACGTTCGCAAATTTTAAATACGCCTAGGATTACCTTTTCTATTGTAAATATTTCAAAAAATAATTTTTACTGTCGCAAATTTTAAATACGCCGAGGATTGCCTTTTCTATAGAAAATTTTTCAAAAAATAATTTATTACTGTCGCAAATTTTAAACACGCAGAGCATTGCATTTTCTATAGTAAATTTTTCAAAAAATAATTTTTTATTGTCGCAAATTTTAAATGCGCCGAGAATTGTAGTTTCTATAGTAAAATTTTTTAAAAATTGTTTTATACTGTCGCAAATTTTAAATACGCCGAGGATTGCCTTTTCTATAGTAAATTTTTCGAAAAATTATTTTTTACGTTCGCAAATTTTAAATACGCCTAGGATTACCTTTTCTATAGTAAATATTTCAAAAAATAATTTTTTACTGTCGCAAATTTTAAATACGCCGAAGATTGCCTTTTCTATAGTAAATTTTTCAAAAAATAATTTTTTACTGTCGCAAATTTTAAATACACCGAGTTTGGCCTTTCTATAGTAAATTTTTCAAAAAATAATATTTTACTGTCGAAAATTTAAAATACGCCGAAGATTGCCTTTTCTATAGTAAATTTTTCAACAAATTATTTTCTACCGTCGCCAATTTCAAATACTCCAGGGATTGCCTTTTTTATTGTAAATTTTTCAAAAAATTATTTTTACTGTCGCCTTTCCTATAGTAAATTTTTCAAAGAATTATTTTCTACCGTCGCAAATTTTAAATACGCCAGGGATTACCTTTTCTATAGTAAATTTTTCGAAAAATTATTTTTTACGTTCGCAAATTTTAAATACGCCTAGGATTACCTTTTCTATTGTAAATATTTCAAAAAATAATTTTAAATGCGCCGAGAATTGCATTTTCTATAGTAAATTTTTTAAAAAATTACTTTTTACTGATGCAAATTTTAAATACGCCGAGCATTGCCTTTTCTATAGTAAATTTTTCGAAAAATTATTTTTTACGTTCGCAAATTTTAAATACGCCTAGGATTGCCTTTTCTATAGTAAATATTTCAAAAAATAATTTTTTACTGTCGCAAATTTTAAATACGCCGAGGATTGCCTTTTCTATAGTAAATTTTTCAAAAAATAATTTTTTACTGTCGCAAATTTTAAATGTACCGAGTTTGGCCTTTCTATAGTAAATTTTTCAAAAAATAATATTTTACTGTCGCAAATTTTAAATACACCGAGTTTGGCCTTTCTATAGTAAATTTTTCAAAAAATAATATTTTACTGTCGAAAATTTAAAATACGCGGAAATTGCCTTTCCTTAGTAAATTTTTCAACAAATTATTTTCTACAGTCGCAAATTTTAAATACGCCAGGGATTGCCTTTTCTATTGTAAATTTTTCCAAAAAAATTTTTTACTGCCGCAAATTTTAAATACGGCGAGTATGGCCTTTTCTATAGTAAATTTTCAAAAAATTATTTTTAACTGTCGCAAATTTTAAAAACCCCGAGGATTTTTCTATAGCAAATTTTCCAACAAATTATTTTCTACCCTCGCAAATTTTAAATTAGCCAGGTATTGCCTTTTCTATTGTAAAATTTTCAAAAAATTATTTTTACTGTCACAAATTTTAAATACGCCGAGGATTGCCTTTTGTATAGTAAATTTTTCCCAAAATTTTTTTTTTTACTGTCGCAAATTTTATATACGCCGGGGATTGCCTTTTCTATTGTAAAATTTGCAAAAAATTATTTTTTTCTGTCGCAAATTTTAAATACGGCGAGGATTGCCTTTTCTATAGTAAATTTTTCGAAAAATTATTTTTTACGTTCGCAAATTTTAAATACGCCGAGGATTGCCTGTTATATAGTAAATATTTCAAAAAATAATTTTTTACTGTCGCAAATTTTAAATACGCCGAGGATTGCCTTTTCTATAGTAAATTTTTCAAAAAAATATTTTCTACATTTGCAAATTTTAAATACCCCAAGGATTGGATTTCCTTTAGAAAATTTTTCAAAAAATTATTTTTTATTGTCGCAAATTTTAAATACGCCGAGGATTGCCCTTTCAATAGTAAATTTTTCAAAAAATAAATTTTACCGTCGCAAATATTAAATGCGCCGAAGTTTGCGTTTTCTATAGTAAATTTTTCAAAAAATTATTTTTTACTGACCCAAATTTTAAATACACCGAGGATTGCCTGTTTTATAGTAAATTTTACAAAAAATAATTTTTTATTGTCGCAAATTTTAAATACGCCGAGGATTGCCTTTTCTACAGTAAATTTTTCAATAAAATATTTTCTACAGTTGCAAATTTTAAATACCCCAAGGATTGGCTTTCCTATAGAAAATTTTTCAAAAAATTATTTTTTATTGTCGCAAATTTTAAATACGCCGAGGATTGCCCTTTCAATAGTAAATTTTACCGTCGCAAATATTAAATGCGCCGAAGATTGCATTTTCTATAGTAAATTTTTCAAAAAATTATTTTTTACTGTCGCAAATTTTAAATGCGCAGAGGATTGTCTTTTCTATAGTAAATTTTTCAAAAAATAATTTTTATTTTCGCAAATTTTGAAAGCGGCGAGTACGAACTTTTCTATAGAAAATTTTGCAAAAAATTAATTTTTACTGTCGCAAATTTTAAATACGCCAAGGATTGCCTTCTCTAAAGTAAATTTTTCAAAAAATTATTTTTTACTGTCGCAAATTTTAAATACGCCGAGGATTGCATTTTCTATAGTAAATTTTTCATAAAATAATTTTTTACGGTGGCAAATATTAAATACACCGAGTTTGGCATTTCTATAGTAAATTTTTCAAAAAATTATTTTTACTATCGCAAATTTTAAATACGCCGAGGGTTGCCTTTTCTACAGTAAATTTTTCAAAGAATTATTTTTTACTGTCGCAAATTTTAAATACGCCGAGGATTGCCTTTTCTATTGTAAATTTTTCAAAAAATTATTTTTTTCTGTCGCAAATTTTAAATACGGCGAGTATGACCTTGGCTATAGTAAATTTTTGAAGAAATTATATTTAACTGTGGCAAACTTTAAAAACGCCGAGGATTGCCTTTTCTATAGTAAATTTTTCAAAAAATTATTTTTCACTTTCGCAAATTTTAATTAGGCCGAGGATTGCCTTTTCAATAGTAAATTTTACCGTCGCAAATTTTAAATACGCAGAGGGTTGCCTTTTCTATAGTAAATTTTTCAAAAAATAATTTTTATTTTCGCAAATTTTAAATAAACCGAGGATTGCCTTTTCTATAGTAAATTTTTCAAAGAATTATTTTTTACTTTTGCAAATTTTAAATACGCCGAGGATTGCCTTTTCTATAGCAAATTTTTCGAAAAATTATTTTTTACGTTCGCAAATTTTAAATACGCCTAGGATTACCTTTTCTATTGTAAATATTTCAAAAAATAATTTTTACTGTCGCAAATTTTAAATACGCCGAGGATTGCCTTTTCTATAGAAAATTTTTCAAAAAATAATTTATTACTGTCGCAAATTTTAAACACGCAGAGCATTGCATTTTCTATAGTAAATTTTTCAAAAAATAATTTTTTATTGTCGGAAATTTTAAATGCGCCGAGAATTGTAGTTTCTATAGTAAAATTTTTAAAAAATTGTTTTTTACTGTCGCAAATTTTAAATACGCCGAGGATTGCCTTTTCTATAGTAAATTTTTCGAAAAATTATTTTTTACGTTCGCAAATTTTAAATACGCCTAGGATTACCTTTTCTATAGTAAATATTTCAAAAAATAATTTTTTACTGTCGCAAATTTTAAATACGCCGAAGATTGCCTTTTCTATAGTAAATTTTTCAAAAAATAATTTTTTACTGTCGCAAATTTTAAATACACCGAGTTTGGCCTTTCTATAGTAAATTTTTCAAAAAATAATATTTTACTGTCGAAAATTTAAAAAACGCCGAAGATTGCCTTTTCTATAGTAAATTTTTCAACAAATTATTTTCTACCGTCGCCAATTTCAAATACTCCAGGGATTGCCTTTTTTATTGTAAATTTTTCAAAAAATTATTTTTACTGTCGCAAATTTGAAATACGCCGAGGTTTGCCTTTCCTATAGTAAATTTTTCAAAGAATTATTTTCTACCGTCGCAAATTTTAAATACGCCAGGAATTACCTTTTCTATAGTAAATTTTTCGAAAAATTATTTTTTACGTTCGCAAATTTTAAATACGCCTAGGATTACCTTTTCTATTGTAAATATTTCAAAAAATAATTTTAAATGCGCCGAGAATTGCATTTTCTATAGTAAATTTTTTAAAAAATTACTTTTTACTGATGCAAATTTTAAATACGCCGAGCATTGCCTTTTCTATAGTAAATTTTTCGAAAAATTATTTTTTACGTTCGCAAATTTTAAATACGCCTAGGATTGCCTTTTCTATAGTAAATATTTCAAAAAATAATTTTTTACTGTCGCAAATTTTAAATACGCCGAGGATTGCCTTTTCTATAGTAAATTTTTCGAAAAATAATTTTTTGCTGTCGCAAATTTTAAATGCACCGAGTTTGGCCTTTCTATAGTAAATTTTTCAAAAAATAATATTTTACTGTCGCAAATTTTAAATACACCGAGTTTGGCCTTTCTATAGTAAATTTTTCAAAAAATAATATTTTACTGTCGAAAATTTAAAATACGCGGAAATTGCCTTTCCTTAGTAAATTTTTCAACAAATTATTTTCTACAGTCGCAAATTTTAAATACGCCAGGGATTGCCTTTTCTATTGTAAATTTTTCCAAAAAAATTTTTTACTGCCGCAAATTTTAAATACGGCGAGTATGGCCTTTTCTATAGTAAATTTTCAAAAAATTATTTTTAACTGTCGCAAATTTTAAAAACCCCGAGGATTTTTCTATAGCAAATTTTCCAACAAATTATTTTCTACCCTCGCAAATTTTAAATTAGCCAGGTATTGCCTTTTCTATTGTAAAATTTTCAAAAAATTATTTTTACTGTCACAAATTTTAAATACGCCGAGGATTGCCTTTTGTATAGTAAATTTTTCCCAAAATTTTTTTTTTTACTGTCGCAAATTTTATATACGCCGGGGATTGCCTTTTCTATTGTAAAATTTGCAAAAAATTATTTTTTTCTGTCGCAAATTTTAAATACGGCGAGGATTGCCTTTTCTATAGTAAATTTTTCGAAAAATTATTTTTTACGTTCGCAAATTTTAAATACGCCGAGGATTGCCTGTTATATAGTAAATATTTCAAAAAATAATTTTTTACTGTCGCAAATTTTAAATACGCCGAGGATTGCCTTTTCTATAGTAAATTTTTCAAAAAAATATTTTCTACAGTTGCAAATTTTAAATACCCCAAGGATTGGATTTCCTTTAGAAAATTTTTCAAAAAATTATTTTTTATTGTCGCAAATTTTAAATACGCCGAGGATTGCCCTTTCAATAGCAAATTTTTCAAAAAATAAATTTTACCGTCGCAAATATTAAATGCGCCGAAGTTTGCGTTTTCTATAGTAAATTTTTCAAAAAATTATTTTTTACTGACCCAAATTTTAAATACACCGAGGATTGCCTGTTTTATAGTAAATTTTACAAAAAATTATTTTTTATTGTCGCAAATTTTAAATACGCCGAGGATTGCCTTTTCTACAGTAAATTTTTCAATAAAATATTTTCTACAGTTGCAAATTTTAAATACCCCAAGGATTGGCTTTCCTATAGAAAATTTTTCAAAAAATTATTTTTTATTGTCGCAAATTTTAAATACGCCGAGGATTGCCCTTTCAATAGTAAATTTTACCGTCGCAAATATTAAATGCGCCGAAGATTGCATTTTCTATAGTAAATTTTTCAAAAAATTATTTTTGCTGTCGCAAATTTTAAATGCGCAGAGGATTGTCTTTTCTATAGTAAATTTTTCAAAAAATAATTTTTATTTTCGCAAATTTTGAAAGCGGCGGGTACGAAATTTTCTATAGAAAATTTTGCAAAAAATTAATTTTTACTGTCGCAAATTTTAAATACCCAAGGATTGCCTTCTCTAAAGTAAATTTTTCAAAAAAATTATTTTTTACTGTCGCAAATTTTAAATACGCCGAGGATTGCATTTTTCTATAGTAAATTTTTCATAAAATAATTTTTTACGGTGGCAAATTTTAAATACACCGAGTTTGGCATTTCTATAGTAAATTTTTCAAAAAATAATATTTTACTGTCGAAAATTTAAAATACGCCGAAGATTGCCTTTTCTATAGTAAATTTTTTCAACAAATTATTTTTCTACCGTCGCCAATTTCAAATACTCCAGGGATTGCCTTTTTTATTGTAAATTTTTCAAAAAATTATTTTTACTGTCGCAAATTTGAAATACGCCGAGGATTGCCTTTCCTATAGTAAATTTTTCAAAGAATTATTTTCTACCGACGCAAATTTTAAATACGCCAGGGATTACCTTTTCTATAGTAAATTTTTCGAAAAATTATTTTTTACGTTCGCAAATTTTAAATACGGCGAGTATGACCTTGGCTATAGTAAATTTTTGAAGAAATTATATTTAACTGTGGCAAACTTTAAAAACGCCGAGGATTGCCTTTTCTATAGTAAATTTTTCAAAAAATTATTTTTCACTTTCGCAAATTTTAATTAGGCCGAGGATTGCCTTTTCAATAGTAAATTTTACCGTCGCAAATTTTAAATACGCAGAGGGTTGCCTTTTCTATAGTAAATTTTTCAAAAAATAATTTTTATTTTCGCAAATTTTAAATAAACCGAGGATTGCCTTTTCTATAGTAAATTTTTCAAAGAATTATTTTTTACTTTTGCAAATTTTAAATACGCCGAGGATTGCCTTTTCTATAGCAAATTTTTCGAAAAATTATTTTTTACGTTCGCAAATTTTAAATACGCCTAGGATTACCTTTTCTATTGTAAATATTTCAAAAAATAATTTTTACTGTCGCAAATTTTAAATACGCCGAGGATTGCCTTTTCTATAGAAAATTTTTCAAAAAATAATTTATTACTGTCGCAAATTTTAAACACGCAGAGCATTGCATTTTCTATAGTAAATTTTTCAAAAAATAATTTTTTATTGTCGCAAATTTTAAATGCGCCGAGAATTGTAGTTTCTATAGTAAAATTTTTAAAAAATTGTTTTTTACTGTCGCAAATTTTAAATACGCCGAGGATTGCCTTTTCTATAGTAAATTTTTCGAAAAATTATTTTTTACGTTCGCAAATTTTAAATACGCCTAGGATTACCTTTTCTATAGTAAATATTTCAAAAAATAATTTTTTACTGTCGCAAATTTTAAATACGCCGAAGATTGCCTTTTCTATAGTAAATTTTTCAAAAAATAATTTTTTACTGTCGCAAATTTTAAATACACCGAGTTTGGCCTTTCTATGTAAATTTTTCAAAAAATAATATTTTACTGTCGAAAATTTAAAAAACGCCGAAGATTGCCTTTTCTATAGTAAATTTTTCAACAAATTATTTTCTACCGTCGCCAATTTCAAATACTCCAGGGATTGCCTTTTTTATTGTAAATTTTTCAAAAAATTATTTTTACTGTCGCAAATTTGAAATACGCCGAGGATTGCCTTTCCTATAGTAAATTTTTCAAAGAATTATTTTCTACCGTCGCAAATTTTAAATACGCCAGGGATTACCTTTTCTATAGTAAATTTTTCGAAAAATTATTTTTTACGTTCGCAAATTTTAAATACGTCTAGGATTACCTTTTCTATTGTAAATATTTCAAAAAATAATTTTAAATGCGCCGAGAATTGCATTTTCTATAGTAAATTTTTTAAAAAATTACTTTTTACTGATGCAAATTTTAAATACGCCGAGCATTGCCTTTTCTATAGTAAATTTTTCGAAAAATTATTTTTTACGTTCGCAAATTTTAAATACGCCTAGGATTGCCTTTTCTATAGTAAATATTTCAAAAAATAATTTTTTACTGTCGCAAATTTTAAATACGCCGAGGATTGCCTTTTCTGTAGTAAATTTTTCAAAAAATAATTTTTTACTGTCGCAAATTTTAAATGCACCGAGTTTGGCCTTTCTATAGTAAATTTTTCAAAAAATAATATTTTACTGTCGCAAATTTTAAATACACCGAGTTTGTCCTTTCTATAGTAAATTTTTCAAAAAATAATATTTTACTGTCGAAAATTTAAAATACGCCGAATATGGCTTTTCTATAGTAAATTTTTCAACAAATTATTTTCTACAGTCGCAAATTTTAAATACGCCAGGGATTGCCTTTTCTATTGTAAATTTTTCCAAAAAAATTTTTTACTGCCGCAAATTTTAAATACGGCGAGTATGGCCTTTTCTATAGTAAATTTTCAAAAAATTATTTTTAACTGTCGCAAATTTTAAAAACCCCGAGGATTTTTCTATAGCAAATTTTCCAACAAATTATTTTCTACCCTCGCAAATTTTAAATTAGCCAGGTATTGGCTTTTCTATTGTAAAATTTTCAAAAAATTATTTTTACTGTCGCAAATTTTAAATACGCCGAGGATTGCCTTTTGTATAGTAAATTTTTCCCAAATTTTTTTTTTTTACTATCGCAAATTTTATATACGCCGGGGATTGCCTTTTCTATTGTAAAATTTGCAAAAAATTATTTTTTTCTGTCGCAAATTTTAAATACGGCGAGGATTGCCTTTTCTATAGTAAATTTTTCGAAAAATTATTTT
Source organism: Dioctria rufipes (assembly GCA_963924295.1). Lineage (NCBI taxonomy): Eukaryota > Metazoa > Arthropoda > Insecta > Diptera > Asilidae > Dioctria > Dioctria rufipes. Next base: position 116,863 of record CAWUPM010000171.1, on the reverse strand, counting down.
TTACGTTCGCAAATTTTAAATACGCCGAGGATTGCCTGTTATATAGTAAATATTTCAAAAAATAATTTTTTACTGTCGCAAATTTTAAATACGCCGAGGATTGCCTTTTCTATAGTAAATTTTTCAAAAAAATATTTTCTACAGTTGCAAATTTTAAATACCCCAAGGATTGGATTTCCTTTAGAAAATTTTTCAAAAAATTATTTTTTATTGTCGCAAATTTTGAATACGCCGAGGATTGCCCTTTCAATAGTAAATTTTTCAAAAAATAAATTTTACCGTCGCAAATATTAAATGCGCCGAAGTTTGCGTTGTCTATAGTAAATTTTTCAAAAAATTATTTTTACTGACCCAAATTTTAAATACACCGAGGATTGCCTGTTTTATAGTAAATTTTACAAAAAATTATTTTTTATTGTCGCAAATTTTAAATACGCCGAGGATTGCCTTTTCTATAGTAAATTTTACAATAAAATATTTTCTACAGTTGCAAATTATAATACCCCAAGGATTGGCTTTCCTATAGAAAATTTTTCAAAAAATTATTTTTTATTGTCGCAAATTTTAAATACGCCGAGGATTGCCCTTTCAATAGTAAATTTTACCGTCGCAAATATTAAATGCGCAGAAGATTGCATTTTCTATAGTAAATTTTTCAAAAAATTATTTTTTACTGTCGCAAATTTTAAATGCGCAGAGGATTGTCTTTTCTATAGTAAATTTTTCAAAAAATAATTTTTATTTTCGCAAATTTTGAAAACGGCGAGTACGAACTTTTCTATAGAAAATTTTGCAAAAAATTAATTTTTACTGTCGCAAATTTTAAATACGCCAAGGATTGCCTTCTCTAAAGTAAATTTTTCAAAAAATTAATTTTTACTGTCGCAAATTTTAAATACGCCGAGGATTGCATTTTCTATAGTAAATTTTTCATAAAATAATTTTTTACGGTGGCAAATTTTAAATACACCGAGTTTGGCATTTCTATAGTAAATTTTTCAAAAAATAATATTTTACTGTCGAAAATTTAAAATACGCCGAAGATTGCCTTTTCTATAGTAAATTTTTCAACAAATTATTTTCTACTGTCGCAAATTTTAAATACTCCAGGGATTGCCTTTTTTATTGTAAATTTTTCAAAAAATTAATTTTACTATCGCAAATTTTAAATACGCCGAGGGTTGCCTTTTCTACAGTAAATTTTTCAAAGAATTATTTTTTACTGTCGCAAATTTTAAATACGCCGAGGATTGCCTTTTCTATTGTAAATTTTTCAAAAAAATTATTTTTTTCTGTCGCAAATTTTAAATACGGCGAGTATGACCTTGGCTATAGTAAATTTTTGAAGAAATTATATTTAACTGTGGCAAACTTTAAAAACGCCGAGGATTGCCTTTTCTATAGTAAATTTTTCAAAAAATTATTTTTCACTTTCGCAAATTTTAATTAGGCCGAGGATTGCCTTTTCAATTGTAAATTTTACCGTCGCAAATTTTAAATACGCAGAGGGTTGCCTTTTATATAGTAAAATTTTCAAAAAATAATTTTTATTTTCGCAAATTTTAATTAAACCGAGGATTGCCTTTTCTATAGTAAATTTTTCAAAGAATTATTTTTTACTTTTGCAAATTTTAAATACGCCGAGGATTGCCTTTTCTATAGCAAATTTTTCGAAAAATTATTTTTTACGTTCGCAAATTTTAAATACGCCTAGGATTACCTTTTCTATTGTAAATATTTCAAAAAATAATTTTTACTGTCGCAAATTTTAAATACGCCGAGGATTGCCTTTTCTATAGAAAATTTTTCAAAAAATAATTTATTACTGTCGCAAATTTTAAACACGCAGAGCATTGCATTTTCTATAGTAAATTTTTCAAAAAATAATTTTTTATTGTCGCAAATTTTAAATGCGCCGAGAATTGTAGTTTCTATAGTAAAATTTTTTAAAAATTGTTTTATACTGTCGCAAATTTTAAATACGCCGAGGATTGCCTTTTCTATAGTAAATTTTTCGAAAAATTATTTTTTACGTTCGCAAATTTTAAATACGCCTAGGATTACCTTTTCTATAGTAAATATTTCAAAAAATAATTTTTTACTGTCGCAAATTTTAAATACGCCGAAGATTGCCTTTTCTATAGTAAATTTTTCAAAAAATAATTTTTTACTGTCGCAAATTTTAAATACACCGAGTTTGGCCTTTCTATAGTAAATTTTTCAAAAAATAATATTTTACTGTCGAAAATTTAAAATACGCCGAAGATTGCCTTTTCTATTGTAAATTTTTCAACAAATTATTTTCTACCGTCGCCAATTTCAAATACTCCAGGGATTGCCTTTTTTATTGTAAATTTTTCAAAAAATTATTTTTATTGTCGCCTTTCCTATAGTAAATTTTTCAAAGAATTATTTTCTACCGTCGCAAATTTTAAATACGCCAGGGATTACCTTTTCTATAGTAAATTTTTCGAAAAATTATTTTTTACGTTCGCAAATTTTAAATACGCCTAGGATTACCTTTTCTATTGTAAATATTTCAAAAAATTATTTTAAATGCGCCGAGAATTGCATTTTCTATAGTAAATTTTTTAAAAAATTACTTTTTACTGATGCAAATTTTAAATACGCCGAGCATTGCCTTTTCTATAGTAAATTTTTCGAAAAATTATTTTTTACGTTCGCAAATTTTAAATACGCCTAGGATTGCCTTTTCTATAGTAAATATTTCAAAAAATAATTTTTTACTGTCGCAAATTTAAAATACGCCGAGGATTGCCTTTTCTATAGTAAATTTTTCAAAAAATAATTTTTTACTGTCGCAAATTTTAAATGTACCGAGTTTGGCCTTTCTATAGTAAATTTTTCAAAAAATAATATTTTACTGTCGCAAATTTTAAATACACCGAGTTTGGCCTTTCTATAGTAAATTTTTAAAAAAATAATATTTTACTGTCGAAAATTTAAAATACGCGGAAATTGCCTTTCCTTAGTAAATTTGTCAACAAATTATTTTCTACAGTCGCAAATTTTAAATACGCCAGGGATTGCCTTTTCTATTGTAAATTTTTCCAAAAAAATTTTTTACTGCCGCAAATTTTAAATACGGCGAGTATGGCCTTTTCTATAGTAAATTTTTAAAAAATTATTTTTAACTGTCGCAAATTTTAAAAACCCCGAGGATTTTTCTATAGCAAATTTTCCAACAAATTATTTTCTACCCTCGCAAATTTTAAATTAGCCAGGTATTGCCTTTTCTATTGTAAAATTTTCAAAAAATTATTTTTACTGTCACAAATTTTAAATACGCCGAGGATTGCCTTTTGTATAGTAAATTTTTCCCAAAATTTTTTTTTTTACTGTCGCAAATTTTATATACGCCGGGGATTGCCTTTTCTATTGTAAAATTTGCAAAAAATTATTTTTTTCTGTCGCAAATTTTAAATACGGCGAGGATTGCCTTTTCTATAGTAAATTTTTCGAAAAATTATTTTTTTACGTTCGCAAATTTTAAATACGCCGAGGATTGCCTGTTATATAGTAAATATTTCAAAAAATAATTTTTTACTGTCGCAAATTTTAAATACGCCGAGGATTGCCTTTTCTATAGTAAATTTTTCAAAAAAATATTTTCTACAGTTGCAAATTTTAAATACCCCAAGGATTGGATTTCCTTTAGAAAATTTTTCAAAAAATTATTTTTTATTGTCGCAAATTTTAAATACGCCGAGGATTGCCCTTTCAATAGTAAATTTTTCAAAAAATAAATTTTACCGTCGCAAATATTAAATGCGCCGAAGTTTGCGTTTTCTATAGTAAATTTTTCAAAAAATTATTTTTTACTGACCCAAATTTTAAATACACCGAGGATTGCCTGTTTTATAGTAAATTTTACAAAAAATTATTTTTTATTGTCGCAAATTTTAAATACGCCGAGGATTGCCTTTTCTACAGTAAATTTTTCAATAAAATATTTTCTACAGTTGCAAATTTTAAATACCCCAAGGATTGGCTTTCCTATAGAAAATTTTTCAAAAAATTATTTTTTATTGTCGCAAATTTTAAATACGCCGAGGACTGCCCTTTCAATAGTAAATTTTACCGTCGCAAATATTAAATGCGCCGAAGATTGCATTTTCTATAGTAAATTTTTCAAAAAATTATTTTTTACTGTCGCAAATTTTAAATGCGCAGAGGATTGTCTTTTCTATAGTAAATTTTTCAAAAAATAATTTTTATTTTCGCAAATTTTGAAAGCGGCGAGTACGAACTTTTCTATAGAAAATTTTGCAAAAAATTAATTTTTACTGTCGCAAATTTTAAATAAGCCAAGGATTGCCTTCTCTAAAGTAAATTTTTCAAAAAATTATTTTTGACTGTCGCAAATTTTAAATACGCCGAGGATTGCATTTTCTATAGTAAATTTTTCATAAAATAATTTTTTACGGTGGCAAATTTTAAATACACCGAGTTTGGCATTTCTATAGTAAATTTTTCAAAAAATAATATTTTACTGTCGAAAATTTAAAATACGCCGAAGATTGCCTTTTCTATAGTAAATTTTTCAACAAATTATTTTCTACCGTCGCAAATTTTAAATACTCCAGGAATTGCCTTTTTTATTGTAAATTTTTCAAAAAATTATTTTTACTATCGCAAATTTTAAATACGCCGAGGGTTGCCTTTTCTACAGTAAATTTTTCAAAGAATTATTTTTTACTGTCGCAAATTTTAAATACGCCGAGGATTGCCTTTTCTATTGTAAATTTTTCAAAAAATTATTTTTTTCTGTCGCAAATTTTAAACACGGCGAGTATGACCTTGGCTATAGTAAATTTTTGAAGAAATTATATTTAACTGTGGCAAACTTTAAAAACGCCGAGGATTGTCTTTTCTATAGTAAATTTTTCAAAAAATTATTTTTCACTTTCGCAAATTTTAATTAGGCCGAGGATTGCCTTTTCAATAGTAAATTTTACCGTCGCAAATTTTAAATACGCAGAGGGTTGCCTTTTCTATAGTAAATTTTTCAAAAAATAATTTTTATTTTCGCAAATTTTAAATAAACCGAGGATTGCCTTTTCTATAGTAAATTTTTCAAAGAATTATTTTTTACTTTTGCAAATTTTAAATACGCCGAGGATTGCCTTTTCTATAGCAAATTTTTCGAAAAATTATTTTTTACGTTCGCAAATTTTATATACGCCTAGGATTACCTTTTCTATTGTAAATATTTCAAAAAATAATTTTTACTGTCGCAAATTTTAAATACGCCGAGGATTGTCTTTTCTATAGAAAATTTTTCAAAAAATAATTTATTACTGTCGCAAATTTTAAACACGCAGAGCATTGCATTTTCTATAGTAAATTTTTCAAAAAATAATTTTTTATTGTCGCAAATTTTAAATGCGCCGAGAATTGTAGTTTCTATAGTAAAATTTTTAAAAAATTGTTTTTTACTGTCGCAAATTTTAAATACGCCGAGGATTGCCTTTTCTATAGTAAATTTTTCGAAAAATTATTTTTTACGTTCGCAAATTTTAAATACGCCTAGGATTACCTTTTCTATAGTAAATATTTCAAAAAATAATTTTTTACTGTCGCAAATTTTAAATACGCCGAAGATTGCCTTTTCTATAGTAAATTTTTCAAAAAATAATTTTTTACTGTCGCAAATTTTAAATACACCGAGTTTGGCCTTTCTATAGTAAATTTTTCAAAAAATAATATTTTACTGTCGAAAATTTAAAAAACGCCGAAGATTGCCTTTTCTATAGTAAATTTTTCAACAAATTATTTTCTACCGTCGCCAATTTCAAATACTCCAGGGATTGCCTTTTTTATTGTAAATTTTTCAAAAAATTATTTTTACTGTCGCAAATTTGAAATACGCCGAGGATTGCCTTTCCTATAGTAAATTTTTCAAAGAATTATTTTCTACCGTCGCAAATTTTAAATACGCCAGGGATTACCTTTTCTATAGTAAATTTTTCGAAAAATTATTTTTTACGTTCGCAAATTTTAAATACGCCTAGGATTACCTTTTCTATTGTAAATATTTCAAAAAATAATTTTAAATGCGCCGAGAATTGCATTTTCTATAGTAAATTTTTTAAAAAATTACTTTTTACTGATGCAAATTTTAAATACGCCGAGCATTGCCTTTTCTATAGTAAATTTTTCGAAAAATTATTTTTTACGTTCGCAAATTTTAAATACGCCTAGGATTGCCTTTTCTATAGTAAATATTTCAAAAAATAATTTTTTACTGTCGCAAATTTTAAATACGCCGAGGATTGCCTTTTCTATAGTAAATTTTTCAAAAAATAATTTTTTACTGTCGCAAATTTTAAATGCACCGAGTTTGGCCTTTCTATAGTAAATTTTTCAAAAAATAATATTTTACTGTCGCAAATTTTAAATACACCGAGTTTGGCCTTTCTATAGTAAATTTTTCAAAAAATAATATTTTACTGTCGAAAATTTAAAATACGCCGAATATGGCTTTTCTATAGTAAATTTTTCAACAAATTATTTTCTACAGTCGCAAATTTTAAATACGCCAGGGATTGCCTTTTCTATTGTAAATTTTTCCAAAAAAATTTTTTACTGCCGCAAATTTTAAATACGGCGAGTATGGCCTTTTCTATAGTAAATTTTCAAAAAATTATTTTTAACTGTCGCAAATTTTAAAAACCCCGAGGATTTTTCTATAGCAAATTTTCCAACAAATTATTTTCTACCCTCGCAAATTTTAAATTAGCCAGGTATTGGCTTTTCTATTGTAAAATTTTCAAAAAATTATTTTTACTGTCGCAAATTTTAAATACGCCGAGGATTGCCTTTTGTATAGTAAATTTTTCCCAAAATTTTTTTTTTTACTATCGCAAATTTTATATACGCCGGGGATTGCCTTTTCTATTGTAAAATTTGCAAAAAATTATTTTTTTCTGTCGCAAATTTTAAATACGGCGAGGATTGCCTTTTCTATAGTAAATTTTTCGAAAAATTATTTTTTACGTTCGCAAATTTTAAATACGCCGAGGATTGCCTGTTATATACTAAATATTTCAAAAAATAATTTTTTACTGTCGCAAATTTTAAATACGCCGAGGATTGCCTTTTCTATAGTAAATTTTTCAAAAAAATATTTTCTACAGTTGCAAATTTTAAATACCCCAAGGATTGGATTTCCTTTAGAAAATTTTTCAAAAAATTATTTTTTATTGTCGCAAATTTTGAATACGCCGAGGATTGCCCTTTCAATAGTAAATTTTTCAAAAAATAAATTTTACCGTCGCAAATATTAAATGCGCCGAAGTTTGCGTTTTCTATAGTAAATTTTTCAAAAAATTATTTTTTACTGACCCAAATTTTAAATACACCGAGGATTGCCTGTTTTATAGTAAATTTTACAAAAAATTATTTTTTATTGTCGCAAATTTTAAATACGCCGAGGATTGCCTTTTCTATAGTAAATTTTTCAATAAAATATTTTCTACAGTTGCAAATTTTAAATACCCCAAGGATTGGCTTTCCTATAGAAAATTTTTCAAAAAAGTATTTTTTATTGTCGCAAATTTTAAATACGCCGAGGATTGCCCTTTCAATAGTAAATTTTACCGTCGCAAATATTAAATGCGCCGAAGATTGCATTTTCTATAGTAAATTTTTCAAAAAATTATTTTTTACTGTCGCAAATTTTAAATGCGCAGAGGATTGTCTTTTCTATAGTAAATTTTTCAAAAAATAATTTTTATTTTCGCAAATTTTGAAAACGGCGAGTACGAACTTTTCTATAGAAAATTTTGCAAAAAATTAATTTTTACTGTCGCAAATTTTAAATACGCCAAGGATTGCCTTCTCTAAAGTAAATTTTTCAAAAAATTATTTTTTACTGTCGCAAATTTTAAATACGCCGAGGATTGCATTTTCTATAGTAAATTTTTCATAAAATAATTTTTTACGGTGGCAAATTGTAAATACACCGAGTTTGGCATTTCTATAGTAAATTTTTCAAAAAATAATATTTTACTGTCGAAAATTTAAAATACGCCGAAGATTGCCTTTTCTATAGTAAATTTTTCAACAAATTATTTTCTACTGTCGCAAATTTTAAATACTCCAGGGATTGCCTTTTTTATTGTAAATTTTTCAAAAAATTAATTTTACTATCGCAAATTTTAAATACGCCGAGGGTTGCCTTTTCTACAGTAAATTTTTCAAAGAATTATTTTTTACTGTCGCAAATTTTAAATACGCCGAGGATTGCCTTTTCTATTGTAAATTTTTCAAAAAATTATTTTTTTCTGTCGCAAATTTTAAATACGGCGAGTATGACCTTGGCTATAGTAAATTTTTCAAGAAATTATATTTAACTGTGGCAAACTTTAAAAACGCCGAGGATTGCCTTTTCTATAGTAAATTTTTCAAAAAATTATTTTTCACTTTCGCAAATTTTAATTAGGCCGAGGATTGCCTTTTCAATAGTAAATTTTACCGTCGCAAATTTTAAATACGCAGAGGGTTGCCTTTTCTATAGTAAATTTTTCAAAAAATAATTTTTATTTTCGCAAATTTTACATAAACCGAGGATTGCCTTTTCTATAGTAAATTTTTCAAAGAATTATTTTTTACTTTCGCAAATTTTAAATACGCCGAGGATTGCCTTTTCTATAGCAAATTTTTCGAAAAATTATTTTTTACGTTCGCAAATTTTAAATACGCCTAGGATTACCTTTTCTATTGTAAATATTTCAAAAAATAATTTTTACTGTCGCAAATTTTAAATACGCCGAGGATTGCCTTTTCTATAGAAAATTTTTCAAAAAATAATTTATTACTGTCGCAAATTTTAAACACCCAGAGCATTGCATTTTCTATAGTAAATTTTTCAAAAAATAATTTTTTATTGTCGCAAATTTTAAATGCGCCGAGAATTGTAGTTTCTATAGTAAAATTTTTAAAAAATTGTTTTTTACTGTCGCAAATTTTAAATACGCCGAGGATTGCCTTTTCTATAGTAAATTTTTCGAAAAAATATTTTTTACGTTCGCAAATTTTAAATACGCCTAGGATTACCTTTTCTATAGTAAATATTTCAAAAAATAATTTTTTACTGTCGCAAATTTTTAAATACGCCGAAGATTGCCTTTTCTATAGTAAATTTTTCAAAAAATAATTTTTTACTGTCGCAAATTTTAAATACACCGAGTTTGGCCTTTCTATAGTAAATTTTTCAAAAATAATATATTACTGTCGAAAATTTAAAATACGCCGAAGATTGCCTTTTCTATAGTAAATTTTTCAACAAATTATTTTCTACCGTCGCCAATTTCAAATACTCCAGGGATTGCCTTTTTTATACCCTAGATGAAATCATAGGGGTATACTAAGTTTGTCATTCCGTTTGTAACACCTCGAAATAATGATGGTAGAGCAAAATGGATTGGACACCCATTCATAATATTAAAAGTTATTTCGATTTTTGCATGTCCGTCCGTCCGTCCGTCCGTCTGTCCGTCCGTCCGTCCGTCCGTCCGTCCGTCTGTGCGCACGATAACTTGAGAACGCGAACACGTAGAGAGCTGAAATTTTGTACACAGACTTTAAAAAAAAAAAAGTAAAATTAAGTTCGAAAATGAGCCAAATCGGGCAACTCCTTCGTGGGGTTGCCATATAAAAATTTCGTTTTTCCGCTATATATTTGGTCACTGCCTGAGAAACGCGTCGACGTAGAGAGCTGAAATTTCGCACATGATGTTTTTTACTACATTAGGTAATAAAATGTCAAAAATGGACTAAATCGGGCAACTCTTTCTTGGTGTTTGCCATATAAAAATTTCGGTTTTTTACGTATACTTTGAAAACGATCAGTCCAAGACATTTTTATGGTACTAAAAACTTCTGCAGAATACGAAATCCTATAAAATTGGTTATAATCATTTTGTCTGTGCGACAAACCGTTCTAGAAATATATGCGAAAAACAACTTCAAAATCAATACTTGAATAGATCGGTGACCATACGAAATTTAATACGGGCATTCATCTAGGGTATCCTAAGAATTGGTCTTAGACCAATTCTAGCTTTTTACTTGTTTATTGTAAATTTTTCATGAAATTATTTTTACTGTCGCAAATTTGAAATACGACGAGGATTGCCTTTCCTATAGTAAATTTTTCAAAGAATTATTTTCTACCGTCGCAAATTTTAAATACGCCAGGGATTACCTTTTCTATAGTAAATTTTTCGAAAAATTATTTTTTACGTTCGCAAATTTTATATACGCCTAGGATTACCTTTTCTATTGTAAATATTTCAAAAAATAATTTTAAATGCGCCGAGAATTGCATTTTCTATAGTAAATTTTTTTAAAAAATTACTTTTTACTGATGCAAATTTAAATACGCCGAGCATTGCCTTTTCTATAGTAAATTTTTCGAAAAATTATTTTTTACGTTCGCAAATTTTAAATACGCCTAGGATTGCCTTTTCTATAGTAAATATTTCAAAAAATAATTTTTTACTGTCGCAAATTTTAAACACGCCGAGGATTGCCTTTTCTATAGTAAATTTTTCAAAAAAATAATTTTTTAATGTCGCAAATTTTAAATGCACCAAGTTTGGCCTTTCTATAGTAAATTTTTCAAAAAATAATTTTTTACTGTCGCAAATTTTAAATACACCGAGTTTGGCCTTTCTATAGTAAATTTTTCAAAAAATAATATTTACTGTCGAAAATTTAAAATACGCCGAAGATTGCCTTTTCTATAGTAAATTTCTCAACAAATTATTTTCTACCGTCGCCAATTTCAAATACTCCAGGGATTGCCTTTTTTATTGTAAATTTTTCAAAAAATTATTTTTACTGTCGCAGATTTGAAATACGCCGAGGATTGCCTTTCCTATAGTAAATTTTTCAAAGAATTATTTTCTACCGTCGCAAATTTTAAATACGCCAGGGATTACCTTTTCTATAGTAAATTTTTCGAAAAATAATTTTTTACGTTCGCAAATTTTAAATACGCCTAGGATTACCTTTTCTATTGTAAATATTTCAAAAAATAATTTTTACTGTCGCAAATTTTAAACACGCCGAGGATTGCCTTTTCTATAGAAAATTTTTCAAAAAATAATTTATTACTGTCGCAAATTTTAAACACGCAGAGCATTGCATTTTCTATAGTAAATTTTTCAAAAAATAATTTTTTATTGTCGCAAATTTTAAATTCGCCGAGAATTGTAGTTTCTATAGTAAAATTTTTAAAAAATTATTTTTTACTGTCGCAAATTGTAAATACTCCGAGGATTGCCTTTTCTATAGTAAATTTTTCGAAAAATTATTGTTTACGTTCGCAAAATTTAAATACGCCTAGGAGTACCTTTTCTATAGTGAATATTTCAAAAAATAATTTTTTTACTGTCGCAAATTTTAAATACGCCGAAGATTGCCTTTTCTATAGTAAATTTTTCAAAAAATAATTTTTTACTGTCGCAAATTTTAAATACACTGAGTTTGGCCTTTCTATAGTAAATTTTAAAAAAAATGATATTTTACTGTCGAAAATTTAAAATACGCCGAAGATTGCCTTTTCTATAGTAAATTTTTCAACAAATTATTTTCTACCGTCGCCAATTTCAAATACTCCAGGGATTGCCTTTTTTATTGTAAATTTTTCAAAAAATTATTTTTACTGTCGCAAATTTTAAATACGCCGAGGATTGCCTTTCCTATAGTAAATTTTTCAAAGAATTATTTTCTACCGTCGCAAATTTTAAATACGCCAGGGATTGCCTTTTCTATAGTAAATTTATCAAAAATAATTTTTATTTTCGCAAATTTTAAATAAACCGAGGATTGCCTTTTCTATAGTAAATTTTTCAAAGAATTATTTTTTACTTTTGCAAATTTTTAAATACGCCGAGGATTGCCTTTTCTATAGCAAATTTTTCAAAAAATAATTTTTTACTGTCGCAAATTTTAAATACGCCGAAGATTGCCTTTTCTATAGTAAATTTTTTCAAAAAAATAATTTTTTACTGTCGCAAATTTTTAAATACACCGAGTTTGGCCTTTCTATAGTAAATTTTTCAAAAAATAATATTTTACTGTCGAAAATTTAAAATACGCCGAAGATTGCCTTTTCTATAGTAAATTTTTCAACAAATTATTTTCTACCGTCGCCAATTTCAAATACTCCAGGGATTGCCTTTTTTATTGTAAATTTTTCAAAAAATTATTTTTACTGTCGCAAGTTTTAAATACGCCGAGGATTGCCTTTCCTATAGTAAATTTTTCAAAGAAATTATTTTCTACCGTCGCAAATTTTAAATACGCCAGGGATTGCCTTTTCTATAGTAAATTTTTCGAAAAATTATTTTTTACGTTCGCAAATTTTAAATACGCCTAGGATTACCTCTATTGTAAATTATTTCAAAAAATAATTTTATATGCGCCGAGAATTGCATTTTCTATAGTAAATTTTTTAAAAAATTACTTTTTACTGATGCAAATTTTAAATACGCCGAGCATTGCCTTTTCTATAGTAAATTTTTGGAAAAATTATTTTTTACGTTCGCAAATTTTAAATACGCCTAGGATTACCTTTTCTATAGTAAATATTTCAAAAAATAATTTTTTACTGTCGCAAATTTTAAATACGCCGAGGATTGCCTTTTCTATAGTAAATTTTTCAAAAAATAATTTTTTACTGTCGCAAGTTTTAAATGCTCCGAGTTTGGCCTTTCTATAGTAAATTTTTCAAAAAATAATATTTTACTGTCGCAAATTTTAAATACACCGAGTTTGGCCTTTCTATAGTAAATTTTTCAAAAAATAATATTTTATTGTCGAAAATTTAAAATACGCCGAATATTGCCTTTTCTATAGTAAATTTTTCAACAAATTATTTTCTACAGTCGCAAATTTTAAATACGCCAGGGATTGCCTTTTCTATTGTAAATTTTTCCAAAAAAATTTTTTACTGCCACAAATTTTTAAATACGGCGAGTATGGCCTTTTCTATAGTAAATTTTCAAAAAATTATTTTTAACTGTCGCAAATTTTAAAACCCCGAGGATTGTTCTATAGCAAATTTTCCAAAAAATTATTTTCTACCCTCGCAAATTTTAAATTAGCCAGGTATTGCCTTTTTCTATTGTAAAATTTTCAAAAAATTATTTTTACTGTCGCAAATTTTAAATACGCCGAGGATTGCCTTTTGTATAGTAAATTTTTCCCAAAATTTTTTTTTTTACTGTCGCAAATTTTTACATACGCCGGGGATTGCCTTTTCTATTGTAAATTTTGCAAAAAATTATGTTTTTCTGTCGCAAATTTTAAATACGGCGAGGATTGCCTTTTCTATAGTAAATTTTTCGAAAAATTATTTTTTACGTTCGCAAATTTTAAATACGCCGAGGATTGCCTGTTATATAGTAAATATTTCGAAAAAATAATTTTTTACTGTCGCAAATTTTAAATACGCCGAGGATTGCCTTTTCTATAGTAAATTTTTCAAAAAAATATTTTCTACAGTTGCAAATTTTAAATACCCCAAGGATTGGATTTCCTTTAGAAAATTTTTCAAAAAATTATTTTTTATTGTCGCAAATTTTAAATACGCCGAGGATTGCCCTTTCAATAGTAAATTTTTCAAAAAATAAATTTTACCGTAGCAAATATTAAATGCGCCGTAGATTGCGTTTTCTATAGTAAAATTTTTCAATAAATAATTTTTTACTGACCCAAATTTTAAATACACCGAGGATTGCCTGTTCTATAGTAAATTTTTACAAAAATTATTTTTTATTGTCGCAAATTTTAAATACGCCGAGGATTGCCTTTTCTATAGTAAATTTTTCAATAAATATTTTCTACAGTTGCAAATTTTAAATACCCCAAGGATTGGCTTTTCCTATAGAAAATTTTTCAAAAAATTATTTTTTATTGTCGCAAATTTTAAATACGCCGAGGATTGCCCTTTCAATAGTAAATTTTTTCAAAAAATAAATTTTACCGTCGCAAATATTAAATGCGCCGAAGATTGCATTTTCTATAGTAAATTTTTCAAAAAAATTATTTTTTACTGTCGCAAATTTTAAATGCGCAGAGGGTTGTCTTTTCTATAGTAAATTTTTCAAAAAATAATTTTTATTTTCGCAAATTTTGAAAACGGCGAGTACGAACTTTTCTATAGTAAATTTTTCGAAAAATTATTTTTTACGTTCGCAAATTTTAAATACGCCTAGGATTACCTTTTCTATAGTAAATATTTCAAAAAATAATTTTTTTACTGTCGCAAATTTTAAATACGCCGAAGATTGCCTTTTCTATAGTAAATTTTTCAAAAAATAATTTTTTACTGTCGCAAATTTTAAATACACCGAGTTTGGCCTTTCTATAGTAAATTTTTCAAAAAATAATATTTTACTGTCGAAAATTTAAAATACGCCGAAAATTGCCTTTTCTATAGTAAATTTTTCAACAAATTATTTTCTACCGTCGCCAATTTCAAATACTCCAGGGATTGCCTTTTTTATTGTAAATTTTTCAAAAAATTATTTTTACTGTCGCAAATTTTAAATACGCCGAGGATTGCCTTTCCTATAGTAAATTTTTCAAAGAATTATTTTCTACCGTCGCAAATTTTAAATACGCCCAGGTATTACCTTTTCTATAGTAAATTTTTCGAAAAATTATTTTTTTACGTTCGCAAATTTTAAATACGCCTAGGATTACCTTTTCTATTGTAAATATTTCAAAAAATAATTTTAAATGCGCCGAGAATTGCATTTTCTATAGTAAATTTTTTAAAAATTACTTTTTACTGATGCAAATTTTAAATACGCCGAGCATTGCCTTTTCTATAGTAAATTTTTCGAAAAATTATTTTTTACGTTCGCAAATTTTAAATACGCCTAGGATTACCTTTTCTATAGTAAATATTTCAAAAAATAATTTTGGAACAAGTTTACAATAGGCGCACTAGCTCAGATTTTTTTCAAACTTTGTATACTAGTTCGAATTTATTCATCAATCACGAATATGCAATTTTTATTTGGTGCTCACTTATAGTTTCCGAGATATTTAAGTTTAAAAATCGCGAAATTTGCACTATATTTCACAACACAATTTGACATTCCCCCGAAATTAATTAAATCTTGTTCTTCTTTTTAGGATTAAAAAGAGGCAGTGGTACGTATATACATACCTTCCGAACATTCGGGTTACCAGCATTGCGTTTTTTTATTCATTACGAATATTAATTGATGTGTAGTAATCAGCATTTAACACACACACACACATGCAGGCAGGCACACACACACACACATGCAGGCAGGCGCACCCTCGCACACGCACACACACACAGGCAGGCTGGCAGGGGCACACACACACACGCGCGCGGAGCGAAGCGGAGCCAGCCTGCCTGTGTGTGCATTTCTTTAATAAATGTTTTTCTATTCCATTTTAACTAAATGCTGCTTTACTACACATCAATTAATATTCGTAATAAATAAAAAAAACGCAATGCTGGTAACCCGAATGTTCGGAAGGTATGTATATACGTACCACTGCCTCTTTTTAATCCTAAAAAGAAGAACAAGATTTAATTAATTGCGGGGGAATGTCAAATTGTGTTGTGAAATTAGTGCAAATTTCGCGATTTTTAAACTTAAATATCTCGAAAACTATAAGTGAGCACCAAATAAAAATTGCATATTCGTGATTTGTGAGTAAATTCGAACTAGTATACAAAGTTTGAAAAAAATCTGAGCTAGTGAGCTTATTGTAAACTTAAGCCATAATTTTTTACTGTCGCAAATTTTAAATACGCCGAGGATTGCCTTTTCTATAGTAAATTTTTCAAAAAAATATTTTCTACAGTTGCAAATTTTAAATACCCCAAAGATTGGATTTCCTTTAGAAAATTTTTCAAAAAATTATTTTTTATTGTCGCAAATTTTAAATACGCCGAGGATTGCCCTTTCAATAGTAATTTTTTCAAAAAATAAATTTTACCGTCGCAAATATTAAATGCGCCGAAGATTGCATTTTCTATAGTAAATTTTTCAAAAAATAATTTTTTACTGACGCAAATTTTAAATACACCGAGGATTGCCTGTTCTATAGTAAATTTTTCAAAATATTATTTTTTACTGTCGCAAATTTTAATTAGGCCGAGAATTGCCTTTTCAATAGTAAATTTTACCGTCGCAAATTTTAAATACGCAGAGGGTTGCCTTTTCTATAGTAAATTTTTCAAAAAATAATTTTTATTTTCGCAAATTTTAAATAAACCGAGGATTGCCTTTTCTATAGTAAATTTTTCAAAGAATTATTTTTTACTTTTGCAAATTTTAAATACGCCGAGGATTGCCTTTTCTATAGCAAATTTTTCGAAAAATTATTTTTTACGTTCGCAAATTTTAAATACGCCTAGGATTACCTTTTCTAGTGTAAATATTTCAAAAAATAATTTTTACTGTCGCAAATTTTAAATACGCCGAGGATTGCCTTTTCTATAGAAAATTTTTCAAAAAATAATTTATTACTGTCGCAAATTTTAAACACGCCGAGCATTGAATTTTCTATAGTAAATTTTTCAAAAAATAATTTTTTATTGTCGTGAATTTTAAATGCGCCGACAATTGTAGTTTCTATAGTAAAATTTTTAAAAAATTATTTTTTACTGTCGCAAATTTTAAATACGCCGAGGATTGCCTTTTCTATAGTAAATTTTTCGAAAAATTATTTTTTACGTTCGCAAATTTTAAATACGCCTAGGATTACCTTTTCTATAGTGAATATTTCAAAAAATAATTTTTTACTGTCGCAAATTTTAAATACGCCGAAGATTGCCTTTTCTATAGTAAATTTTTCAAAAAATAATTTTTTACTGTCGCAAATTTTAAATACACCGAGTTTGGCCTTTCTATAGTAAATTTTTAAAAAAATAATATTTTACTGTCGAAAATTTAAAATACGCCGAAGATTGCCTTTTCTATAGTAAATTTTTCAACAAATTATTTTCTACCGTCGCCAATTTCAAATACTCCAGGGATTGCCTTTTTATTGTAAATTTTTCAAAAAATTATTTTTACTGTCGCAAATTTTAAATACGCCGAGGATTGCCTTTCCTATAGTAAATTTTTCAAAGAATTATTTTCTACCGTCGCAAATTTTAAATACGCCAGGGATTGCCTTTTCTATAGTAAATTTTTCGAAAAATTATTTTTTACGTTCGCAAATTTTAAATACGCCTAGGATTACCTTTTCTATTGTAAATATTTCAAAAAATAATTTTAAATGCGCCGAGAATTGCATTTTCTATAGTAAATTTTTTAAAAAATTACTTTTTACTGATGCAAATTTTAAATACGCCGAGCATTGCCTTTTCTATAGTAAATTTTTCGAAAAATTATTTTTTACGTTCGCAAATTTTAAATACGCCTAGGATTACCTTTTCTACAGTAAATATTTCAAAAAATAATTGTTTACTGTCGCAAATTTTAAATACGCCGAGGATTGCCTTTTCTATTGTAAATTTTGCAAAAAATTATTTTTTTCTGTCTCAAATTTTAAATACGGCGAGGATTGCCTTTTCTATAGTAAATTTTTCGAAAAATTATTTTTTACGTTCGCAAATTTTAAATACGCCGAGGATTGCCTGTTATATAGTAAATATTTCAAAAAATAATTTTTTACTGTCGCAAATTTTAAATACGCCGAGGGATGCCTTTTCTATAGTAAATTTTTCAAAAAAATATTTTCTACAGTTGCAAATTTTAAATACCCCAAGGATTGGATTTCCTTTAGAAAATTTTTCAAAAAATTATTTTTTATTGTCGCAAATTTTAAATACGCCGAGGATTGCCCTTTCAATAGTAAATTTTTCAAAAAATTAATTTTACCGTCGCAAATATTAAATGCGCCGAAGATTGCATTTTCTATAGTAAATTTTTCAAAAAATAATTTTTTACTGACGCAAATTTTAAATACACCGAGGATTGCCTGTTCTATAGTAAATTTTAAAAATAAATTATTTTTTATTGTCGCAAATTTTAAATACGCCGAGGATTGCCTTTTCTATATTAAATTTTTCAATAAAATATTTTCTACAGTTGCAAAGTTTAAATACCCCAAGGATTGGCTTTCCTATAGAAAATTTTTCAAAAAATTATTTTTTATTGTCGCAAATTTTAAATACGCCGAGGATTGCCTTTTCTATAGTAAATTTTTTAACAAATTATTTTCTACCGTCGCAAATTTTAAATACTCCAGGGATTGCCTTTTTTATTGTAAATTTTTCAAAAAATTATTTTTACTATCGCAAATTTTAAATACGCCGAGGGTTGCCTTTTCTACAGTAAATTTTTCAAAGAATTATTTTTTACTGTCGCAAATTTTAAATACGCCGAGGATTGCCTTTTCTATTGTAAATTTTTCAAAAAATTATTTTTTTCTGTCGCAAATTTTAAATACGGCGGGTATGACTTTGGCTATAGTAAATTTTTCAAGAAATTATATTTAACTGTGGCAAACTTTAAAAACGCCGAGGATTGCCTTTTCTATAGTAAATATTTCAAAAAATTATTTTTCGCTTTCGCAAATTTTAATTAGGCCGAGGATTGCCTTTTCAATAGTAAATTTTACCGTCGCAAATTTTAAATACGCCGAGGGTTGCCTTTTCTATAGTAAATTTTGCAAAAAATAATTTTTATTTTCGCAAATTTTAAATAAACCGAGGATTGCCTTTTCTATAGTAAATTTTTCAAAGAATTATTTTTTACTTTTGCAAATTTTAAATACGCCGAGGATTGCCTTTTCTACAGTGAATTTTTCGAAAAATTATTTTTTACGTTCGCAAATTTTAAATACGCCTAGGATTGCCTTTCCTATAGTAAATTTTTCAAAGAATTATTTTCTACCGTCGCAAATTTTAAATACGCCAGGGATTGCCTTTTCTATAGTAAATTTTTCGAAAAATTATTTTTTACGTTCGCAAATTTTAAATACGCCTAGGATTACCTTTTCCATAGTAAATATTTGAAAAAATAATTTTTCACTGTCGCAAATTTTAAATACGCCGAGGATTGCCTTTTTTATAGTAAATTTTCCAAAAAATAATTTTTTACTGTCGCAAATTTTAAATGCACCGAGTTTGGCCTTTCTATAGTAAATTTTTCAAAAAATAATATTTTACTGTCGCAAATTTTAAACACGCCGAGGATTGCCTTTTCTATAGTAAATTTTTCAAAAAATAATTTTTTACTGTCGCAAATTTTAAATGCACCAAGTTTGGCCTTTCTATAGTCAATTTTTCAAAAATAATTTTTTACTGTCGCAAATTTTAAATACACCGAGTTTGGCCTTTCTATAGTAAATTTTTCAAAAAATAATATTTTACTGTCGAAAATTTAAAATACGCCGAAGATTGCCTTTTCTATAGTAAATTTTTCAACAAATTATTTTCTACCGTCGCCAATTTCAAATACTCCAGGGATTGCCTTTTTTATTGTAAATTTTTCAAAAAATTATTTTTACTGTCGCAGATTTGAAATACGCCGAGGATTGCCTTTCCTATAGTAAATTTTTCAAAGAATTATTTTCTACCGTCGCAAATTTTAAATACGCCAGGGATTACCTTTTCTATAGTAAATTTTTCGAAAAATTATTTTTTACGTTCGCAAATTTTATATACGCCTAGGATTACCTTTTCTATTGTAAATATTTCAAAAAATAATTTTAAATGCGCCGAGAATTGCATTTTCTATAGTAAATTTTTTAAAAAATTACTTTTTACTGATGCAAATTTTAAATACGCCGAGCATTGCCTTTTCTATAGTAAATTTTTCGAAAAATTATTTTTTACGTTCGCAAATTTTAAATACGCCTAGGATTGCCTTTTCTATAGTAAATATTTCAAAAAATAATTTTTTACTGTCGCAAATTTTAAACACGCCGAGGATTGCCTTTTCTATAGTGAATATTTCAAAAAATAATTTTTTACTGTCGCAAATTTTAAATACGCCGAAGATTGCCTTTTCTATAGTAAATTTTTCAAAAAATAATTTTTTACTGTCGCAAATTTTAAATACACCGAGTTTGGCCTTTCTATAGTAAATTTTTAAAAAAATAATATTTTACTGTCGAAAATTTAAAATACGCCGAAGATTGCCTTTTCTATAGTAAATTTTTCAACAAATTATTTTCTACCGTCGCCAATTTCAAATACTCCAGGGATTGCCTTTTTATTGTAAATTTTTCAAAAAATTATTTTTACTGTCGCAAATTTTAAATACGCCGAGGATTGCCTTTCCTATAGTAAATTTTTCAAAGAATTATTTTCTACCGTCGCAAATTTTAAATACGCCAGGGATTGCCTTTTCTATAGTAAATTTTTCGAAAAATTATTTTTTACGTTCGCAAATTTTAAATACGCCTAGGATTACCTTTTCTATTGTAAATATTTCAAAAAATAATTTTAAATGCGCCGAGAATTGCATTTTCTATAGTAAATTTTTTAAAAAATTACTTTTTACTGATGCAAATTTTAAATACGCCGAGCATTGCCTTTTCTATAGTAAATTTTTCGAAAAATTATTTTTTACGTTCGCAAATTTTAAATACGCCTAGGATTACCTTTTCTACAGTAAATATTTCAAAAAATAATTGTTTACTGTCGCAAATTTTAAATACGCCGAGGATTGCCTTTTCTATTGTAAATTTTGCAAAAAATTATTTTTTTCTGTCTCAAATTTTAAATACGGCGAGGATTGCCTTTTCTATAGTAAATTTTTCGAAAAATTATTTTTTACGTTCGCAAATTTTAAATACGCCGAGGATTGCCTGTTATATAGTAAATATTTCAAAAAATAATTTTTTACTGTCGCAAATTTTAAATACGCCGAGGGATGCCTTTTCTATAGTAAATTTTTCAAAAAAATATTTTCTACAGTTGCAAATTTTAAATACCCCAAGGATTGGATTTCCTTTAGAAAATTTTTCAAAAAATTATTTTTTATTGTCGCAAATTTTAAATACGCCGAGGATTGCCCTTTCAATAGTAAATTTTTCAAAAAATTAATTTTACCGTCGCAAATATTAAATGCGCCGAAGATTGCATTTTCTATAGTAAATTTTTCAAAAAATAATTTTTTACTGACGCAAATTTTAAATACACCGAGGATTGCCTGTTCTATAGTAAATTTTAAAAATAAATTATTTTTTATTGTCGCAAATTTTAAATACGCCGAGGATTGCCTTTTCTATATTAAATTTTTCAATAAAATATTTTCTACAGTTGCAAATTTTAAATACCCCAAGGATTGGCTTTCCTATAGAAAATTTTTCAAAAAATTATTTTTTATTGTCGCAAATTTTAAATACGCCGAGGATTGCCTTTTCTATAGTAAATTTTTTAACAAATTATTTTCTACCGTCGCAAATTTTAAATACTCCAGGGATTGCCTTTTTTATTGTAAATTTTTCAAAAAATTATTTTTACTATCGCAAATTTTAAATACGCCGAGGGTTGCCTTTTCTACAGTAAATTTTTCAAAGAATTATTTTTTACTGTCGCAAATTTTAAATACGCCGAGGATTGCCTTTTCTATTGTAAATTTTTCAAAAAATTATTTTTTTCTGTCGCAAATTTTAAATACGGCGGGTATGACTTTGGCTATAGTAAATTTTTCAAGAAATTATATTTAACTGTGGCAAACTTTAAAAACGCCGAGGATTGCCTTTTCTATAGTAAATATTTCAAAAAATTATTTTTCGCTTTCGCAAATTTTAATTAGGCCGAGGATTGCCTTTTCAATAGTAAATTTTACCGTCGCAAATTTTAAATACGCCGAGGGTTGCCTTTTCTATAGTAAATTTTGCAAAAAATAATTTTTATTTTCGCAAATTTTAAATAAACCGAGGATTGCCTTTTCTATAGTAAATTTTTCAAAGAATTATTTTTTACTTTTGCAAATTTTAAATACGCCGAGGATTGCCTTTTCTACAGTGAGTTTTTCGAAAAATTATTTTTTACGTTCGCAAATTTTAAATACGCCTAGGATTGCCTTTCCTATAGTAAATTTTTCAAAGAATTATTTTCTACCGTCGCAAATTTTAAATACGCCAGGGATTGCCTTTTCTATAGTAAATTTTTCGAAAAATTATTTTTTACGTTCGCAAATTTTAAATACGCCTAGGATTACCTTTTCTATAGTAAATATTTGAAAAAATAATTTTTCACTGTCGCAAATTTTAAATACGCCGAGGATTGCCTTTTCTATAGTAAATTTTCCAAAAAATAATTTTTTACTGTCGCAAATTTTAAATGCACCGATTTTGGCCTTTCTATAGTAAATTTTTCAAAAAATAATATTTTACTGTCGCAAATTTTAAATACACCGAGTTTGGCCTTTCTATAGTAAGTTTTTCAAAAAATAATATTTTACTGTCGAAAATTTAAAATACGCCGAAGATTGCCTTTTCTATAGTAAATTTTTCAACAAATTATTTTCTACCGTCGCAAATTTTAAATACGCCAGGGATTGCCTTTTCTATTGTAAATTTTTCCAAAAAAATTTTTTACTGCCGCAAATTTTAAATACGGCGAGTATGGCCTTTTCTATAGTAAATTTTCAAAAAATTATTTTTAACTGTCGCAAATTTTAAAAACCCCGAGGATTGTTCTATAGCAAATTTTCCAACAAATTATTTTCTACCCTCGCAAATTTTATTTAAATAAGACAGGTATTGCCTTTTCTATTGTAAAATTTTCAAAAAATTATTTTTACTGTCGCAAATTTTAAATACGCCGAGGATTGCCTTTTGTATAGTAAATTTTTCCCAAAATTTTTTTTTTTACTGTCGCAAATTTTATATACGCCGGGGATTGCCTTTTCTATTGTAAATTTTAAATACCCCAAGGATTGGATTTCCATTAGAAAATTTTTCAAAAAATTATTTTTTATTGTCGCAAATTTTAAATACGCCGAGGATTGCCATTTCAATAGTAAATTTTTCAAAAAATTAATTTTACCGTCGCAAATATTAAATGCGCCGAAGATTGCATTTTCTATAGTAAATTTTTCAAAAAATAATTTTTTACTGACGCAAATTTTAAATACACCGAGGATTGCCTGTTCTATAGTAAATTTTACAAAAAATTATTTTTTATTGTCGCAAATTTTAAATACGCCGAGGATTGCCTTTTCTATATTAAATTTTACAATAAAATATTTTCTACAGTTGCAAATTTTAAATACCCCAAGGATTGGCTTTCCTATAGAAAATTTTTCAAAAAATTATTTTTTATTGTCGCAAATTTTAAATACGCCGAGGATTGCCTTTTCTATAGTAAATTTTTCAACAAATTATTTTCTACCGTCGCAAATTTTAAATATTCCAGGGATTGCCTTTTTTATTGTAAATTTTTCAAAAAATTATTTTTACTATCGCAAATTTTAAATACGCCGAGGGTTGCCTTTTCTACAGTAAATTTTTCAAAGAATTATTTTTTACTGTCGCAAATTTTAAATACGCCGAGGATTGCCTTTTCTATTGTAAATTTTTCAAAAAATTATTTTTTTCTGTCGCAAAGTTTAAATACGGCGAGTATGACTTTGGCTATAGTAAATTTTTCAAGAAATTATATTTAACTGTGGCAAACTTTAAAAACGCCGAGGATTGCCTTTTCTATAGTAAATTTTTCAAAAAATTATTTTTCGCTTTCGCAAATTTTAATTTGGCCGAGGATTGCCTTTTCAATAGTAAATTTTACCGTCGCAAATTTTAAATACGCCGAGGGTTGCCTTTTCTACAGTAAATTTTTCAAAGAATTATTTTTTACTGTCGCAAATTTTAAATACGCCGAGGATTGCCTTTTCTATTGTAAATTTTTCAAAAAATTATTTTTTTCTGTCGCAAATTTTAAATACGGCGGGTATGACTTTGGCTATAGTAAATTTTTCAAGAAATTATATTTAACTGTGGCAAACTTTAAAAACGCCGAGGATTGCCTTTTCTATAGTAAATATTTCAAAAAATTATTTTTCGCTTTCGCAAATTTTAATTAGGCCGAGGATTGCCTTTTCAATAGTAAATTTTACCGTCGCAAATTTTAAATACGCCGAGGGTTGCCTTTTCTATAGTAAATTTTGCAAAAAATAATTTTTATTTTCGCAAATTTTAAATAAACCGAGGATTGCCTTTTCTATAGTAAATTTTTCAAAGAATTATTTTTTACTTTTGCAAATTTTAAATACGCCGAGGATTGCCTTTTCTACAGTGAGTTTTTCGAAAAATTATTTTTTACGTTCGCAAATTTTAAATACGCCTAGGATTGCCTTTCCTATAGTAAATTTTTCAAAGAATTATTTTCTACCGTCGCAAATTTTAAATACGCCAGGGATTGCCTTTTCTATAGTAAATTTTTCGAAAAATTATTTTTTACGTTCGCAAATTTTAAATACGCCTAGGATTACCTTTTCTATAGTAAATATTTGAAAAAATAATTTTTCACTGTCGCAAATTTTAAATACGCCGAGGATTGCCTTTTCTATAGTAAATTTTCCAAAAAATAATTTTTTACTGTCGCAAATTTTAAATGCACCGATTTTGGCCTTTCTATAGTAAATTTTTCAAAAAATAATATTTTACTGTCGCAAATTTTAAATACACCGAGTTTGGCCTTTCTATAGTAAGTTTTTCAAAAAATAATATTTTACTGTCGAAAATTTAAAATACGCCGAAGATTGCCTTTTCTATAGTAAATTTTTCAACAAATTATTTTCTACCGTCGCAAATTTTAAATACGCCAGGGATTGCCTTTTCTATTGTAAATTTTTCCAAAAAAATTTTTTACTGCCGCAAATTTTAAATACGGCGAGTATGGCCTTTTCTATAGTAAATTTTCAAAAAATTATTTTTAACTGTCGCAAATTTTAAAAACCCCGAGGATTGTTCTATAGCAAATTTTCCAACAAATTATTTTCTACCCTCGCAAATTTTAAATAAGACAGGTATTGCCTTTTCTATTGTAAAATTTTCAAAAAATTATTTTTACTGTCGCAAATTTTAAATACGCCGAGGATTGCCTTTTGTATAGTAAATTTTTCCCAAAATTTTTTTTTTTACTGTCGCAAATTTTATATACGCCGGGGATTGCCTTTTCTATTGTAAATTTTAAATACCCCAAGGATTGGATTTCCATTAGAAAATTTTTCAAAAAATTATTTTTTATTGTCGCAAATTTTAAATACGCCGAGGATTGCCATTTCAATAGTAAATTTTTCAAAAAATTAATTTTACCGTCGCAAATATTAAATGCGCCGAAGATTGCATTTTCTATAGTAAATTTTTCAAAAAATAATTTTTTACTGACGCAAATTTTAAATACACCGAGGATTGCCTGTTCTATAGTAAATTTTACAAAAAATTATTTTTTATTGTCGCAAATTTTAAATACGCCGAGGATTGCCTTTTCTATATTAAATTTTACAATAAAATATTTTCTACAGTTGCAAATTTTAAATACCCCAAGGATTGGCTTTCCTATAGAAAATTTTTCAAAAAATTATTTTTACTATCGCAAATTTTAAATACGCCGAGGATTGCCTTTTCTACAGTAAATTTTTCAAAGAATTATTTTTTACTGTCGCAAATTTTAAATACGCCGAGGATTGCCTTTTCTATTGTAAATTTTTCAAAAAATTATTTTTTTCTGTCGCAAAGTTTAAATACGGCGAGTATGACTTTGGCTATAGTAAATTTTTCAAGAAATTATATTTAACTGTGGCAAACTTTAAAAACGCCGAGGATTGCCTTTTCTATAGTAAATTTTTCAAAAAATTATTTTTCGCTTTCGCAAATTTTAATTTGGCCGAGGATTGCCTTTTCAATAGTAAATTTTACCGTCGCAAATTTTAAATACGCCGAGGGTTGCCTTTTCTATAGTAAATTTTGCAAAAAATAATTTTTATTTTCGCAAATTTTAAATAAACCGAGGATTGCCTTTTCTATAGTAAATTTTTCAAAGAATTATTTTTTACTTTTGCAAATTTTAAATACGCCGAGGATTGCCTTTTCTACAGTAAATTTTTCGAAAAATTATTTTTTACGTTCGCAAATTTTAAATACGCCTAGGATTGCCTTTCCTATAGTAAATTTTTCAAAGAATAATTTTCTACCGTCGCAAATTTTAAATACGCCAGGGATTGCCTTTTCTATAGTAAATTTTTCGAAAAATTATTTTTTACGTTCGCAAATTTTAAATACGCCTAGGATTACCTTTTCTATAGTAAATATTTGAAAAAATAATTTTTCACTGTCGCAAATTTTAAATACGCCGAGGATTGCCTTTTCTATAGTAAATTTTTCAAAAAATAATTTTTTACTGTCGCAAATTTTAAATGCACCGAGTTTGGCCTTTCTATAGTAAATTTTTCAAAAAATAATATTTTACTGTCGCAAATTTTAAATACACCGAGTTTGGCCTTTCTATAGTAAGTTTTTCAAAAAATAATATTTTACTGTCGAAAATTTAAAATACGCCGAAGATTGCCTTTTCTATAGTAAATTTTTCAACAAATTATTTTCTACCGTCGCAAATTTTAAATACGCCAGGGATTGCCTTTTCTATTGTAAATTTTTCCAACAAAATTTTTTACTGCCGCAAATTTTAAATACGGCGAGTATGGCCTTTTCTATAGTAAATTTTCAAAAAATTATTTTTAATTGTCGCAAATTTTAAAAACCCCGAGGATTGTTCTATAGCAAATTTTCCAACAAATTATTTTCTACCCTCGCAAATTTTAAATAAGCCAGGTATTGCCTTTTCTATTGTAAAATTTTCAAAAAATTATTTTTACTGTCGCAAATTTTAAATACGCCGAGGATCGCCTTTTGTATAGTTAATTTTTCCCAAAAATTTTTTTTTTCCTGTCGCAAATTTTATATACGCCGGGGATTGCCTTTTCTATTGTAAATTTTGCAAAAAATTATTTTTTTCTATCGCAAATTTTAAATACGGCGAATATTGCTTTTTCTATAGTAAATTTTTCGAAAAATTATTTTCTACAGTTGCAAATTTTAAATACCCCAAGGATTGGATTTCCTTTAGAAAATTTTTCAACAAATTATTTTTTATTGTCGCAAATTTTAAATACGGCGAGGATTGCCCTTTCAATAGTAAATTTTTCAAAAAATAAGTTTTACCGTCGCAAATATTAAATGCGCCGAAGATTGCATTTTCTATAGTAAATTTTTCAAAAAATAATTGTTTACTGTCGCAAATTTTAAATACGTCGAGGATTGCCTTTTATATAGTAAATATTTCAAAAAATAATTTTTTACTGTCGCAAATTTTAAATACGCCGAGGATTGCCTTTTCTATAGTAAATTTTTCAAAAAAATATTTTCTACAGTTGCAAATTTTAAATACCCCAAGGATTGGATTTCCTTTAGAAAATTTTTCAAAAAATTATTTTTTATTGTCGCAAATTTTAAATACGGCGAGGATTGCCCTTTCAATAGTAAATTTTTCAAAAAATAAGTTTTACAGTCGCAAATATTAAATGCGCCGAAGATTGCATTTTCTATAGTAAATTTTTCAAAAAATAATTGTTTACTGTCGCAAATTTTAAATACGCCGAGGATTGCCTGTTCTATAGTAAATTTTTCAAAAAATTATTTTTTATTGTCGCAAATTTTAAATACGCCGAGGATTGCCTTTTCTATAGTAAATTTTTCAATAAAATATTTTCTACAGTTGCAAATTTTAAATACCCCAAGGATTGGCTTTCCTATAGAAAATTTTTCAAAAAATTATTTTTTATTGTCGCAAATTTTAAATACGCCGAGGATTACCCTTTCAATAGTAAATTTTTCAAAAAATAAATTTTACCGTCGCAAATATTAAATGCGCCGAAGATTGCATTTTCTATAGTAAATTTTTCAAAAAAATAATTTTTTACTGTCGCAAATTTTAAATACGCCGAGGATTGCCGGTTCTATAGTAAATTTTTCAAAAAATAGTTTTTTGTTGTCGCAAATTTTAAATACGCCGAGGATTGCCTTTTCTATAGTAAATTTTTCAATAAAATATTTTTTACTGTCGCAAATTTTAAATACCCCAAGGATTGGCTTTCCTATAGAAAATTTTTCAAAAAATTATTTTTTACTGTCGCAAGTTTTAAATGTGCAGAGGATTGTCTTTTCTATAGTAAATTTTTCAAAAAATAATTTTTATTTTAGCAAATTTTGATAACGGCGAGTACGACCTTTTCTATAGATAATTTTTCAAAAAATAAATTTTTACTGTCGCAAATTTTAAACACGCCAAGGATTGCCTTCTCTAAAGTAAATTTTTCAAAAAATTATTTTTTATTGTCGCAAATTTTAAATACGCCGAGGATTGCCCTTTCAATAGTAAATTTTTCAAAAAATAAGTTTTACCGTCGCAAATATTAAATGCGCCGAAGATTGCATTTTCTATAGTAAATTTTTCAAAAAATAATTTCTTACTGTCGCAAATTTTAAATACGCCGAGGATTGCCTGTTCTATAGTAAATTTTTCAAAAAATTATTTTTTATTGTCGCAAATTTTAAATACGCCGAGGATTGCCCTTTCAATAGTAAATTTTACAAAAAATAAGTTTTACCGTCGCAAATATTAAATGCGCCGAAGATTGCATTTTCTATAGTAAATTTTTCAAAAAATAATTTTTTACAGTTGCAAATTTTAAATACCCCAATGATTGGCTTTCCTATAGAAAATTTTTCAAAAAATTATTTTTTATTGTCGCAAATTTTAAAAACGCCGAGGATTGCCCTTTCAATAGTAAATTTTTCAAAAAATAAATTTTACCGTCGCAAATATTAAATGCGCCGAAGATTGTCTTTTCTATAGTAAATTTTTCAAAAAATAATTTTTATTTTCGCAAATTTTGAAAAGAGCGAGTACGACCTTTTCTATAGAAAATTTTTCAAACAATAAATTTTTACTGTCGCAAATTTTAAATACGCCAAGGATTGCCTTTTCCATAGTAAATTTTTCAATAAAATATTTTTTACAGTTGCAAATTTTAAATACCCCAAGGATTGGCTTTCCTATAGAAAATTTTTCAAAAAATTATTTTTTATTGTCGCAAATTTTAAATACGCCTAGGATTGCCCTTTCAATAGTAAATTTTTCAAAAAATAAATTTTACCGTCGCAAATATTAATTGCGCCGAAGATTGCATTTTCTAAAGTAAATTTTTCAAAAAATTATTTTTTACTGTCGCAAATTTTAAATACGCCGAGGATTGCATTTTCTATAGTAAATTTTTCATAAAATAATTTTTTACGGTGGCAAATTTTAAATACACCGAGTTTGGCATTTCTATAGTAAATTTTTCAAAAAATAATATTTTACTGTCGAAAATTTAAAATACGCCGAAGATTGCCTTTTCTATAGTAAATTTTTCAACAAATTATTTTGTACCGTAGCAAATTTTAAATACTCCAGGGATTGCCTTTTTTATTGTATATATTTGTATATATATTATATTATACTTTCGCAAATTTTAATTAGGCCGAGGATTGAATTTTCAATAGTAAATTTTACCGTCGCAAATTTTAAATACGCCGAGGGTTGCCTTTTCTATAGTAAATTTTGCAAAAAATAATTTTTATTTTCGCAAATTTTAAATAAACCGAGGATTGCCTTTTCTATAGTAAATTTTTCAAAGAATTATTTTTTACTTTTGCAAATTTTAAATACGCCGAGGATTGCCTTTTCTATAGTAAATTTTTCGAAAAATTATTTTTTACGTTCGCAAATTTTAAATACGCCTAGGATTACCTTTTCTATAGTAAATATTTCAAAAAATCATTTTTTACTGTCGCAAATTTTAAATACGCCGAAGAATGCCTTTTCTATGGTAAATTTTTCAAAAAAGAATTTTTTACTGTCGCAAATTTTAAATACACCGAGTTTGGCCTTTCTATGGTAAATTTTTCAAAATATAATATTTTACTGTCGCAAATTTTAAATGCAGCGAGTTTGGCCTTTCTGTAGTAAATTTTTCAAAAAATTATATTTTACTGTGGAAAATTTAAAATATGCCGAAGTTTGCCTTTTCTATAGTAATTTTTACAACAAATTATTTTCTACCGTCGCAAATTTCATATACTCCAGGGATTGCCTTTTTTATTGTAAATTTTTCAAAAAATTATTTTTACTGTCGCGAATTTTAAATACGCCGAGGATTGCCTTTCCTATAGAAATTTTTTCAAAAAATAATTTATTACTGTCGCAAATTTTAAATACGCCGAGGATTGCATTTTCTATAGTAAATTTTTCGAAAAATTATTTTTTACGTTCGCAAATTTTAAATACGCCTAGGATTACCTTTTCTATTGTAAATATTTCAAAAAATAATTTTTACTGTCGCAAATTTTAAATACGCCGAAGATTGCCTTTTCTATAGAAAATTTTTTCAAAAAATAATTTATTACTGTCGCAAATTTTAAATACGCCGAGGATTGCATTTTCTATAGTAAATTTTTCAAAGAATTATTTTTTACTTTTGCAAATTTTAAATACGCCGAGGATTGCCTTTTCTATAGCAACTTTTTCGAATAATTATTTTTTACGTTCGCAAATTTTAAATACGCCTAGAATTACCTTTTCTATTGTAAATATTTTAAAAAATAATTTTTAATGTCGCAAATTTTAAATACGCCGAGGATTGCCTTTTCTATAGAAATTTTTTCAAAAAATAATTTATTACTGTCGCAAATTTTAAATACGCCGAGGATTGCATTTTCTATAGTAAATTTTTCAAAAAATAATTTTTTATTGTCGCAAATTTTAAATGCGCCGAGTATTGTATTTTCTATAGCAAATTTTTCGAAAAATTATTTTTTACGTTCGCAAATTTTAAATACGCCTAGGATTACCTTTTCTATTGTAAATATTTCAAAAAATATTTTTTACTGTCGCAAATTTTAAATACGCCGAGGATTGCCTTTTCTATAGAAAATTTTTCAAAAAATAATTTATTACTGTCACAAATTTTAAATACGCCGAGGATTGCATTTTCTATAGTAAATTTTTCAAAAAATAATTTTTTATTGTCGCAAATTTTAAATGCGCCGAGTATTGTATTTTCCATAGTAAAATTTTTTAAAAATTATTTTTTACTGTTGCAAATTTTAAATACGCCGAGGAATGCCTTTTCTATAGTAAATTTTTCGGAAAATTATTTTTTACGTTCGCTAATTTTAAATACGCCTAGGATTACCTTTTCTATAGTAAATATTTCAAAAAATAATTTTTTACTGTCGCAAATTTTAAATACGCCGAAGATTGCCTTTTCTATAGTAAATTTTTCAAAAAATAATTTTTTACTGTCGCAAATTTTAAATACACCGAGTTTGGCCTTTCTATGGTAAATTTTTCAAAAAATAATATTTTACTGTAGCAAATTTTAAATACAGCGACTTTGGCCTTTCTGTAGTAAATTTTTCAAAAAATAATATTTTACTGTCGAAAATTTAAAATACGCCGAAGTTTGCCTTTTCTATAGTAAATTTTTCAACAAATTATTTTCTACCGTCGCAAATTTCAAATTCTCCAGGGATTGCCTTTTTTATTGTAAATTTTTCAAAAAATTATTTTTACTGTCGCAAATTTCAATTAGGCCGAGGATTACCTTTTCAATTGTAACTTTTTCAAAAAATAAATTTTACCGTCGCAAATTTTAAATACGCCGAGGGTTGCCTTTTCTATAGTAAATTTTTCAAAAAATAAATTTTTACTGTCGCAAATTTTAAATCCGCCAAGGATTGCCTTCTCTATAGTAAATTTTTCAAAAAATTATTTTTTACTGTCGCAAAAGTAAATTAGGCCGAGGATTGCCTTTTCTATAGTAAATATTTCAAAAAATAATTTTTTACTGTCGCAAATTTTAAATACGCCGAAGATTGCCTTTTCTATAGTAAATTTTTCAAAAAATAATTTTTTACTGTCGAAAATTTAAAATACGCCGAAGTTTGCCTTTTCTATATTAAATTTTTCAACAAATTATTTTCTACCGTCGCAAATTTCAAATTCTCCAGGGATTGCCTTTTTTATTGTAAATTTTTCAAAAAATTATTTTTACTGTCGCAAATTTTAAATACGCCGATGATTGCCTTTCCTATAGTAAATTTTTCAAAGAATTATTTTTTACTGTCGCAAATTTCAATTAGGCCGAAGATTGCCTTTTCAATTGTAAATTTTTCAAAAAATAAATTTTACCGTCGCAAATTTTAAAGACGCCGAGGGTTGCCTTTTCTAAAGTAAATTTTTCAAAAAATAAATTTTTACTGTCGCAAATTTCAAATTCTCCAGGGATTGCCTTTTTTATTGTAAATTTTTCAAAAAATTATTTTTACTGTCGCAAATTTTAAATACGCCGAGGATTGCCTTTCCTATAGTAAATTTTTCAAAGAGTTATTTTTTACTGTCGCAAATTTCAATTAGGCCGAGGATTGCCTTTTCTAAAGTAAATATTTCAAAAAGTAATTTTTTACTGTCGCAAATTTTAAACACGCCGAAGATTGCCTTTTCTATAGTAAATTTTTCAAAAAATAATTTTTTACTGTCGCAAATTTTAAATACACCGAATTTGGCCTTTCTATGGTAAATTTTTCAAAAAATAATATTTTACTGTAGCAAATTTTAAATACAGCGAGTTTGGCCTTTCTGTAGTAAATTTTTCAAAAATTAATATTTTACTGTCGAAAATTTAAAACACGCCGGAGATTGCCTTTTCTATAGTAAATTTTTCAACAAATTATTTTCTACCGTCGCAAATTTTAAATACTCCAGGGATTGCCTTTTTTATTACAAATTTTTCAAAAAATTAATTTTACTGTAGCAAATTTTAAATACGCCGAGGATTGCCTTTTCTATAGTAAATTTTTCAAAGAATTTTTTTTTACTGTCGCAAATTTTAAATACGCCGAGGATTGCCTTTCCTATAGTAAATTTTTCAAAGAATTATTCTTTTCTGTCGCAAATTTTAAATACGGCGAGTATGACCTTGTCTATAGTAAATTTTTCAAGAAATTATATTTAACTGTGGCAAATTTTAAATACGCCGAGGGTTGCCTTTTCTATAGTAAATTTTTCAAAAAATAATTTTTATATTCGCAAATTTTAAATAAACCGAGGATTGCCTTTTCTATAGTAAATTTTTCAAAGAATTATTTTTTAATTTTGCAAATTTTAAATACGCCGAGGATTGCCTTTTCTATAGCAACTTTTTCGAAAAATTATTTTTTACGTTCGCAAATTTTAAATACGCCTAGAATTACCTTTTCTATTGTAAATATTTCAAAAAATAATTTTTAATGTCGCAAATTTTAAATACGCCGAGGATTGCCTTTTCTATAGAAAATTTTTCAAAAAATAATTTATTACTGTCGCAAATTTTAAATACGCCGAGGATTGCATTTTCTATAGTAAATTTTTCAAAAAATCATTTTGTATTGTCGCAAATTTTAAATGCGCCGAGTATTGTATTTTATATAGTAAAATTTTTTAAAAATTATTTTTTACTGTCGCAAATTTTAAATACGCCGAGGATTGCCTTTTCTATGATAAATTTTTCGAAAAATTATTTTTTACGTTCGCAAATTTTAAATACGCCTAGGATTACCTTTTCTATAGTAAATATTTCAAAAAATAATTTTTTACTGTCGCAGATTTTAAATACGCCGAAGATTGCCTTTTCTATAGTAAATTTTTCAAAAAATAATTTTTTACTGTCGCAAATTTTAAATACACCGAGTTTGGCCTTTCTATAGTAAATATTTCAAAAAATAATATTTTACTATCGAAAATTTAAAACACGCCGAAGATTGCCTTTTCTATAGTAAATTTTTCAACAAATTATTTTCTACCGTCGCAAATTTTAAATACTCCAGGTATTGCCTTTATTATTGTAAATTTTTCAAAAAATTAATTTTACTGTCGCAAATTTTAAATACGCCGAGGATTGCCTTTTCTATAGTAAATTTTTCAAAGAATTTTTTTTACTGTCGCAAATTTTAAATACGCCGAGGATTGCCTTTTCTATAGTAAATTTTTCAAAAAATTATTTTTTTCTGTCGCAAATTTTAAATACACCGAGTTTGGCCTTTCTATAGTACATTTTTCAAAAAATAATATTTTACTGTCGAAAATTTAAAACACGCCGAAGATTGCCTTTTCTGTGGTAAATTTTTCAACAAATTATTTGCTACCGTCGCAAATTTTAAATACTCCAGGGATTGCCTTTTTTATTGTAAATTTTTCAAAAAATTAATTTTACTGTCGCAAATTTTAAATACGCCGAGGATTGCCTTTTCTATAGTAAATTTTTCAAAGAATTTTTTTTTACTGTCGCAAATTTTAAATACGCCGAGGATTGCCTTTCCTGTAGTAAATTTTTCAAAGAATTATTCTTTTCTGTCGCAAATTTTAAATACGGCGAGTATGACCTTGTCTATATTTTAAATACGCCGAGGATTGCCTTTTCTATGATAAATTTTTCGAAAAATTATTTTTTACGTTCGCAAATTTTAAATACGCCTAGGATTACCTTTTCTATAGTAAATATTTCAAAAAATAATTTTTTACTGTCGCAGATTTTAAATACGCCGAAGATTGCCTTTTCTATAGTAAATTTTTCAAAAAATAATTTTTTACTGTCGCAAATTTTAAATACACCGAGTTTGGCCTTTCTATAGTAAATATTTCAAAAAATAATATTTTACTATCGAAAATTTAAAACACGCCGAAGATTGCCTTTTCTATAGTAAATTTTTCAACAAATTATTTTCTACCGTCGCAAATTTTAAATACTCCAGGTATTGCCTTTATTATTGTAAATTTTTCAAAAAATTAATTTTACTGTCGCAAATTTTAAATACGCCGAGGATTGCCTTTTCTATAGTAAATTTTTCAAAGAATTTTTTTTACTGTCGCAAATTTTAAATACGCCGAGGATTGCCTTTTCTATAGTAAATTTTTCAAAAAATTATTTTTTTCTGTCGCAAATTTTAAATACACCGAGTTTGGCCTTTCTATAGTACATTTTTCAAAAAATAATATTTTACTGTCGAAAATTTAAAACACGCCGAAGATTGCCTTTTCTGTGGTAAATTTTTCAACAAATTATTTGCTACCGTCGCAAATTTTAAATACTCCAGGGATTGCCTTTTTTATTGTAAATTTTTCAAAAAATTAATTTTACTGTCGCAAATTTTAAATACGCCGAGGATTGCCTTTTCTATAGTAAATTTTTCAAAGAATTTTTTTTTACTGTCGCAAATTTTAAATACGCCGAGGATTGCCTTTCCTGTAGTAAATTTTTCAAAGAATTATTCTTTTCTGTCGCAAATTTTAAATACGGCGAGTATGACCTTGTCTATAGTAAAATTTTCAAGAAATTATATTTAACTGTGGCAAACTTTAAAAACGCCGAGGATTGCCTTTTCTATAGTAAATTTTTCAAAAAATAATTTTTATATTCGCAAATTTTAAATAAACCGAGGACTGCCTTTTCAATAGTAAATTTTACCGTCGCAAATTTTAAATACGCCGAGGGTTGCCTTTTCTATAGTAAATTTTTCAAAAAATAATTTTTATATTCGCAAATTTTAAATAAACCGAGGATTGCCTTTTCTATAGTAAATTTTTCAAAGAATTATTTTTTAATTTTGCAAATTTTAAATACGCCGAGGATTGCCTTTTCTATAGCAACTTTTTCGAAAAATTATTTTTTACGTTCGCAAATTTTAAATACGCCTAGAATTACCTTTTCTATTGTAAATATTTCAAAAAATAATTTTTAATGTCGCAAATTTTAAATACGCCGAGGATTGCCTTTTCTATAGAAAATTTTTCAAAAAATAATTTATTACTGTCGCAAATTTTAAATACGCCGAGGATTGCATTTTCTATAGTAAGTTTTTCAAAAAATCATTTTTTATTGTCGCAAATTTTAAATGCGCCGAGTATTGTATTTTATATAGTAAAATTTTTTAAAAATTATTTTTTACTGTCGCAAATTTTAAATACGCCGAGGATTGCCTTTTCTATGGTAAATTTTTCGAAAAATTATTTTTTACGTTCGCAAATTTTAAATACGCCTAGGATTACCTTTTCTATAGTAAATATTTCAAAAAATAATATTTTACTGTCGCAGATTTTAAATACGCCGAAGATTGCCTTTTCGATAGTAAATTTTTCAAAAAATAATTTTTTACTGTCGCAAATTTTAAATACACCGAGTTTGGCCTTTCTATGGTAAATTTTTCAAAAAATAATATTTTACTGTAGCAAATTTTAAATACAGCGAGTTTGGCCTTTCTGTAGTAAATTTTTCAAAAATTAATATTTTACTGTCGAAAATTTAAAATACGCTGAAGTTTGCCTTTTCTATAATAAATTTTTCAACAAATTATTTTCTACCGTCGCAAATTTCAAATTCTCCAGGGATTGCCTTTTTTATTGTAAATTTTTCAAAAAATTATTTTTACTGTCGCAAATTTTAAATACGCCGAGGATTGCCTTTCCTATAGTAAATTTTTCAAAGAATTATTCTTTTCTGTCGCAAATTTTAAATACGGCGAGTATGACCTTGTCTATAGTAAATTTTTCAAGAAATTATATTTAACTGTGGCAAACTTTAAAAACGCCGAGGATTGCCTTTTCTATAGTAAATTTTTCAAAAAATTACTTTTTACTGTCGCAAATTTTAATTAGGCCGAGGATTGCCTTTTCAATAGTAAATTTTACCGTCGCAAATTTTAAATACGCCGAGGGTTGCCTTTTCTATAGTAAATTTTTCAAAAAATAATTTTCATATTCGCAAATTTTAAATAAACCGAGGATTGCTTTTTCTATTGTAAATTTTTCAAAGAATTATTTTTTACTTTTGCAAATTTTAAATACGCCGAGGATTGCCTTTTCTATAGCAACTTTTTCGAAAAATTATTTTTTACGTTCGCAAATTTTAAATACGCCTAGAATTACCTTTTCTATTGTAAATATTTCAAAAAATAATTTTTAATGTCGGAAATTTTAAATACGCCGAGGATTGCCTTTTCTATAGAAAATTTTTCAAAAAATAATTTATTACTGTCGCAAATTTTAAATACGCCGAGGATTGCATTTTCTATAGTAAATTTTTCAAAAAATAATTTTTTATTGTCGCAAATTTTAAATGCGCCGAGTATTGTATTTTCTATAGCAAATTTTTCGAAAAATTATTTTTTACGTTCGCAAGTTTTAAATACGCCTAGGATTACCTTTTCTATTGTAAATATTTCAAAAAATATTTTTTACTGTCGCAAATTTTAAATACGCCGAGGATTGCCTTTTCTATAGAAAATTTTTCAAAAAATAATTTATTACTGTCTCAAATTTTAAATACGCCGAGGATTGCATATTCTATTGTAAATTTTTCAAAAAATAATTTTTTATTGTCCCAAATTTTAAATGCGCCGAGTATTGTATTTTCTATAGCACAATTTTTTAAAAATTATTTTTTACTGTCGCAAATTTTAAATACGCCGAGGAATGCCTTTTCTATAGTAAATTTTCCGAAAAATTATTTTTTACGTTCGCAAATTTTAAATACGCCTAGGATTACCTTTTCTATAGTAAATATTTCAAAAAATAATTTTTTACTGTCGCAAATTTTAAATACGCCGAAGATTGCCTTTTCTATAGTAAATTTTTCAAAAAATAGTTTTTTACTGTCGCAAATTTTAAATACACCGAGTTTGGCCTTTCTATGGTAAATTTTTCAAAAAATAATATTTTACTGTAGCAAATTTTAAATACAGCGAGTTTGGCCTTTCTGTAGTAAATTTTTCAAAAATTAATATTTTACTGTCGAAAATTTAAAATACGCTGAAGTTTGCCTTTTCTATAATAAATTTTTCAACAAATTATTTTCTACCGTCGCAAATTTCAAATTCTCCAGGGATTGCCTTTTTTATTGTAAATTTTTCAAAAAATTATTTTTACTGTCGCAAATTTTAAATACGCCGAAGATTGCCTTTTCTATAGTAAATTTTTCAAAGAATTATTCTATTCTGTCGCAAATTTTAAATACGCCGAGGATTGCCTTTTCTATGGTAAATTTTTCGAAAAATTATTTTTTACGTTCGCAAATTTTAAATACGCCTAGGATTACCTTTTCTATAGTAAATATTTCAAAAAATAATATTTTACTGTCGCAGATTTTAAATACGCCGAAGATTGCCTTTTCTATAGTAAATTTTTCAAAAAATAATTTTTTACTGTCGCAAATTTTAAATACACCGAGTTTGGCCTTTCTATGGTAAATTTTTCAAAAAATAATATTTTACTGTAGCAAATTTTAAATACAGCGAGTTTGGCCTTTCTGTAGTAAATTTTTCAAAAATTAATATTTTACTGTCGAAAATTTAAAATACGCTGAAGTTTGCCTTTTCTATAATAAATTTTTCAACAAATTATTTTCTACCGTCGCAAATTTCAAATTCTCCAGGGATTGCCTTTTTTATTGTAAATTTTTCAAAAAATTATTTTTACTGTCGCAAATTTTAAATACGCCGAAGATTGCCTTTTCTATAGTAAATTTTTCAAAGAATTATTCTATTCTGTCGCAAATTTTAAATACGGCGAGAATGACCTTGTCTATAGTAAATTTTTCAAGAAATTATATTTAACTGTGGCAAACTTTAAAAACGCCGAGGATTGCCTTTTCTATAGTAAATTTTTCAAAAAATTACTTTTTACTGTCGCAAATTTTAATTAGGCCGAGGATTGCCTTTTCAATAGTAAATTTTACCGTCGCAAATTTTAAATACGCCGAGGGTTGCCTTTTCTATAGTAAATTTTTCAAAAAATAATTTTTATATTCGCAAATTTTAAATAAACCGAGGATTGCCCTTTCTATAGTAAATTTTTCAAAGAATTATTTTTTAATTTTGCAAATTTTAAATACGCCGAGGATTGCCTTTTCTATAGCAACTTTTTCGAAAAATTATTTTTTACGTTCGCAAATTTTAAATACGCCTAGAATTACCTTTTCTATTGTAAATATTTCAAAAAATAATTTTTAATGTCGCAAGTTTTAAATACGCCGAGGATTGCCTTTTCTATAGAAAATTTTTCAAAAAATAATTTATTACTGTCGCAAATTTTAAATACGCCGAGGATTGCATTTTCTATAGTAAATTTTTCAAAAAATCATTTTTTATTGTCGCAAATTTTAAATGCGCCGAGTATTGTATTTTATGTAGTAAAATTTTTTAAAAATTATTTTTTACTGTCGCAAATTTTAAATACGCCGAGGATTGCCTTTTCTATGGTAAATTTTTCGAAAAATTATTTTTTACGTTCGCAAATTTTAAATACGCCTAGGATTACCTTTTCTATAGTAAATATTTCAAAAAATAATTTTTTACTGTCGCATATTTTAAATACGCCGAAGATTGCCTTTTCTATAGTAAACTTTTCAAAAAATAATTTTTTACTGTCGCAAATTTTAAATACACCGAGTTTGGCATTTCTATGGTAAACTTTTCAAAAAATAATTTTTTACTGTCGCAAATTTTAAATACACCGAGTTTGGCCTTTCTATGGTAAATTTTTCAAAAAATAATATTTTACTGTAGCAAATTTTAAATACAGCGAGTTTGGCCTTTCTGTAGTAAATTTTTCAAAAAATAATATTTTACTGTCGAAAATTTAAAGTACGCCGAAGTTTGCCTTTTCTATAGAAAATTTTTCAACAAATTATTTTCTACCGTCGCAAATTTCAAATTCTCCAGGGATTGCCTTTTTTATTGTAAATTTTTCAAAAAATTATTTTTACTGTCGCAAATTTTAAATACGCCGAGGATTGCCTTTCCTATAGTAAATTTTTCAAAGAATTATTCTTTTCTGTCGCAAATTTTAAATACGGCGAGTATGACCTTGTCTATAGTAAATTTTTCAAGAAATTATATTTAACTGTGGCAAACTTTAAAAACGCCGAGGATTGCCTTTTCTATAGTAAATTTTTCAAAAAATTACTTTTTACTGTCGCAAATTTTAATTAGGCCGAGGATTGCCTTTTCAATAGTAAATTTTACCGTCGCAAATTTTAAATACGCCG
Source organism: Dioctria rufipes (assembly GCA_963924295.1). Lineage (NCBI taxonomy): Eukaryota > Metazoa > Arthropoda > Insecta > Diptera > Asilidae > Dioctria > Dioctria rufipes. The sequence goes on along the minus strand of CAWUPM010000171.1, from coordinate 76,688 downwards.
AGGGTTGCCTTTTCTATAGTAAATTTTTCAAAAAATAATTTTTATATTCTCAAATTTTAAATAAACCGAGGATTGCCCTTTCTATAGTAAATTTTTCAAAGAATTATTTTTTAATTTTGCAAATTTTAAATACGCCGAGGATTGCCTTTTCTATAGCAACTTTTTCGAAAAATTATTTTTTACGTTCGCAAATTTTAAATACGCCTAGAATTACCTTTTCTATTGTAAATATTTCAAAAAATAATTTTTAATGTCGCAAGTTTTAAATAGGCCGAGGATTGCCTATTCTATAGAAAATTTTTCAAAAAATAATTTATTACTGTCGCAAATTTTAAATACGCCGAGGATTGCATTTTCTATAGTAAATTTTTCAAAAAATTACTTTTTACTGTCGCAAATTTTAATTAGGCCGAGGATTGCCTTTTCAATAGTAAATTTTACCTTCGCAAATTTTAAATACGCCGAGGGTTGCCTTTTCTATAGTAAATTTTCCAAAAAATAATTTTTATATTCGCAAATTTTAAATAAACCGAGGATTGCCTTTTCTATAGTAAATTTTTCAAAGAATTATTTTTTAATTTTCCAAATTTTAAATACGCCGAGGATTGCCTTTTCTATAGCAACTTTTTCGAAAAATTATTTTTTTCTGTCGCAAATTTTAAATACACCGAGTTTGGCCTTTCTATAGTACATTTTTCAAAAAATAATATTTTACTGTCGAAAATTTAAAACACGCCGAAGATTGCCTTTTCTGTGGTAAATTTTTCAACAAATTATTTGCTACCGTCGCAAATTTTAAATACTCCAGGGATTGCCTTTTTTATTGTAAATTTTTCAAAAAATTAATTTTACTGTCGCAAATTTTAAATACGCCGAGGATTGCCTTTTCTATAGTAAATTTTTCAAAGAATTTTTTTTTTACTGTCGCAAATTTTAAATACGCCGAGGATTGCCTTTCCTGTAGTAAATTTTTCAAAGAATTATTCTTTTCTGTCGCAAATTTTAAATACGGCGAGTATGACCTTGTCTATAGTAAAATTTTCAAGAAATTATATTTAACTGTGGCAAACTTTAAAAACGCCGAGGATTGCCTTTTCTATAGTAAATTTTTCAAAAAATAATTTTTATATTCGCAAATTTTAAATAAACCGAGGACTGCCTTTTCAATAGTAAATTTTACCGTCGCAAATTTTAAATACGCCGAGGGTTGCCTTTTCTATAGTAAATTTTTCAAAAAATAATTTTTATATTCGCAAATTTTAAATAAACCGAGGATTGCCTTTTCTATAGTAAATTTTTCAAAGAATTATTTTTTAATTTTGCAAATTTTAAATACGCCGAGGATTGCCTTTTCTATAGCAACTTTTTCGAAAAATTATTTTTTACGTTCGCAAATTTTAAATACGCCTAGAATTACCTTTTCTATTGTAAATATTTCAAAAAATAATTTTTAATGTCGCAAATTTTAAATACGCCGAGGATTGCCTTTTCTATAGAAAATTTTTCAAAAAATAATTTATTACTGTCGCAAATTTTAAATACACCGAGGATTGCATTTTCTATAGTAAGTTTTTCAAAAAATCATTTTTTATTGTCGCAAATTTTAAATGCGCCGAGTATTGTATTTTATATAGTAAAATTTTTTAAAAATTATTTTTTACTGTCGCAAATTTTAAATACGCCGAGGATTGCCTTTTCTATGGTAAATTTTTCGAAAAATTATTTTTTACGTTCGCAAATTTTAAATACGCCTAGGATTACCTTTTCTATAGTAAATATTTCAAAAAATGATATTTTACTGTCGCAGATTTTAAATACGCCGAAGATTGCCTTTTCTATAGTAAATTTTTCAAAAAATAATTTTTTACTGTCGCAAATTTTAAATACACCGAGTTTGGCCTTTCTATGGTAAATTTTTCAAAAAATAATATTTTACTGTAGCAAATTTTAAATTCAGCGAGTTTGGCCTTTCTGTAGTAAATTTTTCAAAAATTAATATTTTACTGTCGAAAATTTAAAATACGCTGAAGTTTGCCTTTTCTATAATAAATTTTTCAACAAATTATTTTCTACCGTCGCAAATTTCAAATTCTCCAGGGATTGCCTTTTTTATTGTAAATTTTTCAAAAAATTATTTTTACTGTCGCAAATTTTAAATACGCCGAGGATTGCCTTTCCTATAGTAAATTTTTCAAAGAATTATTCTTTTCTGTCGCAAATTTTAAATACGGCGAGTATGACCTTGTCTATAGTAAATTTTTCAAGAAATTATATTTAACTGTGGCAAACTTTAAAAACGCCGAGGATTGCCTTTTCTATAGTAAATTTTTCAAAAAATTACTTTTTACTGTCGCAAATTTTAATTAGGCCGAGGATTGCCTTTTCAATAGTAAATTTTACCGTCGCAAATTTTAAATACGCCGAGGGTTGCCTTTTCTATAGTAAATTTTTCAAAAAATAATTTTCATATTCGCAAATTTTAAATAAACCGAGGATTGCTTTTTCTATTGTAAATTTTTCAAAGAATTATTTTTTACTTTTGCAAATTTTAAATACGCCGAGGATTGCCTTTTCTATAGCAACTTTTTCGAAAAATTATTTTTTACGTTCGCAAATTTTAAATACGCCTAGAATTACCTTTTCTATTGTAAATATTTCAAAAAATAATTTTTAATGTCGGAAATTTTAAATACGCCGAGGATTGCCTTTTCTATAGAAATTTTTTCAAAAAATAATTTATTACTGTCGCAAATTTTAAATACGCCGAGGATTGCATTTTCTATAGTAAATTTTTCAAAAAATAATTTTTTATTGTCGCAAATTTTAAATGCGCCGAGTATTGTATTTTCTATAGCAAATTTTTCGAAAAATTATTTTTTACGTTCGCAAGTTTTAAATACGCCTAGGATTACCTTTTCTATTGTAAATATTTCAAAAAATATTTTTTACTGTCGCAAATTTTAAATACGCCGAGGATTGCCTTTTCTATAGAAAATTTTTCAAAAAATAATTTATTACTGTCTCAAATTTTAAATACGCCGAGGATTGCATTTTCTATTGTAAATTTTTCAAAAAATAATTTTTTATTGTCCCAAATTTTAAATGCGCCGAGTATTGTATTTTCTATAGCACAATTTTTTAAAAATTATTTTTTACTGTCGCAAATTTTAAATACGCCGAGGAATGCCTTTTCTATAGTAAATTTTCCGAAAAATTATTTTTTACGTTCGCAAATTTTAAATACGCCTAGGATTACCTTTTCTATAGTAAATATTTCAAAAAATAATTTTTTACTGTCGCAAATTTTAAATACGCCGAAGATTGCCTTTTCTATAGTAAATTTTTCAAAAAATAGTTTTTTACTGTCGCAAATTTTAAATACACCGAGTTTGGCCTTTCTATGGTAAATTTTTCAAAAAATAATATTTTACTGTAGCAAATTTTAAATACAGCGAGTTTGGCCTTTCTGTAGTAAATTTTTCAAAAATTAATATTTTACTGTCGAAAATTTAAAATACGCTGAAGTTTGCCTTTTCTATAATAAATTTTTCAACAAATTATTTTCTACCGTCGCAAATTTCAAATTCTCCAGGGATTGCCTTTTTTATTGTAAATTTTTCAAAAAATTATTTTTACTGTCGCAAATTTTAAATACGCCGAAGATTGCCTTTTCTATAGTAAATTTTTCAAAGAATTATTCTATTCTGTCGCAAATTTTAAATACGCCGAGGATTGCCTTTTCTATGGTAAATTTTTCGAAAAATTATTTTTTACGTTCGCAAATTTTAAATACGCCTAGGATTACCTTTTCTATAGTAAATATTTCAAAAAATAATATTTTACTGTCGCAGATTTTAAATACGCCGAAGATTGCCTTTTCTATAGTAAATTTTTCAAAAAATAATTTTTTACTGTCGCAAATTTTAAATACACCGAGTTTGGCCTTTCTATGGTAAATTTTTCAAAAAATAATATTTTACTGTACCAAATTTTAAATACAGCGAGTTTGGCCTTTCTGTAGTAAATTTTTCAAAAATTAATATTTTACTGTCGAAAATTTAAAATACGCTGAAGTTTGCCTTTTCTATAATAAATTTTTCAACAAATTATTTTCTACCGTCGCAAATTTCAAATTCTCCAGGGATTGCCTTTTTTATTGTAAATTTTTCAAAAAATTATTTTTACTGTCGCAAATTTTAAATACGCCGAAGATTGCCTTTTCTATAGTAAATTTTTCAAAGAATTATTCTATTCTGTCGCAAATTTTAAATACGGCGAGAATGACCTTGTCTATAGTAAATTTTTCAAGAAATTATATTTAACTGTGGCAAACTTTAAAAACGCCGAGGATTGCCTTTTCTATAGTAAATTTTTCAAAAAATTACTTTTTACTGTCGCAAATTTTAATTAGGCCGAGGATTGCCTTTTCAATAGTAAATTTTACCGTCGCAAATTTTAAATACGCCGAGGGTTGCCTTTTCTATAGTAAATTTTTCAAAAAATAATTTTTATATTCGCAAATTTTAAATAAACCGAGGATTGCCCTTTCTATAGTAAATTTTTCAAAGAATTATTTTTTAATTTTGCAAATTTTAAATACGCCGAGGATTGCCTTTTCTATAGCAACTTTTTCGAAAAATTATTTTTTACGTTCGCAAATTTTAAATACGCCTAGAATTACCTTTTCTATTGTAAATATTTCAAAAAATAATTTTTAATGTCGCAAGTTTTAAATACGCCGAGGATTGCCTTTTCTATAGAAAATTTTTCAAAAAATAATTTATTACTGTCGCAAATTTTAAATACGCCGAGGATTGCATTTTCTATAGTAAATTTTTCAAAAAATCATTTTTTATTGTCGCAAATTTTAAATGCGCCGAGTATTGTATTTTATGTAGTAAAATTTTTTAAAAATTATTTTTTACTGTCGCAAATTTTAAATACGCCGAGGATTGCCTTTTCTATGGTAAATTTTTCGAAAAATTATTTTTTACGTTCGCAAATTTTAAATACGCCTAGGATTACCTTTTCTATAGTAAATATTTCAAAAAATAATTTTTTACTGTCGCATATTTTAAATACGCCGAAGATTGCCTTTTCTATAGTAAACTTTTCAAAAAATAATTTTTTACTGTCGCAAATTTTAAATACACCGAGTTTGGCATTTCTATGGTAAACTTTTCAAAAAATAATTTTTTACTGTCGCAAATTTTAAATACACCGAGTTTGGCCTTTCTATGGTAAATTTTTCAAAAAATAATATTTTACTGTAGCAAATTTTAAATACAGCGAGTTTGGCCTTTCTGTAGTAAATTTTTCAAAAAATAATATTTTACTGTCGAAAATTTAAAGTACGCCGAAGTTTGCCTTTTCTATAGAAAATTTTTCAACAAATTATTTTCTACCGTCGCAAATTTCAAATTCTCCAGGGATTGCCTTTTTTATTGTAAATTTTTCAAAAAATTATTTTTACTGTCGCAAATTTTAAATACGCCGAGGATTGCCTTTCCTATAGTAAATTTTTCAAAGAATTATTCTTTTCTGTCGCAAATTTTAAATACGGCGAGTATGACCTTGTCTATAGTAAATTTTTCAAGAAATTATATTTAACTGTGGCAAACTTTAAAAACGCCGAGGATTGCCTTTTCTATAGTAAATTTTTCAAAAAATTACTTTTTACTGTCGCAAATTTTAAATAGGCCGAGGATTGCCTTTTCAATAGTAAATTTTACCGTCGCAAATTTTAAATACGCCGAGGGTTGCCTTTTCTATAGTAAATTTTTAAAAAATAATTTTTATATTCGCAAATTTTAAATAAACCGAGGATTGCCCTTTCTATAGTAAATTTTTCAAAGAATTATTTTTTAATTTTGCAAATTTTAAATACGCCGAGGATTGCCTTTTCTATAGCAACTTTTTCGAAAAATTATTTTTTACGTTCGCAAATTTTAAATACGCCTAGAATTACCTTTTCTATTGTAAATATTTCAAAAAATAATTTTTAATGTCGCAAGTTTTAAATAGGCCGAGGATTGCCTATTCTATAGAAAATTTTTCAAAAAATAATTTATTACTGTCGCAAATTTTAAATACGCCGAGGATTGCATTTTCTATAGTAAATTTTTCAAAAAATTACTTTTTACTGTCGCAAATTTTAATTAGGCCGAGGATTGCCTTTTCAATAGTAAATTTTACCGTCGCAAATTTTAAATACGCCGAGGGTTGCCTTTTCTATAGTAAATTTTCCAAAAAATAATTTTGATATTCGCAAATTTTAAATAAACCGAGGATTGCCTTTTCTATAGTAAATTTTTCAAAGAATTATTTTTTAATTTTCCAAATTTTAAATACGCCGAGGATTGCCTTTTCTATAGCAACTTTTTCGAAAAATTATTTTTTACGTTCGCAAATTTTAAATACGCCTAGAATTACCTTTTCTATTGTAAATATTTCAAAAAATAATTTTTAATGTCGCAAGTTTTAAATACGCCGAGGATTGCCTTTTCTATAGAAAATTTTTCAAAAAATAATTTATTACTGTCGCAAATTTTAAATACGCCGAGGATTGCATTTTCTATAATAAATTTTTCAAAAAATCATTTTTTATTGTCGCAAATTTTAAATGCGCCGAGTATTGTATTTTATGTAGTAAAATTTTTTAAAAATTATTTTTTACTGTCGCAAATTTTAAATACGCCGAGGATTGCCTTTTCTATGGTAAATTTTTCGAAAAATTATTTTTTACGTTCGCAAATTTTAAATACGCCTAGGATTACCTTTTCTATAGTAAATATTTCAAAAAATAATGTTTTACTGTCGCATATTTTAAATACGCCGAAGATTGCCTTTTCTATAGTAAACTTTTCAAAAAATAATTTTTTACTGTCGCAAATTTTAAATACACCGAGTTTGGCCTTTCTATGGTAAATTTTTCAAAAAATAATATTTTACTGTAGCAAATTTTAAATACAGCGAGTTTGGCCTTTCTGTAGTAAATTTTTCAAAAAATAATATTTTACTGTCGAAAATTTAAAGTACGCCGAAGTTTGCCTCTTCTATAGAAAATTTTTCAACAAATTATTTTCTACCGTCGCAAATTTCAAATTCTCCAGGGATTGCCTTTTTTATTGTAATTTTTTCAAAAAATTATTTTTACTGTCGCAAATTTTAAATACGCCGAGGATTGCCTTTCCTATAGTAAATTTTTCAAAGAATTATTTTTTACTGTCGCAAATTTCAATTAGGCCGAGGATTGCCTTTTCAATTGTAAATTTTTCAAAAAATAAATTTTACCTTCGCAAATTTTAAATACGCCGAGGGTTGCCTTTTCTATAGTAAATTTTTCAAAATATAAATTTTTACTGTCGCAAATATTAACTACGCCAAGGATTTCCTTCTCTATAGTAAATTTTTCAAAAAATTATTCTTTACTGTCGCAAATTTTAAATACGCCGAGGATTGCAATTTCTATAGTAAATTTTTCATAAAATAATTTTTTACTGTCGCAACTTTTAAATACACCGAGTTTGGCCTTTCCATAGTAAATTTTTCAAAAAATAATATTTTACTGTCGAAAATTTAAAACACGCCGAAGATTGCCTTTTCTATAGTAAATTTTTCAACAAATTATTTTCTACCGTCGCAAATTTTAAATACTCCAGGGATTGCCTCTTTTATTGTAAATTTTTCAAAAAATTAATTTTACTGTCGCAAATTTTAAATACGCCGAGGATTGCCTTTTCTATAGTAAATTGTTCAAAGAATTTTTTTTTACTGTCGCAAATTTTAAATACGCCGAGGATTGCCTTTTCTATTATAATTTTGCAAAAAATTATTTTTTTCTGTCGCAAATTTTAAATACACCGAGTTTGGCCTTTCTATAGTAAATTTTTCAAAAAATAATATTTTACTGTCGAAAATTTAAAACACGCCGAAGTTTGCCTTTTCTATAGTAAATTTTTCAACAAATTATTTTCTACCGTCGCAAATTTTAAATACTCCAGGGATTGCCTTTTTTATTGTAAATTTTTCAAAAAATTAATTTTACTGTCGCAAATTTTAAATACGCCGAGGATTGCCTTTTCTATAGTAAATTTTTCAAAGAATTTTTTTTTACTGGCGCAAATTTTAAATACGCCGAGGATTGCCTTTCCTATAGTAAATTTTTCAAAGAATTATTCTTTTCTGTCGCAAATTTTAAATACGGCGAGTATGACCTTGTCTATAGTAAATTTTTCAAGAAATTATATTTAACTGTGGCAAACTTTAAAAACGCCGAGAATTGCCTTTTCTATAGTAAATTTTTCAAAAAATAATTTTTATATTCGCAAATTTTAAATAAACCGAGGATTGCCTTTTCAATAGTAAATTTTACCGTCGCAAATTTTAAATACGCCGAGGGTTGCCTTTTCTATAGTAAATTTTTCAAAAAATAATTTTTATATTCGCAAATTTTAAATAAACCGAGGATTGCCTTTTCTATAGTAAATTTTTCAAAGAATTATTTTTTAATTTTGCAAATTTTAAATACGCCGAGGGTTGCCTTTTCTATAGTAAATTTTTCAAAAAATAAATTTTTACTGTCGCAAATTTTAAATTCTCCAGGGATTGCCTTTTTTATTGTAAATTTTTCAAAAAATTATTTTTACTGTCGCAAATTTTAAATACGCCGAGGATTGCCTTTTCTATAGAAAATTTTTCAAAGAATTATTCTTTTCTGTCGCAAATTTTAAATACGGCGAGTATGACCTTGTCTATAGTAAATTTTTCAAGAAATTATATTTAACTGTGGCAAACTTTAAAAACGCCGAGAATTGCCTTTTCTATAGTAAATTTTTCAAAAAATAATTTTAAATGTCGCAAATTTTAAATACGCCGAGGATTGCCTTTCCAATAGTAAATTTTACCGTCGCAAATTTTAAATACGCCGAGGGTTGCCTTTTCTATAGTAAATTTTTCAAAGAATTATTTTTTAATTTTGCAAATTTTAAATACGCCGAGGATTGCCTTTTCTATAACAACTTTTTCGAAAAATTATTTTTTACGTTCGCAAATTTTAAATACGCCTAGAATTACCTTTTCTATTGTAAATATTTCAAAAAATAATTTTAAATGTCGCAAATTTTAAATACGCCGAGGATTGCCTTTTCTATAGAAAATTTTTCAAAAAATAATTTATTACTGTCGCAAATTTTAAATACGCCGAGGATTGCATTTTCTATAGTAAATTTTTCAAAAAATCATTTTTTATTGTCGCAAATTTTAAATGCGCCGAGTATTGTATTTTATATAGTAAAATTTTTTAAAAATTATTTTTTACTGTCGCAAATTTTAAATACGCCGAGGATTGCCTTTTCTATGGTAAATTTTTCAAAAAATAAATTTTTACTGTCGCAAATTTTAAATTCTCCAGGGATTGCCTTTTTTATTGTAAATTTTTCAAAAAATTATTTTTACTGTCGCAAATTTTAAATACGCCGAGGATTGCCTTTCCTATAGTAAATTTTTCAAAGAATTATTTTTTACTGTCGCAAATTTCAATTAGGCCGAGGATTGCCTTTTCTATAGTAAATATTTCAAAAAATAATTTTTTACTGGCGCAAATTTTAAATACGCCGAGGATTGCCTTTCCTATAGTAAATTTTTCAAAGAATTATTCTTTTCTGTCGCAAATTTTAAATACGGCGAGTATGACCTTGTCTATAGTAAATTTTTCAAGAAATTATATTTAACTGTGGCAAACTTTAAAAACGCCGAGAATTGCCTTTTCTATAGTAAATTTTTCAAAAAATAATTTTTATATTCGCAAATTTTAAATAAACCGAGGATTGCCTTTCCAATAGTAAATTTTACCGTCGCAAATTTTAAATACGCCGAGGGTTGCCTTTTCTATAGTAAATTTTTCAAAAAATAATTTTTATATTCGCAAATTTTAAATAAACCGAGGATTGCCTTTTCTATAGTAAATTTTTCAAAGAATTATTTTTTAATTTTGCAAATTTTAAGTAAGCCGAGGGTTGCCTTTTCTATAGTAAATTTTTCAAAAAATAAATTTTTACTGTCGCAAATTTTAAATTCTCCAGGGATTGCCTTTTTTATTGTAAATTTTTCAAAAAATTATTTTTACTGTCGCAAATTTTAAACACGCCGAAGATTGCCTTTTCTATAGTAAATTTTTCAAAAAATAATTTTTTACTGTCGCAAATTTTAAATACACCGAGTTTGGCCTTTCTATGGTAAATTTTTCAAAAAATAATATTTTACTGTAGCAAATTTTAAATACAGCGAGTTTGGCCTTTCTGTAGTAAATTTTTCAAAAAATAATATTTTACTGTCGAAAATTTAAAGTACGCCGAAGTTTGCCTTTTCTATAGAAAATTTTTCAACAAATTATTTTCTACCGTCGCAAATTTCAAATTCTCCAGGGATTGCCTTTTTTATTGTAAATTTTTCAAAAAATTATTTTTACTGTCGCAAATTTTAAATACGCCGAGGATTGCCTTTCCTATAGTAAATTTTTCAAAGAATTATTTTTTACTGTCGCAAATTTCAATTAGGCCGAGGATTTGCTTTTCAATTGTAAATTTTTCAAAAAATAAATTTTACCTTCGCAAATTTTAAATACGCCGAGGGTTGCCTTTTCTATAGTAAATTTTTCAAAATATAAATTTTTACTGTCGCAAATGTTAACTACGCCAAGGATTGCCTTCTCTATAGTAAATTTTTCAAAAAATTATTCTTTACTGTCGCAAATTTTAAATACGCCGAGGATTGCACTTTCTATAGTAAATTTTTCATAAAATAATTTTTTACTGTCGCAACTTTTAAATACACCGAGTTTGGCCTTTCCATAGTAAATTTTTCAAAAAATAATATTTTACTGTCGAAAATTTAAAACACGCCGAAGATTGCCTTTTCTATAGTAAATTTTTCAACAAATTATTTTCTACCGTCGCAAATTTTAAATACTCCAGGGATTGCCTTTTTTATTGTAAATTTTTCAAAAAATTAATTTTACTGTCGCAAGTTTTAAATACGCCGAGGATTGCCTTTTCTATAGTAAATTGTTCAAAGAATTTTTTTTTACTGTCGCAAATTTTAAATACGCCGAGGATTGCCTTTTCTATTATAATTTTGCAAAAAATTATTTTTTTCTGTCGCAAATTTTAAATACACCGAGTTTGGCCTTTCTATAGTAAATTTTTCAAAAAATAATATTTTACTGTCGAAAATTTAAAACACGCCGAAGTTTGCCTTTTCTATAGTAAATTTTTCAACAAATTATTTTCTACCGTCGCAAATTTTAAATACTCCAGGGATTGCCTTTTTTATTGTAAATTTTTCAAAAAATTAATTTTACTGTCGCAAATTTTAAATACGCCTAGGATTGCCTTTTCTATAGTAAATTTTTCAAAGAATTTTTTTTTACTGGCGCAAATTTTAAATACGCCGAGGATTGCCTTTCCTATAGTAAATTTTTCAAAGAATTATTCTTTTCTGTCGCAAATTTTAAATACGGCGAGTATGACCTTGTCTATAGTAAATTTTTCAAGAAATTATATTTAACTGTGGCAAACTTTAAAAACGCCGAGAATTGCCTTTTCTATAGTAAATTTTTCAAAAAATAATTTTTATATTCGCAAATTTTAAATAAACCGAGGATTGCCTTTTCAATAGTAAATTTTACCGTCGCAAATTTTAAATACGCCGAGGGTTGCCTTTTCTATAGTAAATTTTTCAAAAAATATTTTTTATATTCGCAAATTTTAAATAAACCGAGGATTGCCTTTTCTATAGTAAATTTTTCAAAGAATTATTTTTTAATTTTGCAAATTTTAAATACGCCGAGGGTTGCCTTTTCTATAGTAAATTTTTCAAAAAATAAATTTTTACTGTCGCAAATTTTAAATTCTCCAGGGATTGCCTTTTTTATTGTAAATTTTTCAAAAAATTATTTTTACTGTCGCAAATTTTAAATACGCCGAGGATTGCCTTTTCTATAGAAAATTTTTCAAAGAATTATTCTTTTCTGTCGCAAATTTTAAATACGGCGAGTATGACCTTGTCTATAGTAAATTTTCCAAGAAATTATATTTAACTGTGGCAAACTTTAAAAACGCCGAGAATTGCCTTTTCTATAGTAAATTTTTCAAAAAATAATTTTTATATTCGCAAATTTTAAATAAACCGAGGATTGCCTTTTCTATAGTAAATTTTTCAAAGAATTATTTTTTAATTTTGCAAATTTTAAATACGCCGAGGATTGCCTTTTCTATAGCAACTTTTTCGAAAAATTATTTTTTACGTTCGCAAATTTTAAATACGCCTAGAATTACCTTTTCTATTGTAAATATTTCAAAAAATAATTTTTAATGTCGCAAATTTTAAATACGCCGAGGATTGCCTTTTCTATAGAAAATTTTTCAAAAAATAATTTATTACTGTCGCAAATTTTAAATACGCCGAGGATTGCATTTTCTATAGTAAATTTTTCAAAAAATCATTTTTTATTGTCGCAAATTTTAAATGCGCCGAGTATTGTATTTTATATAGTAAAATTTTTTAAAAATTATTTTTTACTGTCGCAAATTTTAAATACGCCGAGGATTGCCTTTTCTATGGTAAATTTTTCAAAAAATAAATTTTTACTGTCGCAAATTTTAAATTCTCCAGGGATTGCCTTTTTTATTGTAAATTTTTCAAAAAATTATTTTTACTGTTTCAAATTTTAAATACGCCGAGGATTGCCTTTCCTATAGTAAATTTTTCAAAGAATTATTTTTTACTGTCGCAAATTTCAATTCGGCCGAGGATTGCCTTTTCTATAGTAAATATTTCAAAAAATAATTTTTTACTGGCGCAAATTTTAAATACGCCGAGGATTGCCTTTCCTATAGTAAATTTTTCAAAGAATTATTCTTTTCTGTCGCAAATTTTAAATACGGCGAGTATGACCTTGTCTATAGTAAATTTTTCAAAAAATTATATTTAACTGTGGCAAACTTTAAAAACGCCGAGAATTGCCTTTTCTATAGTAAATTTTTGCCTTTTCAATAATAAATTTTACCGTCACAAATTTTAAATACGCCGAGGGTTGCCTTTTCTATAGTAAATTTTTCAAAAAATAATTTTTATATTCGCAAATTTTAAATAAACCGAGGATTGCCTTTTCTATAGTAAATTTTTCAAAGAATTATTTTTTAATTTTGCAAATTTTAAATACGCCGAGGGTTGCCTTTTCTATAGTAAATTTTTCAAAAAATAAATTTTTACTGTCGCAAATTTTAAATACTCCAGGGATTGCCTTTTTTATTGTAAATTTTTCAAAAAATTATTTTTACTGTCGCAAATTTTAAACACGCCGAAGATTGCCTTTTCTATAGTAAATTTTTCAAAAAATAATTTTTTACTGTCGCAAATTTTAAATACACCGAGTTTGGCCTTTCTATGGTAAATTTTTCAAAAAATAATATTTTACTGTAGCAAATTTTAAATACAGCGAGTTTGGCCTTTCTGTAGTAAATTTTTTCAAAAAACAATTTTTTACTGTCGCAAATTTTAAATACAGCGAGTTTGGCCTTTCTATAGTAAATTTTTCAAAAAATAATATTTTACTGTCGAAAATTTAAAATACGCCGAAGATTGCCTTTTCTATAGTATATTTTTCAACAAATTATTTTCTACCGTCGCCAATTTCAAATACTCCAGGGATTGCCTTTTTTATTGTAAATTTTTCAAAAAACTACTTTTACTGTCGCAAATTTTAAATACGCCGAGGATTGCCTTTCCTATAGTAAATTTTTCAAAGAATTATTTTCTACCGTCGCAAATATGAAATACGCCAGGGATTGCCTTTTCTATAGTAAATTTTTCGAAAAATTATTTTTTACGTTCGCAAATTTTAAATACGCCTAGGATTACCTTTTCTATTGTAAATATTTCAAAAAATAGTTTTGAATGCGCCGAGAATTGCATTTTCTATAGTAAATTTTTTAAAAAATTACTTTTTACTGACGCAAATTTTAAATACGCCGAGGATTGCCTTTTCTATAGTAAATTTTTCGAAAAATTATTTTTTACGTTCGCAAATTTTAAATACGCCTAGGATTACCTTTTCTATAGTAAATATTTCAAAAAATAATTTTTTACTGTCGCAAATTTTAAATACGCCGAGGATTGCCTTTTCTATAGTAAATTTTTCAAATAATAATTTTTTACTGTCGCAAATTTTAAATACACCGAGTTTGGCCTTTCTATAGTAAATTTTTCAAAAAATAATATTTTACTGTCGCAAGTTTTAAATACACCGAGTTTGGCCTTTCTATAGTAAATTTTTCAACAAATTATTTTCTACCGTCGCAAATTTTAAATACGCCAGGGATTGCCTTTTCTATTGTAAATTTTTCCAAAAAATTTTTTTACTTCCGCAAAATTTAAATACGGCGAGTATGGCCTTTTCTATAGTAAATTTTCAAAAAATTATTTTTAACTGTCGCAAATTTTAAAAACGCCGAGGATTGTTCTCTAGCAAATTTTCCAACAAATTATTTTCTACCCTCTCCAGTTTCAAATTCTCCAGGGATTGCCTTTTTTATTGTAAATTTTTCAAAAAATTATTTTTACTGTCGCAAATTTTAAATACGCCGAGGATTGCCTTTCCTATAGTAAATTTTTCAAAGAATTATTTTTTACTGTCGCAAATTTCAATTAGGCCGAGGATTGCCTTTTCTATAGTAAATATTTCAAAAAATAATTTTTTACTGTCGCAAATTTTAAATACGCCGAAGATTGCCTTTTCTATAGTAAATTTTTCAAAAAATAATTTTTTACTGTCGCAAATTTTAAATACACCGAGTTTGGCCTTTCTATGGTAAATTTTTCAAAAAATAATATTTTACTGTAGCAAATTTTTAATACAGCGAGTTTGGCCTTTTCTATAGTAACTTTTTCAAAAAATAATATTTTACTGTCGAAAATTTAAAATACGCCGAAGTTTGCCTTTTCTGTAGTAAATTTTTCAACAAATTATTTTCTACCGTCGCAAATTTCAAATTCTCTAGGGATTGCCTTTTTTATTGTAAATTTTTCAAAAAATTATTTTGACTGTCGCAAATTTTAAATACGCCGAGGATTGCCTTTCCTATAGTAAATTTTTCAAAGAATTATTCTTTTCTGTCGCAAATTTTAAATACGGCGTGTATGACCTTGTCTATAGTAAATTTTTCAAGAAATTATAATTAACTGTGGCAAACTTTAAAAACGCCGAGGATTGCCTTTTCTATAGTAAATTTTTCAAAAAATTACTTTTTACTGTCGCAAATTTTAATTAGGCCGAGGATTGCCTTTTCAATAGTAAATTTTACCGTCGCAAATTTTAAATACGCCGAGGGTTGCCTTTTCTATAGTAAATTTTCCAAAAAATAATTTTTATATTCGCAAATTTTAAATAAACCGAGGATTGCCTTTTCTATAGTAAATTTTTCAAAGAATTATTTTTTACTTTTGCAAATTTTAAATACGCCGAGGATTGCCTTTTCTATAGCAACTTTTTCGAAAAATTATAATTTACGTTCGCAAATTTTAAATACGCCTAGAATTACCTTTTCTATTGTAAATATTTCAAAAAATAATTTTTAATGTCGCAAATTTTAAATACGCCGAGGATTGCCTTTTCTATAGAAAATTTTTCAAAAAATAATTTATTACTGTCGCAAATTTTAAATACGCCGAGGATCGCATTTTCTATTGTAAATTTTTCAAAAAATTATTTTTACTGTCGCAAATTTTAAATACGCCGAGGATTGCCTTTCCTATAGTAAATTTTTCAAAGAATTATTCTTTTCTGTCGCAAATTTTAAATACGGCGTGTATGACCTTGTCTATAGTAAATTTTTCAAGAAATTATAATTAACTGTGGCAAACTTTAAAAACGCCGAGGATTGCCTTTTCTATAGTAAATTTTTCAAAAAATTACTTTTTACTGTCGCAAATTTTAATTAGGCCGAGGATTGCCTTTTCAATAGTAAATTTTACCGTCGCAAATTTTAAATACGCCGAGGGTTGCCTTTTCTATAGTAAATTTTCCAAAAAATAATTTTTATATTCGCAAATTTTAAATAAACCGAGGATTGCCTTTTCTATAGTAAATTTTTCAAAGAATTATTTTTTACTTTTGCAAATTTTAAATACGCCGAGGATTGCCTTTTCTATAGCAACTTTTTCGAAAAATTATAATTTACGTTCGCAAATTTTAAATACGCCTAGGATTACCTTTTCTATTGTAAATATTTCAAACAATATTTTTTACTGTTGCAAATTTTAAATACGCCGAGGATTGCCTTTTCTATAGTGAATTTTTCAAAAAATAATATTTTACTGTCGAAAATTTAAAACACGCCGAAGTTTGCCTTTTCTATAGTAAATTTTTCAACAAATTATTTTCTACCGTCGCAAATTTTAAATACTCCAGGGATTGCCTTTTTTATTGTAAATTTTTCAAAAAATTAATTTTACTGTCGCAAATTTTAAATACGCCTAGGATTGCCTTTTCTATAGTAAATTTTTCAAAGAATTTTTTTTTACTGGCGCAAATTTTAAATACGCCGAGGATTGCCTTTCATATAGTAAATTTTTCAAAGAATTATTCTTTTCTGTCGCAAATTTTAAATACGGCGAGTATGACCTTGTCTATAGTAAATTTTTCAAGAAATTATATTTAACTGTGGCAAACTTTAAAAACGCCGAGAATTGCCTTTTCTATAGTAAATTTTTCAAAAAATAATTTTTATATTCGCAAATTTTAAATAAACCGAGGATTGCCTTTTCAATAGTAAATTTTACCGTCGCAAATTTTACATACGCCGAGGGTTGCCTTTTCTATAGTAAATTTTCCAAAAAATAATTTTTATATTCGCAAATTTTAAATAAACCGAGGATTGCCTTTTCTATAGTAAATTTTTCAAAGAATTATTTTTTACTTTTGCAAATTTTAAATACGCCGAGGATTGCCTTTTCTATAGCAACTTTTTCGAAAAATTATAATTTACGTTCGCAAATTTTAAATACGCCTAGGATTACCTTTTCTATTGTAAATATTTCAAACAATATTTTTTACTGTTGCAAATTTTAAATACGCCGAGGATTGCCTTTTCTATAGTGAATTTTTCAAAAAATAATATTTTACTGTCGAAAATTTAAAACACGCCGAAGTTTGCCTTTTCTATAGTAAATTTTTCAACAAATTATTTTCTACCGTCGCAAATTTTAAATACTCCAGGGATTGCCTTTTTTATTGTAAATTTTTCAAAAAATTAATTTTACTGTCGCAAATTTTAAATACGCCTAGGATTGCCTTTTCTATAGTAAATTTTTCAAAGAATTTTTTTTTACTGGCGCAAATTTTAAATACGCCGAGGATTGCCTTTCATATAGTAAATTTTTCAAAGAATTATTCTTTTCTGTCGCAAATTTTAAATACGGCGAGTATGACCTTGTCTATAGTAAATTTTTCAAGAAATTATATTTAACTGTGGCAAACTTTAAAAACGCCGAGAATTGCCTTTTCTATAGTAAATTTTTCAAAAAATAATTTTTATATTCGCAAATTTTAAATAAACCGAGGATTGCCTTTTCTATAGTAAATTTTTCAAAGAATTATTTTTTAATTTTGCAAATTTTAAATACGCCGAGGATTGCCTTTTCTATAGCAACTTTTTCGAAAAATTATTTTTTACGTTCGCAAATTTTAAATACGCCTAGAATTACCTTTTCTATTGTAAATATTTCAAAAAATAATTTTTAATGTCGCAAATTTTAAATACGCCGAGGATTGCCTTTTCTATAGAAAATTTTTCAAAAAATAATTTATTACTGTCGCAAATTTTAAATACGCCGAGGATTGCATTTTCTATAGTAAATTTTTCAAAAAATCATTTTTTATTGTCGCAAATTTTAAATGCGCCGAGTATTGTATTTTATATAGTAAAATTTTTTAAAAATTATTTTTTACTGTCGCAAATTTTAAATACGCCGAGGATTGCCTTTTCTATGGTAAATTTTTCAAAAAATAAATTTTTACTGTCGCAAATTTTAAATTCTCCAGGGATTGCCTTTTTTATTGTAAATTTTTCAAAAAATTATTTTTACTGTTTCAAATTTTAAATACGCCGAGGATTGCCTTTCCTATAGTAAATTTTTCAAAGAATTATTTTTTACTGTCGCAAATTTCAATTCGGCCGAGGATTGCCTTTTCTATAGTAAATATTTCAAAAAATAATTTTTTACTGGCGCAAATTTTAAATACGCCGAGGATTGCCTTTCCTATAGTAAATTTTTCAAAGAATTATTCTTTTCTGTCGCAAATTTTAAATACGGCGAGTATGACCTTGTCTATAGTAAATTTTTCAAAAAATTATATTTAACTGTGGCAAACTTTAAAAACGCCGAGAATTGCCTTTTCTATAGTAAATTTTTGCCTTTTCAATAATAAATTTTACCGTCACAAATTTTAAATACGCCGAGGGTTGCCTTTTCTATAGTAAATTTTTCAAAAAATAATTTTTATATTCGCAAATTTTAAATAAACCGAGGATTGCCTTTTCTATAGTAAATTTTTCAAAGAATTATTTTTTAATTTTGCAAATTTTAAATACGCCGAGGGTTGCCTTTTCTATAGTAAATTTTTCAAAAAATAAATTTTTACTGTCGCAAATTTTAAATACTCCAGGGATTGCCTTTTTTATTGTAAATTTTTCAAAAAATTATTTTTACTGTCGCAAATTTTAAACACGCCGAAGATTGCCTTTTCTATAGTAAATTTTTCAAAAAATAATTTTTTACTGTCGCAAATTTTAAATACACCGAGTTTGGCCTTTCTATGGTAAATTTTTCAAAAAATAATATTTTACTGTAGCAAATTTTAAATACAGCGAGTTTGGCCTTTCTGTAGTAAATTTTTTCAAAAAATAATTTTTTACTGTCGCAAATTTTAAATACAGCGAGTTTGGCCTTTCTATAGTAAATTTTTCAAAAAATAATACTTTACTGTCGAAAATTTAAAATACGCCGAAGATTGCCTTTTCTATAGTATATTTTTCAACAAATTATTTTCTACCGTCGCCAATTTCAAATACTCCAGGGATTGCCTTTTTTATTGTAAATTTTTCAAAAAACTACTTTTACTGTCGCAAATTTTAAATACGCCGAGGATTGCCTTTCCTATAGTAAATTTTTCAAAGAATTATTTTCTACCGTCGCAAATATGAAATACGCCAGGGATTGCCTTTTCTATAGTAAATTTTTCGAAAAATTATTTTTTACGTTCGCAAATTTTAAATACGCCTAGGATTACCTTTTCTATTGTAAATATTTCAAAAAATAGTTTTGAATGCGCCGAGAATTGCATTTTCTATAGTAAATTTTTTAAAAAATTACTTTTTACTGACGCAAATTTTAAATACGCCGAGGATTGCCTTTTCTATAGTAAATTTTTCGAAAAATTATTTTTTACGTTCGCAAATTTTAAATACGCCTAGGATTACCTTTTCTATAGTAAATATTTCAAAAAATAATTTTTTACTGTCGCAAATTTTAAATACGCCGAGGATTGCCTTTTCTATAGTAAATTTTTCAAATAATAATTTTTTACTGTCGCAAATTTTAAATACACCGAGTTTGGCCTTTCTATAGTAAATTTTTCAAAAAATAATATTTTACTGTCGCAAGTTTTAAATACACCGAGTTTGGCCTTTCTATAGTAAATTTTTCAACAAATTATTTTCTACCGTCGCAAATTTTAAATACGCCAGGGATTGCCTTTTCTATTGTAAATTTTTCCAAAAAATTTTTTTACTTCCGCAAAATTTAAATACGGCGAGTATGGCCTTTTCTATAGTAAATTTTCAAAAAATTATTTTTAACTGTCGCAAATTTTAAAAACGCCGAGGATTGTTCTCTAGCAAATTTTCCAACAAATTATTTTCTACCCTCTCCAGTTTCAAATTCTCCAGGGATTGCCTTTTTTATTGTAAATTTTTCAAAAAATTATTTTTACTGTCGCAAATTTTAAATACGCCGAGGATTGCCTTTCCTATAGTAAATTTTTCAAAGAATTATTTTTTACTGTCGCAAATTTCAATTAGGCCGAGGATTGCCTTTTCTATAGTAAATATTTCAAAAAATAATTTTTTACTGTCGCAAATTTTAAATACGCCGAAGATTGCCTTTTCTATAGTAAATTTTTCAAAAAATAATTTTTTACTGTCGCAAATTTTAAATACACCGAGTTTGGCCTTTCTATGGTAAATTTTTCAAAAAATAATATTTTACTGTAGCAAATTTTTAATACAGCGAGTTTGGCCTTTTCTATAGTAACTTTTTCAAAAAATAATATTTTACTGTCGAAAATTTAAAATACGCCGAAGTTTGCCTTTTCTGTAGTAAATTTTTCAACAAATTATTTTCTACCGTCGCAAATTTCAAATTCTCTAGGGATTGCCTTTTTTATTGTAAATTTTTCAAAAAATTATTTTTACTGTCGCAAATTTTAAATACGCCGAGCATTGCCTTTCCTATAGTAAATTTTTCAAAGAATTATTCTTTTCTGTCGCAAATTTTAAATACGGCGTGTATGACCTTGTCTATAGTAAATTTTTCAAGAAATTATAATTAACTGTGGCAAACTTTAAAAACGCCGAGGATTGCCTTTTCTATAGTAAATTTTTCAAAAAATTACTTTTTACTGTCGCAAATTTTAATTAGGCCGAGGATTGCCTTTTCAATAGTAAATTTTACCGTCGCAAATTTTAAATACGCCGAGGGTTGCCTTTTCTATAGTAAATTTTCCAAAAAATAATTTTTATATTCGCAAATTTTAAATAAACCGAGGATTGCCTTTTCTATAGTAAATTTTTCAAAGAATTATTTTTTACTTTTGCAAATTTTAAATACGCCGAGGATTGCCTTTTCTATAGCAACTTTTTCGAAAAATTATAATTTACGTTCGCAAATTTTAAATACGCCTAGAATTACCTTTTCTATTGTAAATATTTCAAAAAATAATTTTTAATGTCGCAAATTTTAAATACGCCGAGGATTGCCTTTTCTATAGAAAATTTTTCAAAAAATAATTTATTACTGTCGCAAATTTTAAATACGCCGAGGATCGCATTTTCTATTGTAAATTTTTCAAAAAATTATTTTTACTGTCGCAAATTTTAAATACGCCGAGGATTGCCTTTCCTATAGTAAATTTTTCAAAGAATTATTCTTTTCTGTCGCAAATTTTAAATACGGCGTGTATGACCTTGTCTATAGTAAATTTTTCAAGAAATTATAATTAACTGTGGCAAACTTTAAAAACGCCGAGGATTGCCTTTTCTATAGTAAATTTTTCAAAAAATTACTTTTTACTGTCGCAAATTTTAATTAGGCCGAGGATTGCCTTTTCAATAGTAAATTTTACCGTCGCAAATTTTAAATACGCCGAGGGTTGCCTTTTCTATAGTAAATTTTCCAAAAAATAATTTTTATATTCGCAAATTTTAAATAAACCGAGGATTGCCTTTTCTATAGTAAATTTTTCAAAGAATTATTTTTTACTTTTGCAAATTTTAAATACGCCGAGGATTGCCTTTTCTATAGCAACTTTTTCGAAAAATTATAATTTACGTTCGCAAATTTTAAATACGCCTAGGATTACCTTTTCTATTGTAAATATTTCAAAAAATATTTTTTACTGTCGCAAATTTTAAATACGCCGAGGATTGCCTTTTCTATAGAAAATTTTTCAAAAAATAATTTATTACTGTCACAAATTTTAAATACGCCGAGGATTTCATTTTCTATAGTAAATTTTTCAAAAAATAATTTTTAATTGTCGCAAATTTTAAATGCGCCGAGAATTGTATTTTCTGTAGTAAAATTTTTTAAAAATTATGTTTTACTGTCGCAAATTTTAAATACGCCGAGGAATGCCTTTTCTATAGTAAATTTTTCGAAAAATTATTTTTTACGTTCGCAAATTTTGAATACGCCTAGGATTACCTTTTCTATAGTAAATATTTCAAAAAGTAATTTTTTACTGTCGCAAATTTTAAATACGCCGAAGATTGCCTTTTCTATAGTAAATTTTTCAAAAAATAATTTTTTACTGTCGCAAATTTTAAATACACCGAGTTTGGCTTTTCTATGGTAAATTTTTCAAAAAATAATATTTTACTGTAGCAAATTTTACATACAGCGACTTTGGCCTTTCTGTAGTAAATTTTTCAAAAAATAATATTTTACTGTCGAAAATTTAAAATACGCTGAAGTTTGCCTTTTCTATAGTAAATTTTTCAACAAATTATTTTCTACCGTCGCAAATTTCAAATTCTCCAGGGATTGCCTTTTTTATTGTAAATTTTTCAAAAAATTATTTTTACTGTCGGAAATTTTAATTACGCCGAGGATTGCCTTTCCTATAGTAAATTTTTCAAAGAATTATTTTTTACTGTCGCAAATTTCAATTAGGCCGAGGATTGCCTTTTCAATTGTAAATTTTTCAAAAAATAAATTTTACCGTCGCAAATTTTAAATACGCCGAGGGTTGCCTTTTCTATAGTAAATTTTTCAAAAAATAAATTTTTACTGTCGCAAATTTCAAATTCTCCAGTGATTGCCTTTTTTATTGTAAATTTTTCAAAAAATTATTTTTACTGTCGCAAATTTTAAATACGCCGAGGATTGCCTTTCCTATAGAAAATTTTTCAAAGAATTATTTATTACTGTCGCAAATTTCAATTAGGCCGAAGATTGCCTTTTCTATAGTAAATATTTCAAAAAATAATTTTTTACTGTCGCAAATTTTAAATACGCCGAAGATTGCCTTTTCTATAGTAAATTTTCCAAAAAATAGTATTTTACTGTAGCAAATTTTAAATACAGCGAGTTTGGCCTTTCTGTAGTAAATTTTTCAAAAAATAATATTTTACTGTCGAAAATTTAAAATACGCCGAAGTTTGCCTTTTCTATAGTAAATTTTTCAACAAATTATTTTCTACCGTCGCAAATTTCAAATTCTCCAGGCATGGCCTTTTTTATTGTAAATTTTTCAAAAAATTATTTTTACTGTCGCAAATTTTAAATACGCCGAGGATTGCCTTTCCTATAGGAAATTTTTCAAAGAATTATTCTTTTCTGCCGCAAATTTTAAATACGGCGAGTATGACCTTGTCTATAGTAAATTTTTCAAGAAATTATATTTAACTGTGGCAAACTTTAAAAACGCCGAGGATTGCCTTTTCTATAGTAAATTTTTCAAAAAATTACTTTTTACTGTCGCAAATTTTAATTAGGCCGAGGATTGCCTTTTCAATAGTAAATTTTACCGTCGCAAATTTTAAATACGCCGAGGGTTGCATTTTCTATAGTAAATTTTTCAAAAAATAATTTTTATATTCGCAAATTATAAATAAACCGAGGATTGCCTCTTCTATAGTAAATTTTTCAAAGAATTATTTTTTACTTTTCCAAATTTTAAATACGCCGAGGATTGCCTTTTCTATAGCAACTTTTTCGAAAAATTATTTTTTACGTTCGCAAATTTTAAATACCCCTAGAATTACCTTTTCTATTGTAAATATTTCAAAAAATAATTTTTAATGTCGCAAATTTTAAATACGCCGAGGATTGCCTTTTCTATAGAAAATTTTTCAAAAAATAATTTATTACTGCCACAAATTTTAAATACGCCGAGGATTGCATTTTCTATAGTAAATTTTTCAAAAAATAATTTTTTATTGTCGCAAATTTTAAATGCGCCGAGTATTGTATTTTCTATAGTAAAATTGTTTAAAAATTATTTTTTTACTGTCGCAAATTTTAAATACGCCGAGGAATGCCTTATCTATAGTAAATTTTTCGAAAAATTATTTTTTACGTTCGCAAATTTTAAATACGCCTAGGATTACCTTTTCTATAGTAAATATTTCAAAAAATAATTTTTTACTATCGCAAATTTTAAATACGCCGAAGTTTGCCTTTTCTATAGTAAATTTTTCAAAAAATAATTTTTTACTGTCGCAAATTTTAAATACACCGAGTTTGGCCTTTCTATGGTAAATTTTTCAAAAAAATAATATTTTACTGTAGCAAATTTTAAATACAGCGACTTTGGCCATTCTGTAGTAAATTTTTCACAAAATAATATTTTACTGTCGAAAATTTAAAATACGCCGAAGTTTGCCTTTTCTATAGTAAATTTTTCAACAAATTATTTTCTACCGTCGCAAATTTCAAATTCTCCAGGGATTGCCTTTTTTATTGTAAATTTTTCAAAAAATAATTTTTACTGTCGCAAATTTTAAATACGCCGAGGATTGCCTTTCCTATAGTAAATTTTAGAAAGAATTATTTTTTACTGTCGAAAGTTTCAATAAGGCCGAGGATTACCTTTTCAATTGTAAATTTTTCAAAAAATAAATTTTACCGTCGCAAATTTTAAATACGCCGAGGGTTGCCTTTTCTATAGTAAATTTTTCAAAAAATAAATTTTTACTGTCGCAAATTTCAAATTCTCCAGGGATTGCCTTTTTTATTGTAAATTTTTCAAAAAATTATTTTTACTGTCGCAAATTTTAAATACGCCGAGGATTGCCTTTCCTATAGTAAATTTTTCAAAGAATTATTTTTTACTGTCGCAAATTTCAATTAGGCCGAGGATTGCCTTTTCTATAGTAAACATTTCAAAAAATAATTTTTTACTGTCGCAAATTTTAAATACGCCGAAGATTGACATTTCTATAGTAAATTTTTAAAAAATAATTTTTTACTGTCGCAAATTTGAAATACACAGAGTTTGGCCTTTCTATGGTAAATTTTTCAAAAAATAATATTTTACTGTAGCAAATTTTAAATACAGCGAGTTTGGCCTTTCTGTAGTAAGTTTTTCAAAAAATAATATTTTACTGTCGAAAATTTAAAATACGCCGAAGTTTGCCTTTTCTATAGTAAATTTTTCAACAAATTATTTTCTACCGTCGCAAATTTCAAATTCTCCAGGGATTGCCTTTTTTATTGTAAATTTTTCAAAAAATTATTTTTACTGTCGCAAATTTTAAATACGCCGAGGATTGCCTTTCCTATAGTAAATTTTTCAAAGAATTATTCTTTTCTGTCGCAAATTTTAAATACGGCGAGTATGGCCTTGTCTATAGTAAATTTTTCAAGAAATTATATTTAAATGTGGCAAACTTTAAAAACGCCGAGGATTGCCATTTCTATAGTAAATTTTTCAAAAAATTACTTTTTACTGTCGCAAATTTTAATTAGGCCGAGGATTGCCTTTTCAATAGTAAATTTTACCGTCGCAAATTTTAAATACGCCGAGGGTTGCCTTTTCTATAGTACATTTTTCAAAAAATAATTTTTATATTCGCAAATTTTAAATAAACCGAGGATTGCCTTTTCTATAGTAAATTTTTCAAAGAATTATTTTTTACTTTTGCAAATTTTAAATACGCCGAGGATTGCATTTTCTATAGCAACTTTTTCGAAAAATTATTATTTACGTTCGCAAATTTTAAATACGCCTAGAATTACCTTTTCTATTGTAAATATTTCAAAAAATAATTTTTAATGTCGCAAATTTTAAATACGCCGAGGATTGCCTTTTCTATAGAAAATTTTTCAAAAAATAATTTATTACTGTCACAAATTTTAAATACGCCGAGAACTGCATTTTCTATAGTAAATTTTTCAAAAAATAATTTTTTTTGTCGCAAATTTTAAATGCGCCGAGTATTGTATTTTCTATAGTAAAATTTTTTAAAAATTATTTTTTACTGTCGCAAATTTTAAATACGCCGAGGAATGCCTTTTCTATAGTAAATTTTTCGAAAAATTATTTTTTATGTTCGCAAATTTTAAATACGCCTAGGATTACCTTTTCTATAGTAAATATTTCAAAAAATAATTTTTTACTGTCGCAAATTTTAAATACCCCGAAGATTGCCTTTTCTATAGTAAATTTTTCAAAAAATAATTTTTTACTGTCGCAAATTTTAAATACACCGAGTTTGGCCTTTCTATGGTAAATTTTTCAAAAAATAATATTTCACTGTAGCACATTTTAAATACAGCGACTTTGGCCTTTCTGTAGTAAATTTTTCAAAAAATAATATTTTACTGTCGAAAATTTAAAATACGCCGAAGTTTGCCTTTTCTGTAGTAAATTTTTCAACAAATTATTTTCTACCGTCGAAAATTTCAAATTCTCCAGGGATTGCCTTTTTTATTGTAAATTTTTCAAAAAATTATTTTTACTGTCGCAAATTTTAAATACGCCGAGGATTGCCTTTCCTATAGTAAATTTTTCAAAGAATTATTTTTTACTGTCGCAAAATTTAAATACGCCGAAGATTGCCTTTTCTATAGTAAATTTTTCAAAAAATAATTTTTTACTGTCGAAAATTTAAAATACGCCGAAGTTTGCCTTTTCTATATTAAATTTTTCAACAAATTATTTTCTACCGTCGCAAATTTAAAATTCTCCAGGGATTGCCTTTTTTATTGTAAATTTTTCAAAAAATTATTTTTACTGTCGCAAATTTTAAATACGCCGAAGATTGCCTTTCCTATAGTAAATTTTTCAAAGAATTATTTTTTACTGTCGCAAATTTCAATTAGGCCGAGGATAGCCTTTTCAATTGTAAATTTTTCAAAAAATAAATTTTACCGTCGCAAATTTTAAATACGCCGAGGGTTGCCTTTTCTATAGTAAATTTTTCAAAAAATAAATTTTTACTGTCGCAAATTTCAAATTCTCCAGGGATTGCCCTTTTTATTGTAAATTTTTCAAAAAATTATTTTTACTGTCGCAAATTTTAAATACGCCGAGGATTGCCTTTCCTATAGTAAATTTTTCAAAGAATTATTTTTTACTGTCGCAAATTTCAATTAGGCCGAGGATTGCCTTTTCTATAGTAAATATTTCAAAAAATAATTTCTTACTGTCGCAAATTTTAAATACGCCGAAGATTGCCTTTTCTATAGTAAATTTTTCAAAAAATAATTTTTCACTGTCGCGAATTTTAAATAGACCGAGTTTGGCCTTTCTATGGTAAATTTTTCAAAAAATAATATTTTACTGTAGCAAATTTTAAATACAGCGAGTTTGGCCTTTCTGTAGTAAATTTTTCAAAAAATAATATTTTACTGTCGAAAATTTAAAATACGCCGAAATTTGCCTTTTCTATAGTAAATTTTTCAACAAATTATTTTCTACCATCGCAAATTTCAAATTCTTCAGGGATGATTGCCTTTTTTATTGTAAATTTTTCAAAAAATTATTTTTACTGTCGCAAATTTTAAATACGCCGAAGATTGCCTTTTCTATAGTAAATTTTTCAAAAAATAATTTTTTACTGTCGCAAATTTTAAATACACCGAGTTTGGCCTTTCTATGGTAAATTTTTCAAAAAATAATATTTTACTGTAACAAATTTTAAATACAGCGAGTTTGGCCTTTCTGTAGTAAATTTTGAAAAAAATAATATTTTACTGTCGAAAATTTAAAATACGCCGAAGTTTGCCTTTCCTATAGTAAATTTTTCAAAGAATTATTCTTTTCTGTCGCAAATTTTAAATACGGCGAGTATGACCTTGTCTATAGTAAATTTTTCAAGAAATTATATTTAACTGTGGCAAACTTTAAAAACGCCGAGGATTGCCTTTTCTATAGTAAATTTTTCAAAAAATTACTTTTTACTGTCGCAAATTTTAATTAGGCCGAGGATTGCCTTTTCAATAGTAAATTTTACCGTCGCAAATTTTAAATACGCCGAGGGTTGCCTTTTCTATAGTAAATTTTTCAAAAAATAATTTTTATATTCGCAAATTTTAAATAAACCGAGGATTGCCTTTTCTATAGTAAATTTTTCAAAGAATTATTTTTTATTTTGCAAATTTTAAATACGCCGAGGATTGCCTTTTCTATAGTAAATTTTTCAAAAAATTACTTTTTACTGTCGCAAATTTTAATTAGGCCGAGGATTGCCTTTTCAATAGTAAATTTTACCGTCGCAAATTTTAAATACGCCGAGGGTTGCCTTTTCTATAGTAAATTTTCCAAAAAATAATTTTTATATTCGCAAATTTTAAATAAACCGAGGATTGCCTTTTCTATAGTAAATTTGTCAAAGAATTATTTTTTACTTTTGCAAATTTTAAATACGCCGAGGATTGCCTTTTCTATAGCAACTTTTTCGAAAAATTATAATTTACGTTCGCAAATTTTAAATACGCCTAGAATTACCTTTTCTATTTTAAATATTTCAAAAAATAATTTTTAATGTCGCAAATTTTAAATACGCCGAGGATTGCCTTTTCTATAGAAAATTTTTCAAAAAATAATTTATTACTGTCGCAAATTTTAAATACGCCGAGGATCGCATTTTCTATAGTAAATTTTTCAAAAAATAATTTTTTATTGTCGCAAATTTTAAATGCGCCGAGTATTGTATTTTCTATAGTAAAATTTTTTAAAAATTATTTTTTTACTGTCGCAAATTTTAAATACGCCGAGGAATGCCTTTTCTATAGTAAATTTTTCGAAAAATTATTTTTTACGTTCGCAAATTTTAAATACGCCTAGGATTACCTTTTTTATAGTAAACATTTCAAAAAATAATTTTTTACTGTCGCAAATTTTAAATACGCCGAAGATTGACATTTCTATAGTAAATTTTTAAAAAATAATTTTTTACTGTCGCAAATTTTAAATACACCGAGTTTGGCCTTTCTATGGTAAATTTTTCAAAAAATAATATTTTACTGTAGCAAATTTTAAATACAGCGAGTTTGGCCTTTCTGTAGTAAATTTTTCAAAAAATAATATTTTACTGTCGAAAATTTAAAATACGCCGAAGTTTGCCTTTTCTATAGTAAATTTTTCAACAAATTATTTTCTACCGTCGCAAATTTCAAATTCTCCAGGGATTGCCTTTTTTATTGTAAATTTTTCAAAAAATAATTTTTACTGTCGCAAATTTTAAATACGCCGAGGATTGCCTTGCCTATAGTAAATTTTTCAAAGAATTATTTTTTACTGTCGAAAATTTCAACTAGGCCGAAGATTACCATTTCAATTGTAAATTTTTCAAAAAATAAATTTTACCGTCGCAAATTTTAAATACGCCGAGGGTTGCCTTTTCTATAGTAAATTTTTCAAAAAATAAATTTTTACTGTCGCAAATTTCAAATTCTCCAGGGATTGCCTTTTTTATTGTAAATATTTCAAAAAATAATTTTTAATGTCGCAAATTTTAAATACGCCGAGGATTGCCTTTTCTATAGAAAATTTTTCAAAAAATAATTTATTACTGTCGCAAATTTTAAATACGCCGAGGATCGCATTTTCTATAGTAAATTTTTCAAAAAATAATTTTTCACTGTCGCGAATTTTAAATAGACCGAGTTTGGCCTTTCTATGGTAAATTTTTCAAAAAATAGTATTTTACTGTAGCAAATTTTAAATACAGCGAGTTTGGCCTTTCTGTAGTAAATCTTGAAAAAAAATAATATTTTACTGTCGAAAATTTAAAATACGCCGAAGTTTGCCTTTCCTATAGTAAATTTTTCAAAGAATTATTCTTTTCTGTCGCAAATTTTAAATACGCCGAGGATTGCCTTTCCTATAGTAAATTTTTCAAAGAATTATTTTTTACTGTCGCAAAATTTAAATACGCCGAAGATTGCCTTTTCTATAGTAAATTTTTCAAAAAATAATTTTTTACTGTCGAAAATTTAAAATACGCCGAAGTTTGCCTTTTCTATATTAAATTTTTCAACAAATTATTTTCTACCGTCGCAAATTTAAAATTCTCCAGGGATTGCCTTTTTTATTGTAAATTTTTCAAAAAATTATTTTTACTGTCGCAAATTTTAAATACGCCGAGGATTGCCTTTCCTATAGTAAATTTTTCAAAGAATTATTTTTTACTGTCGCAAATTTCAATTAGGCCGAGGATTGCCTTTTCAATTGTAAATTTTTCAAAAAATAAATTTTACCGTCGCAAATTTTAAATACGCCGAGGGTTGCCTTTTCTATAGTAAATTTTTCAAAAAATAAATTTTTACTGTCGCAAATTTCAAATTCTCCAGGGATTGCCTTTTTTATTGTAAATTTTTCAAAAAATTATTTTTACTGTCGCAAATTTTAAATACGCCGAGGATTGCCTTTCCTATAGTAAATTTTTCAAAGAATTATTTTTTACTGTCGCAAATTTCAATTAGGCCGAGGATTGCCTTTTCTATAGTAAATATTTCAAAAAATAATTTCTTACTGTCGCAAATTTTAAATACGCCGAAGATTGCCTTTTCTATAGTAAATTTTTCAAAAAATAATTTTTCACTGTCGCGAATTTTAAATAGACCGAGTTTGGCCTTTCTATGGTAAATTTTTCAAAAAATAATATTTTACTGTCGAAAATTTAAAATACGCCGAAGTTTGCCTTTTCTATAGTAAATTTTTCAACAAATTATTTTCTACCATCGCAAATTTCAAATTCTTCAGGGATGATTGCCTTTTTTATTGTAAATTTTTCAAAAAATTATTTTTACTGTCGCAAATTTTAAATACGCCGAAGATTGCCTTTTCTATAGTAAATTTTTCAAAAAATAATTTTTTACTGTCGCAAATTTTAAATACACCGAGTTTGGCCTTTCTATGGTAAATTTTTCAAAAAATAATATTTTACTGTAGCAAATTTTAAATACAGCGAGTTTGGCCTTTCTGTAGTAAATTTTGAAAAAAATAATATTTTACTGTCGAAAATTTAAAATACGCCGAAGTTTGCCTTTCCTATAGTAAATTTTTCAAAGAATTATTCTTTTCTGTCGCAAATTTTAAATACGGCGAGTATGACCTTGTCTATAGTAAATTTTTCAAGAAATTATATTTAACTGTGGCAAACTTTAAAAACGCCGAGGATTGCCTTTTCTATAGTAAATTTTTCAAAAAATTACTTTTTACTGTCGCAAATTTTAATTAGGCCGAGGATTGCCTTTTCAATAGTAAATTTTACCGTCGCAAATTTTAAATACGCCGAGGGTTGCCTTTTCTATAGTAAATTTTTCAAAAAATAATTTTTATATTCGCAAATTTTAAATAAACCGAGGATTGCCTTTTCTATAGTAAATTTTTCAAAGAATTATTTTTTACTTTTGCAAATTTTAAATACGCCGAGGATTGCCTTTTCTATAGTAAATTTTTCAAAAAATTACTTTTTACTGTCGCAAATTTTAATTAGGCCGAGGATTGCCTTTTCAATAGTAAATTTTACCGTCGCAAATTTTAAATACGCCGAGGGTTGCCTTTTCTATAGTAAATTTTCCAAAAAATAATTTTTATATTCGCAAATTTTAAATAAACCGAGGATTGCCTTTTCTATAGTAAATTTGTCAAAGAATTATTTTTTACTTTTGCAAATTTTAAATACGCCGAGGATTGCCTTTTCTATAGCAACTTTTTCGAAAAATTATAATTTACGTTCGCAAATTTTAAATATGCCTAGAATTACCTTTTCTATTGTAAATATTTCAAAAAATAATTTTTAATGTCGCAAATTTTAAATACGCCGAGGATTGCCTTTTCTATAGAAAATTTTTCAAAAAATAATTTATTACTGTCGCAAATTTTAAATACGCCGAGGATCGCATTTTCTATAGTAAATTTTTCAAAAAATAATTTTTTATTGTCGCAAATTTTAAATGCGCCGGGTATTGTATTTTCTATAGTAAATTTTTTTAAAAATTATTTTTTTACTGTCGCAAATTTTAAATACGCCGAGGAATGCCTTTTCTATAGTAAATTTTTCGAAAAATTATTTTTTACGTTCGCAAATTTTAAATACGCCGAGGATTGCCTTTTCTATAGAAAATTTTTCAAAAAATAATTTATTACTGTCGCAAATTTTAAATACGCCGAGGATCGCATTTTCTATAGTAAATTTTTCAAAAAATAATTTTTTATTGTCGCAAATTTTAAATGCGCCGAGTATTGTATTTTCTATAGTAAAATTTTTTAAAAATTATTTTTTTACTGTCGCAAATTTTAAATACGCCGAGGAATGCCTTTTCTATAGTAAATTTTTCGAAAAATTATTTTTTACGTTCGCAAATTTTAAATACGCCTAGGATTACCTTTTTTATAGTAAACATTTCAAAAAATAATTTTTTACTGTCGCAAATTTTAAATACGCCGAAGATTGACATTTCTATAGTAAATTTTTAAAAAATAATTTTTTACTGTCGCAAATTTTAAATACACCGAGTTTGGCCTTTCTATGGTAAATTTTTCAAAAAATAATATTTTACTGTAGCAAATTTTAAATACAGCGAGTTTGGCCTTTCTGTAGTAAATTTTTCAAAAAATAATATTTTACTGTCGAAAATTTAAAATACGCCGAAGTTTGCCTTTTCTATAGTAAATTTTTCAACAAATTATTTTCTACCGTCGCAAATTTCAAATTCTCCAGGGATTGCCTTTTTTATTGTAAATTTTTCAAAAAATAATTTTTACTGTCGCAAATTTTAAATACGCCGAGGATTGCCTTTCCTATAGTAAATTTTTCAAAGAATTATTTTTTACTGTCGAAAATTTCAATTAGGCCGAGGATTACCATTTCAATTGTAAATTTTTCAAAAAATAAATTTTACCGTCGCAAATTTTAAATACGCCGAGGGTTGCCTTTTCTATAGTAAATTTTTCAAAAAATAAATTTTTACTGTCGCAAATTTCAAATTCTCCAGGGATTGCCTTTTTTATTGTAAATATTTCAAAAAATAATTTTTAATGTCGCAAATTTTAAATACGCCGAGGATTGCCTTTTCTATAGAAAATTTTTCAAAAAATAATTTATTACTGTCGCAAATTTTAAATACGCCGAGGATCGCATTTTCTATAGTAAATTTTTCAAAAAATAATTTTTCACTGTCGCGAATTTTAAATAGACCGAGTTTGGCCTTTCTATGGTAAATTTTTCAAAAAATAGTATTTTACTGTAGCAAATTTTAAATACAGCGAGTTTGGCCTTTCTGTAGTAAATCTTGAAAAAAAATAATATTTTACTGTCGAAAATTTAAAATACGCCGAAGTTTGCCTTTCCTATAGTAAATTTTTCAAAGAATTATTCTTTTCTGTCGCAAATTTTAAATACGCCGAGGATTGCCTTTCCTATAGTAAATTTTTCAAAGAATTATTTTTCACTGTCGCAAAATTTAAATACGCCGAAGATTGCCTTTTCTGTTGTATATGGATACTATATATATTTATAGTTTATAAGTATATGCATACATAGAATTAACTTACATTACTAAAGAATGACAGTTAGGTTATGACAGAGAATCGATGGAGATAGTTTGAATCACAGCGGGATGAACTCAGTCTGATTGTAACTCTCGTATCATTTAGAATAAAGTACGTTGTGTCTAAGTAAATGGTCGGCTGGTATTCTTTTATTTAATAAATCCCTGAACAAGTACATAACATGGCGCAGTCGGTATTTTCGGAAAGTGCGGTAAATAAATCGCCTATGAGTTAAATCATGGGACTAAATAAAACGCTACAAAATGTAAAAAGTTTAAACACAATACGGAAAAGTAATCGAACACGTGGTAGACCGCCAAAAACGAAAATTATTATAAAAGAAACAATGGAATATTTACGAAAAGTCGAAGAACTTAAACTGGATGGAAATTTAGCTGAAAACTGGCGAGTTTTCGAGCAAAATTTTAATATTTTTGCTACTGCGATCGAATTGGAGAAAAAAGCAGCAGCCGTGAAAGTAGCTATTTTCTTAAATGCAGTTGGCCCGGCAGCAATAGAAGTGTTCAATACTTTTAATTTATCTGAAGCGGATAAAAAAGAATATGTGAAGGTTGTGGAATCATTTAAATTGTTCTGCATACCTAAAAATAATGAAGTATACGAAAGTTTTGTTTTCTGGAATCGAAAACAGCGAAATGGTGAACCATTTAATACATTTTTAATGGATATAAAAAAGCTGGTTACAACGTGTGGGTATGAAGAGCACACAAACAGAATGCTTAGAGATCGTATAGTACTGGGAGTTGAGGACAAAAGATTACAGAAACGATTACTGGAAGCTGATAATTTAACATTAGAGAAGGCAATTGAAATGGCTAGAGCGGATGAGATAACACGAACACAAGCAGGCATGTTGCAGAGATGTACAAATGGAGGCGAAGTAAGAACAGCAGCTGAAGGAGTGGATGTACTTGCAGTAAACAATAAAAATAATGGATTTTATCGTGGTAACAAACTGGGTCAAAGTAATAGTATCGTTTCAGAAAGTTTGGGGTATAATAGTGTTAGGAAGAATAATTTTCATAAAAATAATCAATATCAGAGTAACAAATCTAATAATTTCAGAAACAATTCAGAGCAGAAATCATACGTCAAATCGACTTCTAATTCTAAGTCTTCATGCAAAAATTGTGCGAGACAACACGATTATGGAAAATGTCCTGCATTCAAACAAAAGTGCGGAAGGTGTGGAAAATTTAATCATTTTGCGGTTTGTTGTCATTCTAAAGGCGTAAGAGCTATTTCATGCAATCAAGTAAGTGATAATAATGACATATACATTGATTCGATAAATAAATTAAATTCAAGTAACACTTGGTATAAGTGTGTCATTGTGCAGAATAAGGCCATAAATTTTAAGCTCGATACTGGAGCAGAGGCCAATCTTTTACCCAAATTTCTTTTTCAAAAACTGAAAGGTGTAAAGTTAAATGAATCGAACGTAAGATTGCAGGCGTATGGTGGTAGTACAGTACGGTCAATAGGTGAAATATCAGTAGAATGCATTGTCAGTGGGAAAGTTTCATATCAGAAGTTTATTATAGTCGAAGATAATGTACCGATATTAGGGCTGAAAGCGTGTATTGATTTAGAATTGATAAAAAGGGTTAATTATGTGAAACAAAAAGAATGTAAAGTCGTGACAGAACAGCAATTTTTAGAAAAATATGCGAATCTTTTTCATGGGTTAGGATGTTTTGTTGATAATTATACAATGAAGTTGAAACCTGATGCGGTACCAGTCGTAAAACCTGCAAGACGTATTCCTCAGGTGTTAATGACACCTCTTAAGAATCATTTAAATCAGTTAATAGAAAGAAATATTATTGAAAGAGTGGAAGGAAGTTCAGAGTGGGTTTCAAACATAGTGTTGGTCGAGAAACCAAACAAGAGTATACGGATCTGCTTAGATCCTCAAGCGCTAAATAGTCAGTTAGAAGAGGAACAGTACCCAATTCCAACGCTAGAGGAAATTGCTCCTAAGCTTGCGAATAAAAGGTTTTTTACGGTGTTAGATTTAAAGGAAGGGTATTGGCAAATTAAGCTCAGTGAAGAATCATCTAGATTATGTACATTCAACACACCGTACGGGTGTTATCGTTTCCTTAGGCTTCCATTTGGGATCAAAACCGCGCCTGAGGTATTCCAAAAGAATATCAATAGATATTTTCAAGATATGGAAGGTGTCATCGTTTATATTGATGATATCCTTATATCTGCAAAGACGCTAGAAGAACATGACAAGTTAGTAGAAAAGGTATTACAAAGAGCTGAAAAGGCAAATATTAAATTTAATCGCGAAAAGGTTCAGTTTAGAGTCTCAAGTGTGAATTTTTTAGGACACACTTTTTCAGACAGTGGCATTGACGTAGATCCAAATCGTATGAAAGGCATAACAGCCATTGGAATTCCAAAGTCAAAAAAGGATTTACAGAAACTTTTAGGAATGGTTTCTTATCTTAGGTCATTTATTCCAAACCTTGCAGAAATTTCAAGTCCACTGAGGGAATTGTTGCGAAAAAATGTAGTTTTTAAATGGGTACCAGCACATACCGTATGTCTGGACAAAATAAAAAAAGATATTATAAATGCACCTACATTAAGGTGGTTTGATACTCGGAAGGAGATCACGCTGCAGTGCGATAGTAGTAAGGAAGGCTTAGGATGCTGTATAATGCAAGAAGGAAAGCCAGTAGCGTTTGCGTCCAGAAGTTTAACGGAAGTAGAGACTAGATATTCTCAGATTGAGAAGGAAATGCTTGCAATTTGCTACGCGTGTACTAAATTTCATAATTGGATTTATGGACGCAAGATAACTGTTATAACTGATCATAAACCGTTACTAGGTATAATAAAAAAAGAAATACATAAAATTGCATCCGCAAAGTTACAAAGAATGCGTATAAGAATTATGAAATATGATATTGTGCTCAAATTTCTACCTGGTAAACATTTGTATATAGCTGATATGTTATCAAGATATTATAGTAAAGATGAGAAAGGCAACGAAATTGAAGATGTCAATGAAGTGATTCATTCTATAAACGTGAGTGATGAAAAGTTAAGCATGATAAAATTGGAAACTGAAAATGATAGAGTTCTGAAAAAATTAAAAGATATTTTATTAAATGGGTGGCCGCAGAATAAACAAAAATTAAATGATGAATTAAAAATTTATTGGAAATTTAAAAATGATCTTATCTTAGAGAATGAAATAATATTTTTAGATGAAAAAATTGTAGTACCAACAAAATGCCGCAAAGAAATTCTAGAGAAGTTACATGAAGTTCATGGTGGTATTGAAAAGACAAAGACAAGAGCCAGGGAAATTGTGTTTTGGCCGGGAATTAATAACGACATAGAAGAAAAAATATCATCTTGCAGAATTTGTCAAAAATTTCGAGGCTCTGAAAAAAGGGAACCATTAATATCACATGAAATACCTTCAATACCATTTTGTAAAATAGGCATGGATATATTCCAATACAAGGATAAGGATTTTTTGGTAATCATGGATTATTTTTCGAAGTATATAGATATTTTGAAATTAAAAAGAAAAAATTCCGCGGAAA
Source organism: Dioctria rufipes (assembly GCA_963924295.1). Taxonomy (NCBI): domain Eukaryota; kingdom Metazoa; phylum Arthropoda; class Insecta; order Diptera; family Asilidae; genus Dioctria; species Dioctria rufipes. The sequence goes on along the minus strand of CAWUPM010000171.1, from coordinate 39,752 downwards.
TAATAACAGAACTTAAAGCTGTATTTTCCATACACGGCCTCCCACGGGAAATCATAGCAGACAATATGCCGTTTAGTTCATTTCAGTTTAGGGAATTTTGTAAAACTTTAGATATTGAAATTACAACTTCAAGCCCACACTATCCACGTTCTAATGGAATGGCTGAACGTGCTGTTCAGACTGCAAAGAATTTATTAAATAAGTCATACGAATCGCAACGTGAACTTTGGTATGTATTAATGGAGTATCGTAATATGCCTATTAAAGATATAGACTTATCACCAAATCAATTAATAATGGGTCGAAGAACAAGAACTTCTATCCCAACTAAAACTTCGCAGTTTAAGGTAAAAGAATATCCTGATTTAAAAGGGAATTTTAATTACAAAAGGTTCCGAAGCGCGAGATATTATAATAGAGGAACTAAATATAAAAATGAATATTCAGCGAATGATACAGTATGGTATCAGAATGGGAGAGAATGGGTAAAGGCTACTATAATACGAAAGGATTCTACTCCGCGTTCATATTGGATTAGGCTTTCCAACGGTAAAGTTTTAAGAAGAAATAGTATTCGATTAAGAAAGACTGGGTAAAGAGAAAATTAACGCACAATGACTAAATGTTTTCAAACGGTTAAGGTCTAAACAACGAATGACATTTAACAAAGAAACAACAAGTCGCACAATGATTACTTATATACATATCGGTCAAATAATAAAAATAAATAAAACAATAAAGAATAGAATATTCAGAATTAGAAGACGAGAAACATAATTTTAATGTAAAAAAAAAAAAAAAAAAAAAGGGATGAAATAGTAGGTACAGTAGAAAGTGTATACACGATATATAGTTATAATTATATAGCAATTAAGTTGAATTTCTTTGAATTATGTATAAAATTTGTATAAATCCAAAAAAAAAAAAAAAAAAGGGAGATGTTGTATATGGATACTATATATATTTATAGTTTATAAGTATATGCATACATAGAATTAACTTACATTACTAAAGAATGACAGTTAGGTTATGACAGAGAATCGATGGAGATAGTTTGAATCACAGCGGGATGAACTCAGTCTGATTGTAACTCTCGTATCATTTAGAATAAAGTACGTTGTGTCTAAGTAAATGGTCGGCTGGTATTCTTTTATTTAATAAATCCCTGAACAAGTACATAACATTTTCTATAGTGAATTTTTCAAAAAATAATTTTTTACTGTCGCAAATTTGAAATATATCGAGGATTGCCTTTTCTATAGTGAATTTTTCAAAAAACTATTTTTTACTGTCGCAAATTTTAAATACGCCGAGGATTGCCTCTTCTATTGTAAATTTTTCAAAAAATTATTTTTTTCTGTCGCAAATTTTAAATACGCCGAGGATTGCATTTTCTATAGTGAATTTGTCAAAAAATAATTTTTTACTGTCGAAAATTTTAAACACGCCGAGTATTGCCTTTTCTATAGTAAATTTATCAAAAAATAATTTTTTACTGTCGCAAATTTTAAATACGCCGAGGATTGCCTTTCCTTTAGTGAATTTGTCAAAATAATATTTTTTACTGTCGCAAATTTTAAATACGCCGAGGATTGCCTTTTCTATAGTGAATTTGTCAAAAAATAATTTTTTACTGTCGCAAATTTTAAATACGCCGAGGATTGCCTTTTTTATAGTGAATTTGTCAAAATAATATATTTTACTGTCGCAAATTTTAAATACGCCGAGGATTGCCTTTTGTATAGTGAATTTTTCAAAAAATAATTTTTTACTGTAGCACACTTTAAATATACCGAGGATTTAATTTCTATAGTGAATTTTTCAAAAAATTATTTTTTGCTGTCGCAAATTTTAAATAAGCCGAGGCTTGCCTTTTCTATAGTGAATTTGTCAAAAAATAATTTTTTACTGTCGCAAATTTTAAATATATCGAGGACTGCCTTTTCTATAGTGAATTTTTCAAAAAATTATTTTTTACTGTCGCAAATTTTAAATACGCCGAGGATTGCCTCTTCTATAGTAAATTTTTCAAAAAATTATTTTTTACTGTCGCAAATTTTAAATACGCCGAGGATTGCCTTTTCTATAGTGAATTTGTCAAAAAATAATTTTTTACTGTCGCAAATTTTAAATACGCCGAGGATTGCCTTTTCTATAGTGAATTTGTCAAAAAATAATTTTTCACTGTCGCAAATTTTAAATACGCCGAGGATTGCCTTTTCTATAGTGAATTTGTCAAAAAATAATTTTTTACTGTCGCAAATTTTAAATACGCCGAGGATTGCCTTTTCTATAGTGAATTTTTCAAAAAATAATTTTTTACTGTCGCAAATTTGAAATATATCGAGGATTGCCTTTTCTATAGTGAATTTTTCAAAAAACTATTTTTTACTGTCGCAAATTTTAAATACGCCGAGGATTGCCTCTTCTATTGTAAATTTTTCAAAAAATTATTTTTTTCTGTCGCAAATTTTAAATACGCCGAGGATTGCATTTTCTATAGTGAATTTGTCAAAAAATAATTTTTTACTGTCGAAAATTTTAAACACGCCGAGTATTGCCTTTTCTATAGTAAATTTATCAAAAAATAATTTTTTACTGTCGCAAATTTTAAATTCGCCGAGGATTGCCTTTCCTTTAGTGAATTTGTCAAAATAATATTTTTTACTGTCGCAAATTTTAAATACGCCGAGGATTGCCTTTTCTATAGTGAATTTGTCAAAAAATAATTTTTTACTGTCGCAAATTTTAAATACGCCGAGGATTGCCTTTTTTATAGTGAATTTGTCAAAATAATATATTTTACTCTCGCAAATTTTAAATACGCCGAGGATTGCCTTTTGTATAGTGAATTTTTCAAAAAATAATTTTTTACTGTAGCACACTTTAAATATACCGAGGATTTAATTTTCTATAGTGAATTTTTCAAAAAATTATTTTTTGCTGTCGCAAATTTTAAATAAGCCGAGGCTTGCCTTTTCTATAGTGAATTTGTCAAAAAATAATTTTTTACTGTCGCAAATTTTAAATATATCGAGGACTGCCTTTTCTATAGTGAATTTTTCAAAAAATTATTTTTTACTGTCGCAAATTTTAAATACGCCGAGGATTGCCTCTTCTATAGTAAATTTTTCAAAAAATTATTTTTTTCTGTCGCAAATTTTAAATACGCCGAGGATTGCCTTTTCTATAGTGAATTTGTCAAAAAATAATTTTTTACTGTCGCAAATTTTAAATACGCCGAGGATTGCCTTTTCTATAGTGAATTTGCCAAAAAACAATTTTTTACTGTCGCAAATTTTAAATATATCGAGGATTACCTTTTCTATAGTGAATTTTTCAAAAATTATTTTTTACTGTCGCAAATTTTAAATACGCCGAGGATTGCCTTTTCTATAGTGAATTTGTCAAAAAATAATTTTTTACTCTCGCAAATTTTAAATACGCCGAGGATTGCCTTTTCTATAGTGAATTTGTCAAAAAATAATTTTTTACTGTCGCAAATTTTAAATATATCGAGGATTGCCTTTTCTATAGTAAATTTTTCAAAGAATTATTTTTTACTGTCGCAAATTTTAAATACGCCGAGGATTGCCTCTTCTATAGTAAATTTTTCAAAAAATAATTTTTTACTGTCGCAAATTTTAAATACGCAGAGGATTGCCTTTTCTATAGTAAATTTTTCAAAAAATAATTTTTTACTGTCGCAAATTTTAAATACGCCGAGGATTGCCTTTTCTATAGTGAATTTGTCAAAATAATATATTTTACTGTCGCAAATTTTAAATACGCCGAGGATTGCCTTTTGTATAGTGAATTTTTCAAAAAATAATTTTTTACTGTAGCACACTTTAAATATATCGAGGATTTAATTTTCTATAGTGAATTTTTTAAAAAATTATTTTTTGCTGTCGCAAATTTTAAATACGCCGAGGATTGCCTTTTCTATAGTGAATTTGTCAAAAAATAATTTTTTACTGTCGCAAATTTTAAATATATCGAGGATTGCCTTTTCTATAGTGAATTTTTCAAAAAATTATTTTTTACTGTCGCAAATTTTAAATACGCCGAGGATTGCCTCTTCTATAGTAAATTTTTCAAAAAATTATTTTTTTCTGTCGCAAATTTTAAATACGCCGAGGATTGCCTTTTCTATAGTGAATTTTTAAAAAATTATTTTTTACTGTCGCAAATTTTAAATACGCCGAGGATTGCCTCTTCTATAGTAAATTTTTCAAAAAATTATTTTTTTCTGTCGCAAATTTTAAATACGCCGAGGATTGCCTTTTCTATAGCGAATTTGTCAAAAAATAATTTTTTACTGTCGCGAATTTTAAATACGCCGAGGATTGCCTTTTCTATAGTGAATTTGTCAAAAAATAATTTTTTACTGTCGCAAATTTTAAATATATCGAGGATTGCCTTTTCTATAGTGAATTTTTCAAAATATTATTTTTTACTGTCGCAAATTTTAAATACGCCGGGGATTGCCTTTTCTATAGTGAATTTGTCAAAAAATAATTGTTTACTGTCGCAAATTTTAAATACGCCGAGGATTGCCTTTTCTATAGTGAATTTGTCAAAAAATAATTTTTTACTGTCGCAAATTTTAAATACGCCGAGGATTGCCTTTTCTATAGTGAATTTTTCAAAAAATAATTTTTTACTGTCGCAAATTTTAAATATATCGAGGATTGCCTTTTCTATAGTGAATTTTTCAAAAAACTATTTTTTACTGTCGCAAATTTTAAATACGCCGAGGATTGCCTCTTCTATAGTAAATTTTTCAAAAAATTATTTTTTCTGTCGCAAATTTTAAATACGCCGAGGATTGCATTTTCTATAGTGAATTTGTAAAAAAATAATTTTTTACTGTCGCAAATTTTAAATATATCGAGGATTGCCTTTTCTATAGTGAATTTTTCAAAAAATTTTTTTTTTACTATAGCACACTTTAAATATACCGAGGATTTAATTTTCTATAGTGAATTTTTCAAAAAATTATTTTTTGCTATCGCAAATTTTAAATACGCCGAGGATTGCCTTTTCTATAGTGAATTTGTCAAAAAATAATTTTTTACTGTCGCAAATTTTAAATATATCGAGGATTGCCTTTTCTATAGTGAATTTGTCAAAAAATAATTTTTTACTGTCGCAAATTTTAAATATATCGAGGATTGCCTTTTCTATAGTGAATTTTTCAAAAATTTTTTTTTTTACTATAGCACACTTTAAATATACCGAGGATTTAATTTTCTATAGTGAATTTTTCAAAAAATTATTTTTTGCTGTCGCAAATTTTAAATACGCCGAGGATTGCTTTTTCTATAGTGAATTTGTCAAAAAATAATTTTTTACTGTCGCAAATTTTAAATATATCGTGGATTGCCTTTTCTATAGTGAATTTTTCAAAAAATTTTTTTTTTACTATAGCACACTTTAAATATACCGAGGATTTAATTTTCTATAGTGAATTTTTCAAAAAATTATTTTTTGCTATCGCAAATTTTAAATACGCCGAGGATTGCCTTTTCTATAGTGAATTTGTCAAAAAATAATTTTTTACTGTCGCAAATTTTAAATATATCGAGGATTGCCTTTTCTATAGTGAATTTGTCAAAAAATAATTTTTTACTGTCGCAAATTTTAAACATATCGAGGATTGCCTTTTCTATAGTGAATTTTTCAAAAATTTTTTTTTTTACTATAGCACACTTTAAATATACCGAGGATTTAATTTTCTATAGTGAATTTTTCAAAAAATTATTTTTTGCTGTCGCAAATTTTAAATACGCCGAGGATTGCTTTTTCTATAGTGAATTTGTCAAAAAATAATTTTTTACTGTCGCAAATTTTAAATATATCGAGGATTGCCTTTTCTATAGTGAATTTTTCAAAAAATTTTTTTTTTACTATAGCACACTTTAAATATACCGAGGATTTAATAGTGAATTTTTCAAAAAATTATTTTTTGCTGTCGCAAATTTTAAATACGCCGAGGATTGCTTTTTCTATAGTGAATTTGTCAAAAAATAATTTTTTACTGTCGCAAATTTTAAATATATCGTGGATTGCCTTTTCTATAGTGAATTTTTCAAATAATTTTTTTTTACTGTCGCAAATTTTAAATACGCCGAGGATTGCCTCTTCTATAGTAAATTTTTCACAAAATTATTTTTTACTGTCGCAAATTTTAAATACGCCGAGGATTGCCTCTTCTGTAGTAAATTTTTCAAAAAATTATTTTTTTCTGTCGCAAATTTTAAATACGCCGAGGATTGCCTTTTCTATAGTGAATTTGTCAAAAAATAATTTTTTACTGTCGCAAATTTTAAATACGCCGAGGATTGCCTTTTCTATAGTGAATTTGTCAAAAAATAATTTTTTACTGTCGCAAATTTTAAATACGCCGAGGATTGCCTTTTCTATAGTGAATTTGTCAAAAAATAATTTTTTACTGTCGCAAATTTTAAATACGACGAGGATTGCCTTTTCTATAGTGAATTTGTCAAAAAATAATTTTTTGCTGTCGCAAATTTTAAATACGCCGAGGATTGCCTTTTCTATAGTGAATTTGTCAAAAAATAATTTTTTACTGTCGCAAATTTTAAATATATCGAGGATTGCCTTTTCTATAGTGAATTTGTCAAAAAATAATTTTTTACTGTCGCAAATTTTAAATATATCGAGGATTGCCTTTTCTATAGTGAATTTTTCAAAAATTTTTTTTTTTACTATAGCACACTTTAAATATGCCGAGGATTTAATTTTCTATAGTGAATTTTTCAAAAAATAATTTTTTGCTGTCGCAAATTTTAAATACGCCGAGGATTGCTTTTTCTATAGTGAATTTGTCAAAAAATAATTTTTTACTGTCGCAAATTTTAAATATATCGTGGATTGCCTTTTCTATAGTGAATTTTTCAAATAATTATTTTTTACTGTCGCAAATTTTAAATACGCCGAGGATTGCCTTTTCTATAGTGAATTTTTCAAAAAATTATTTTTTACTGTCGCAAATTTTAAATACGCAGAGGATTGCCTCTTCTGTAGTAAATTTTTCAAAAAATAATTTTTTTCTGTCGCAAATTTAAATACGCCGAGGATTGCCTTTTCTATAGTGAATTTGTCAAAAAATAATTTTTTACTGTCGCAAATTTTAAATACGCCGAGGATTGCCTTGTCTATAGTGAATTTGTCAAAAAATAATTTTTTACTGTCGCAAATTTTAAATACGCCGAGGATTGCCTTTTCTATAGTGAATTTGTCAAAAAATAATTTTTTACTGTCGCAAATTTTAAATACGACGAGGATTGCCTTTTCTATAGTGAATTTGTCAAAAAATAATTTTTTAACTGTTGCAAATTTTAAATACGACGAGGATTGCCTCTTCTATAGTAAATTTGTCAAAAAATAATTTTCTACTGTCGCAAATTTTAAATATATCGAGGATTGCCTTTTCTATAGTGAATTTGTCAAAAAATAATTTTTTACTGTCGCAAATTTTAAATATATCGAGGATTGCCTTTTCTATAGTGAATTTTTCAAAAAAAAATTTTTTTACTGTAGCACACTTTAAAAAATTATTTTTTACTGTCGCAAATTTTAAATACGCCGAGGATTGCCTCTTCTATAGTAAATTTTTCAAAAAATTATTTTTTTCTGTCGCAAATTTTAAATACGCCGAGGATTGCCTTTTCTATAGTGAATTTGTCAAAAAATAATTTTTTACTGTCGCAAATTTTAAATACGCCGAGGATTGCCTTTTCTATAGTGAATTTGTCAAAAAATAATTTTTTACTGTCGCAAATTTTAAATACGACGAGGATTGCCTTTTCTATAGTGAATTTGTCAAAAAATAATTTTTTTACTGTTGCAAATTTTAAATACGCCGAGGATTGCCTCTTCTATAGTAAATTTTTCAAAAAATCATTTTTTTCTGTCGCAAATTTTAAATACGTCGAGGATTGCCTTTTCTATAGTGAATTTGTCAAAAAATAATTTTTTACTGTCGCAAGTTTTAAATACGCCGAGGATTGCCTTATCTATAGTGAATTTGTCAAAAAATAATTTTTTACTGTCGCAAATTTTAAATACGCCGAGGATTGCCTTTTCTGTAGTGAATTTGTCAAAAAATAATTTTTTACTGTCGCAAATTTTAAATATATCGAGGATTGCCTTTTCTATAGTGAATTTTTCAAAAAATTATTTTTTACTGTCGCAAATTTTAAATACGCCGAGGATTGCCTCTTCTATAGTAAATTGTACAAAAAATTATTTTTTTCTGTCGCAAATTTTAAATTCCCCGAGGATTGCCTTTTCTATAGTGAATTTTTCAAAAAATTATTTTTTACTGTCGCAAATTTTAAATACGCCGAGGATTGCCTCTTCTATAGTAAATTTTTCAAAAAATTATTTTTTTCTGTCGCAAATTTTAAATACGCCGAGGATTGCCTTTTCTATAGTGAATTTGTCAAAAAATAATTTTTTACTGTCGCAAATTTTAAATACGCCGAGGATTGCCTTTTCTAAAGTGAATTTGTCAAAAAATAATTTTTTACTGTCGCAAATTTTAAACATATCGAGGATTGCCTTTTCTATAGTGAATTTTTCAAACAATAATTTTTTACTGTCGCAAATTTTAAATACGCCGAGGATTGCCTTTTCTATAGTGAATTTGTCAAACAATAATTTTTTACTGTCGCAAATTTTAAATACGCCGAGGATTGCCTTTTCTATAGTGAATTTGTCAAAAAATAATTTTTTACTGTCGCAAATTTTAAATACGCCGAGGATTGCCTTTTCTAAAGTGAATTTGTCAAAAAATAATTTTTTACTGTCGCAAATTTTAAACATATCGAGGATTGCCTTTTCTATAGTGAATTTTTCAAACAATAATTTTTTAATGTCGCAAATTTTAAATACGCCGAGGATTACCTCTTCTATAGTAAATTTTTCAAAAAATTATTTTTTTTCTGTCGCAAATTTTAAATACGCCGAGGATTGCCTTTTCTATAGTGAATTTGTCAAACAATAATTTTTTACTGTCGCAAATTTTAAATACGCCGAGGATTGCCTTTTCTATAGTGAATTTGTCAAAAAATAATTTTTTACTGTCGCAAATTTTAAATACGCCGAGGATTGCCTTTTCTAAAGTGAATTTGTCAAAAAATAATTTTTTACTGTCGCAAATTTTAAACATATCGAGGATTGCCTTTTCTATAGTGAATTTTTCAAACAATAATTTTTTAATGTCGCAAATTTTAAATACGCCGAGGATTACCTCTTCTATAGTAAATTTTTCAAAAAATTATTTTTTTTCTGTCGCAAATTTTAAATACGCCGAGGATTGCCTTTTCTATAGTGAATTTGTCAAACAATAATTTTTTACTGTCGCAAATTTTAAATACGCCGAGGATTGCCTTTTCTATAGTGAATTTGTCAAACAATAATTTTTTACTGTCGCAAATTTTAAATACGCCGAGGATTGCCTTTTCTATAGTGAATTTGTCAGAAAATAATTTTTTACTGTCGCAAATTTTAAATATATCGAGGATTGCCTTTTCTATAGTGAATTTTTCAAAAAATTATTTTTTACTGTCGCAAATTTTAAATACGCCGAGGATTGCCTCTTCTATAGTAAATTGTTCAAAAAATTATTTTTTTCTGTCGCAAATTTTAAATTCCCCGAGGATTGCCTTTTCTATAGTGAATTTTTCAAAAAATTATTTTTTACTGTCGCAAATTTTAAATACGCCGAGGATTGCCTCTTCTATAGTAAATTTTTCAAAAAATTATTTTTTTCTGTCGCAAATTTTAAATTCCCCGAGGATTGCCTTTTCTATAGTGAATTTTTCAAAAAATTATTTTTTACTGTCGCAAATTTTAAATACGCCGAGGATTGCCTTTTCTATAGTGAATTTGTCAAAAAATAATTTTTTACTGTCGCAAATTTTAAATACGCCGAGGATTGCCTTTTCTATAGTGAATTTGTCAAAAAATAATTTTTTACTGTCGCAAATTTTAAATACGACGAGGATTGCCTTTTCTATAGTGAATTTGTCAAAAAATAATTTTTTTACTGTTGCAAATTTTAAATACGCCGAGGATTGCCTCTTCTATAGTAAATTTTTCAAAAAATCATTTTTTTCTGTCGCAAATTTTAAATACGTCGAGGATTGCCTTTTCTATAGTGAATTTGTCAAAAAATAATTTTTTACTGTCGCAAATTTTAAATACGCCGAGGATTGCCTTATCTATAGTGAATTTGTCAAAAAATAATTTTTTACTGTCGCAAATTTTAAATACGCCGAGGATTGCCTTTTCTGTAGTGAATTTGTCAAAAAATAATTTTTTACTGTCGCAAATTTTAAATATATCGAGGATTGCCTTTTCTATAGTGAATTTTTCAAAAAATTATTTTTTACTGTCGCAAATTTTAAATACGCCGAGGATTGCCTCTTCTATAGTAAATTGTACAAAAAATTATTTTTTTCTGTCGCAAATTTTAAATTCCCCGAGGATTGCCTTTTCTATAGTGAATTTTTCAAAAAATTATTTTTTACTGTCGCAAATTTTAAATACGCCGAGGATTGCCTCTTCTATAGTAAATTTTTCAAAAAATTATTTTTTTCTGTCGCAAATTTTAAATACGCCGAGGATTGCCTTTTCTATAGTGAATTTGTCAAAAAATAATTTTTTACTGTCGCAAATTTTAAATACGCCGAGGATTGCCTTTTCTATAGTGAATTTGTCAAAAAATAATTTTTTACTGTCGCAAATTTTAAATACGACGAGGATTGCCTTTTCTATAGTGAATTTGTCAAAAAATAATTTTTTTACTGTTGCAAATTTTAAATACGCCGAGGATTGCCTCTTCTATAGTAAATTTTTCAAAAAATCATTTTTTTCTGTCGCAAATTTTAAATACGTCGAGGATTGCCTTTTCTATAGTGAATTTGTCAAAAAATAATTTTTTACTGTCGCAAATTTTAAATACGCCGAGGATTGCCTTATCTATAGTGAATTTGTCAAAAAATAATTTTTTACTGTCGCAAATTTTAAATACGCCGAGGATTGCCTTTTCTGTAGTGAATTTGTCAAAAAATAATTTTTTACTGTCGCAAATTTTAAATATATCGAGGATTGCCTTTTCTATAGTGAATTTTTCAAAAAATTATTTTTTACTGTCGCAAATTTTAAATACGCCGAGGATTGCCTCTTCTATAGTAAATTGTACAAAAAATTATTTTTTTCTGTCGCAAATTTTAAATTCCCCGAGGATTGCCTTTTCTATAGTGAATTTTTCAAAAAATTATTTTTTACTGTCGCAAATTTTAAATACGCCGAGGATTGCCTCTTCTATAGTAAATTTTTCAAAAAATTATTTTTTTCTGTCGCAAATTTTAAATACGCCGAGGATTGCCTTTTCTATAGTGAATTTGTCAAAAAATAATTTTTTACTGTCGCAAATTTTAAATACGCCGAGGATTGCCTTTTCTAAAGTGAATTTGTCAAAAAATAATTTTTTACTGTCGCAAATTTTAAACATATCGAGGATTGCCTTTTCTATAGTGAATTTTTCAAAAAATTATTTTTTTCTGTCGCAAATTTTAAATACGCCGAGGATTGCCTTTTCTATAGTGAATTTGTCAAAAAATAATTTTTTACTGTCGCAAATTTTAAATATATCGAGGATTGCCTTTTCTATAGTGAATTTTTCAAAAAATTATTTTTTAATGTCGCAAATTTTAAATACGCCGAGGATTGCCTCTTCTATAGTAAATTTTTCAAAAAATTATTTTTTTCTGTCGCAAATTTTAAATACGCCGAGGATTGCCTTTTCTATAGTGAATTTGTCAAAAAATAATTTTTTACTGTCGCAAATTTTAAATACGCCGAGGATTGCCTTTTTTATAGTGAAATTGTCAAAAAATAATTTTTTACTGTCGCAAATTTTAAATATATCGAGGATTGCCTTTTCTATAGTGAATTTTTCAAAAAATTATTTTTTACTGTCGCAAATTTTAAATACGCCGAGGATTGCCTTTTCTATAGTGAATTTGTCAAAAAATAATTTTTTACTGTCGCAAATTTTAAACATATCGAGGATTGCCTTTTCTATAGTGAATTTTTCAAAAAACTATTTTTTACTGTCGCAAATTTTAAATACGCCGAGGATTGCCTCTTCTATAGTAAATTTTTCAAAAAATTATTTTTTTCTGTCGCAAATTTTAAATACGCCGAGGATTGCCTTTTCTATAGTGAATTTGTCAAAAAATAATTTTTTACTGTCGCAAATTTTAAATAAGCCGAGGATTGCCTTTTCTATAGTGAATTTGTCAAAAAATAATTTTTTACTGTCGCAAATTTTAAATACGCCGAGGATTGCCTTTTTTATAGTGAATTTGTCAAAATAATATATTTTACTGTCGCAAATTTTAAATACGCCGAGGATTGCCTTTTGTATAGTGAATTTTTCAAAAAATAATTTTTTACTGTAGCACACTTTAAATATACCGAGGATTTAATTTTCTATAGTGAATTTTTCAAAAAATTATTTTTTGCTGTCGCAAATTTTAAATAAGCCGAGGCTTGCCTTTTCTATAGTGAATTTGTCAAAAAATAATTTTTTACTGTCGCAAATTTTAAATATATCGAGGACTGCCTTTTCTATAGTGAATTTTTCAAAAAATTATTTTTTACTGTCGCAAATTTTAAATACGCCGAGGATTGCCTTTTCTATAGTGAATTTGTCAAAAAATAATTTTTTACTGTCGCAAATTTTAAATATATCGAGGATTGCCTTTTCTATAGTGAATTTTTCAAAAAATTATTTTTTACTGTCGCAAATTTTAAATACGCCGAGGATTGCCTCTTCTATAGTAAATTTTTCAAAAAATTATTTTTTTCTGTCGCAAATTTTAAATACGCCGAGGATTGCCTTTTCTATAGTGAATTTTTAAAAAATTATTTTTTACTGTCGCAAATTTTAAATACGCCGAGGATTGCCTCTTCTATAGTAAATTTTTCAAAAAATTATTTTTTTCTGTCGCAAATTTTAAATACGCCGAGGATTGCCTTTTCTATAGTGAATTTTTCAAAAAATAATTTTTTACTGTCGCGAATTTTAAATACGCCGAGGATTGCCTTTTCTATAGTGAATTTGTCAAAAAATAATTTTTTACTGTCGCAAATTTTAAATATATCGAGGATTGCCTTTTCTATAGTGAATTTTTCAAAATATTATTTTTTACTGTCGCAAATTTTAAATACGCCGGGGATTGCCTTTTCTATAGTGAATTTGTCAAAAAATAATTGTTTACTGTCGCAAATTTTAAATACGCCGAGGATTGCCTTTTCTATAGTGAATTTGTCAAAAAATAATTTTTCACTGTCGCAAATTTTAAATACGCCGAGGATTGCCTTTTCTATAGTGAATTTTTCAAAAAATAATTTTTTACTGTCGCAAATTTTAAATATATCGAGGATTGCCTTTTCTATAGTGAATTTTTCAAAAAACTATTTTTTACTGTCGCAAATTTTAAATACGCCGAGGATTGCCTCTTCTATAGTAAATTTTTCAAAAAATTATTTTTTCTGTCGCAAATTTTAAATACGCCGAGGATTGCATTTTCTATAGTGAATTTGTAAAAAAATAATTTTTTACTGTCGCAAATTTTAAATATATCGAGGATTGCCTTTTCTATAGTGAATTTTTCAAAAAATTTTTTTTTTACTATAGCACACTTTAAATATACCGAGGATTTAATTTTCTATAGTGAATTTTTCAAAAAATTATTTTTTGCTATCGCAAATTTTAAATACGCCGAGGATTGCCTTTTCTATAGTGAATTTGTCAAAAAATAATTTTTTACTGTCGCAAATTTTAAATATATCGTGGATTGCCTTTTCTATAGTGAATTTTTCAAATAATTATTTTTTACTGTCGCAAATTTTAAATACGCCGAGGATTGCCTTTTCTATAGTGAATTTTTCAAAAAATTATTTTTTACTGTCGCAAATTTTAAATACGCCGAGGATTGCCTCTTCTGTAGTAAATTTTTCAAAAAATTATTTTTTTCTGTCGCAAATTTTAAATACGCCGAGGATTGCCTTTTCTATAGTGAATTTGTCAAAAAATAATTTTTTACTGTCGTAAATTTTAAATACGCCGAGGATTGCCTTTTCTATAGTGAATTTGTCAAAAAATAATTTTTTACTGTCGCAAATTTTAAATATATCGAGGATTGCCTTTTCTATAGTGAATTTTTCAAAAAATTTTTTTTTTACTATAGCCCACTTTAAATATACCGAGGATTTAATTTTCTATAGTGAATTTTTCAAAAAATTATTTTTTGCTATCGCAAATTTTAAATACGCCGAGGATTGCCTTTTCTATAGTGAATTTTTCAAAAAATTATTTTTTGCTGTCGCAAATTTTAAATACGCCGAGGATTGCTTTTTCTATAGTGAATTTGTCAAAAAATAATTTTTTACTGTCGCAAATTTTAAATATATCGTGGATTGCCTTTTCTATAGTGAATTTTTCAAATAATTATTTTTTACTGTCGCAAATTTTAAATACGCCGAGGATTGCCTCTTCTATAGTAAATTTTTCACAAAATTATTTTTTACTGTCGCAAATTTTAAATACGCCGAGGATTGCCTCTTCTGTAGTAAATTTTTCAAAAAATTATTTTTTTCTGTCGCAAATTTTAAATACGCCGAGGATTGCCTTTTCTATAGTGAATTTGTCAAAAAATAATTTTTTACTGTCGCAAATTTTAAATACGCCGAGGATTGCCTTTTCTATAGTGAATTTGTCAAAAAATAATTTTTTACTGTCGCAAATTTTAAATACGCCGAGGATTGCCTTTTCTATAGTGAATATGTCAAAAAATAATTTTTTACTGTCGCAAATTTTAAATACGACGAGGATTGCCTTTTCTATAGTGAATTTGTCAAAAAATAATTTTTTGCTGTCGCAAATTTTAAATACGCCGAGGATTGCCTTTTCTATAGTGAATTTGTCAAAAATTAATTTTTTACTGTCGCAAATTTTAAATATATCGAGGATTGCCTTTTCTATAGTGAATTTGTCAAAAAATAATTTTTTACTGTCGCAAATTTTAAATATATCGAGGATTGCCTTTTCTATAGTGAATTTTTCAAAAAATTATTTTTTACTGTCGCAAATTTTAAATACGCCGAGGATTGCCTCTTCTATAGTAAATTGTACAAAAAATTATTTTTTTCTGTCGCAAATTTTAAATTCCCCGAGGATTGCCTTTTCTATAGTGAATTTTTCAAAAAATTATTTTTTACTGTCGCAAATTTTAAATACGCCGAGGATTGCCTCTTCTATAGTAAATTTTTCAAAAAATTATTTTTTTCTGTCGCAAATTTTAAATACGCCGAGGATTGCCTTTTCTATAGTGAATTTGTCAAAAAATAATTTTTTACTGTCGCAAATTTTAAATACGCCGAGGATTGCCTTTTCTAAAGTGAATTTGTCAAAAAATAATTTTTTACTGTCGCAAATTTTAAACATATCGAGGATTGCCTTTTCTATAGTGAATTTTTCAAAAAATTATTTTTTTCTGTCGCAAATTTTAAATACGCCGAGGATTGCCTTTTCTATAGTGAATTTGTCAAAAAATAATTTTTTACTGTCGCAAATTTTAAATATATCGAGGATTGCCTTTTCTATAGTGAATTTTTCAAAAAATTATTTTTTAATGTCGCAAATTTTAAATACGCCGAGGATTGCCTCTTCTATAGTAAATTTTTCAAAAAATTATTTTTTTCTGTCGCAAATTTTAAATACGCCGAGGATTGCCTTTTCTATAGTGAATTTGTCAAAAAATAATTTTTTACTGTCGCAAATTTTAAATACGCCGAGGATTGCCTTTTTTATAGTGAAATTGTCAAAAAATAATTTTTTACTGTCGCAAATTTTAAATATATCGAGGATTGCCTTTTCTATAGTGAATTTTTCAAAAAATTATTTTTTACTGTCGCAAATTTTAAATACGCCGAGGATTGCCTTTTCTATAGTGAATTTGTCAAAAAATAATTTTTTACTGTCGCAAATTTTAAACATATCGAGGATTGCCTTTTCTATAGTGAATTTTTCAAAAAACTATTTTTTACTGTCGCAAATTTTAAATACGCCGAGGATTGCCTCTTCTATAGTAAATTTTTCAAAAAATTATTTTTTTCTGTCGCAAATTTTAAATACGCCGAGGATTGCCTTTTCTATAGTGAATTTGTCAAAAAATAATTTTTTACTGTCGCAAATTTTAAATAAGCCGAGGATTGCCTTTTCTATAGTGAATTTGTCAAAAAATAATTTTTTACTGTCGCAAATTTTAAATACGCCGAGGATTGCCTTTTTTATAGTGAATTTGTCAAAATAATATATTTTACTGTCGCAAATTTTAAATACGCCGAGGATTGCCTTTTGTATAGTGAATTTTTCAAAAAATAATTTTTTACTGTAGCACACTTTAAATATACCGAGGATTTAATTTTCTATAGTGAATTTTTCAAAAAATTATTTTTTGCTGTCGCAAATTTTAAATAAGCCGAGGCTTGCCTTTTCTATAGTGAATTTGTCAAAAAATAATTTTTTACTGTCGCAAATTTTAAATATATCGAGGACTGCCTTTTCTATAGTGAATTTTTCAAAAAATTATTTTTTACTGTCGCAAATTTTAAATACGCCGAGGATTGCCTTTTCTATAGTGAATTTGTCAAAAAATAATTTTTTACTGTCGCAAATTTTAAATATATCGAGGATTGCCTTTTCTATAGTGAATTTTTCAAAAAATTATTTTTTACTGTCGCAAATTTTAAATACGCCGAGGATTGCCTCTTCTATAGTAAATTTTTCAAAAAATTATTTTTTTCTGTCGCAAATTTTAAATACGCCGAGGATTGCCTTTTCTATAGTGAATTTTTAAAAAATTATTTTTTACTGTCGCAAATTTTAAATACGCCGAGGATTGCCTCTTCTATAGTAAATTTTTCAAAAAATTATTTTTTTCTGTCGCAAATTTTAAATACGCCGAGGATTGCCTTTTCTATAGTGAATTTGTCAAAAAATAATTTTTTACTGTCGCGAATTTTAAATACGCCGAGGATTGCCTTTTCTATAGTGAATTTGTCAAAAAATAATTTTTTACTGTCGCAAATTTTAAATATATCGAGGATTGCCTTTTCTATAGTGAATTTTTCAAAATATTATTTTTTACTGTCGCAAATTTTAAATACGCCGGGGATTGCCTTTTCTATAGTGAATTTGTCAAAAAATAATTGTTTACTGTCGCAAATTTTAAATACGCCGAGGATTGCCTTTTCTATAGTGAATTTGTCAAAAAATAATTTTTCACTGTCGCAAATTTTAAATACGCCGAGGATTGCCTTTTCTATAGTGAATTTTTCAAAAAATAATTTTTTACTGTCGCAAATTTTAAATATATCGAGGATTGCCTTTTCTATAGTGAATTTTTCAAAAAACTATTTTTTACTGTCGCAAATTTTAAATACGCCGAGGATTGCCTCTTCTATAGTAAATTTTTCAAAAAATTATTTTTTCTGTCGCAAATTTTAAATACGCCGAGGATTGCATTTTCTATAGTGAATTTGTAAAAAAATAATTTTTTACTGTCGCAAATTTTAAATATATCGAGGATTGCCTTTTCTATAGTGAATTTTTCAAAAAATTTTTTTTTTTACTATAGCACACTTTAAATATACCGAGGATTTAATTTTCTATAGTGAATTTTTCAAAAAATTATTTTTTGCTATCGCAAATTTTAAATACGCCGAGCATTGCCTTTTCTATAGTGAATTTGTCAAAAAATAATTTTTTACTGTCGCAAATTTTAAATATATCGTGGATTGCCTTTTCTATAGTGAATTTTTCAAATAATTATTTTTTACTGTCGCAAATTTTAAATACGCCGAGGATTGCCTTTTCTATAGTGAATTTTTCAAAAAATTATTTTTTACTGTCGCAAATTTTAAATACGCCGAGGATTGCCTCTTCTGTAGTAAATTTTTCAAAAAATTATTTTTTTCTGTCGCAAATTTTAAATACGCCGAGGATTGCCTTTTCTATAGTGAATTTGTCAAAAAATAATTTTTTACTGTCGTAAATTTTAAATACGCCGAGGATTGCCTTTTCTATAGTGAATTTGTCAAAAAATAATTTTTTACTGTCGCAAATTTTAAATATATCGAGGATTGCCTTTTCTATAGTGAATTTTTCAAAAAATTTTTTTTTTACTATAGCCCACTTTAAATATACCGAGGATTTAATTTTCTATAGTGAATTTTTCAAAAAATTATTTTTTGCTATCGCAAATTTTAAATACGCCGAGGATTGCCTTTTCTATAGTGAATTTTTCAAAAAATTATTTTTTGCTGTCGCAAATTTTAAATACGCCGAGGATTGCTTTTTCTATAGTGAATTTGTCAAAAAATAATTTTTTACTGTCGCAAATTTTAAATATATCGTGGATTGCCTTTTCTATAGTGAATTTTTCAAATAATTATTTTTTACTGTCGCAAATTTTAAATACGCCGAGGATTGCCTCTTCTATAGTAAATTTTTCACAAAATTATTTTTTACTGTCGCAAATTTTAAATACGCCGAGGATTGCCTCTTCTGTAGTAAATTTTTCAAAAAATTATTTTTTTCTGTCGCAAATTTTAAATACGCCGAGGATTGCCTTTTCTATAGTGAATTTGTCAAAAAATAATTTTTTACTGTCGCAAATTTTAAATACGCCGAGGATTGCCTTTTCTATAGTGAATTTGTCAAAAAATAATTTTTTACTGTCGCAAATTTTAAATACGCCGAGGATTGCCTTTTCTATAGTGAATATGTCAAAAAATAATTTTTTACTGTCGCAAATTTTAAATACGACGAGGATTGCCTTTTCTATAGTGAATTTGTCAAAAAATAATTTTTTGCTGTCGCAAATTTTAAATACGCCGAGGATTGCCTTTTCTATAGTGAATTTGTCAAAAATTAATTTTTTACTGTCGCAAATTTTAAATATATCGAGGATTGCCTTTTCTATAGTGAATTTGTCAAAAAATAATTTTTTACTGTCGCAAGTTTTAAATATATCGAGGATTGCCTTTTCTATAGTGAATTTTTCAAAAAATTTTTTTTTTACTATAGCACACTTTAAATATACCGAGGATTTAATTTTCTATAGTGAATTTTTCAAAAAATTATTTTTTGCTGTCGCAAATTTTAAATACGCCGAGGATTGCTTTTTCTATAGTGAATTTGTCAAAAAATAATTTTTTACTGTCGCAAATTTTAAATATATCGTGGATTGCCTTTTCTATAGTGAATTTTTCAAATAATTATTTTTTACTGTCGCAAATTTTAAATACGCCGAGGATTGCCTTTTCTATAGTGAATTTTTCAAAAAATTATTTTTTACTGTCGCAAATTTTAAATACGCCGAGGATTGCCTCTTCTGTAGTAAATTTTTCAAAAAATTATTTTTTTCTGTCGCAAATTTTAAATACGCCGAGGATTGCCTTTTCTATAGTGAATTTGTCAAAAAATAATTTTTTACTGTCGTAAATTTTAAATACGCCGAGGATTGCCTTTTCTATAGTGAATTTGTCAAAAAATAATTTTTTACTGTCGCAAATTTTAAATACGCCGAGGATTGCCTTTTCTATAGTGAATTTGTCAAAAAATAATTTTTTACTGTCGCAAATTTTAAATACGACGAGGATTGCCTTTTCTATAGTGAATTTGTCAAAAAATAATTTTTTAACTGTTGCAAATTTTAAATACGACGAGGATTGCCTCTTCTATAGTAAATTTGTCAAAAAATAATTTTTTACTGTCGCAAATTTTAAATATATCGAGGATTGCCTTTTCTATAGTGAATTTGTCAAAAAATAATTTTTTACTGTCGCAAATTTTAAATATATCGAGGATTGCCTTTTCTATAGTGAATTTTTCAAAAAACATTTTTTTTACTGTAGCACACTTTAAAAAATTATTTTTTACTGTCGCAAATTTTAAATACGGCGAGGATTGCCTCTTCTATAGTAAATTTGTCAAAAAATAATTTTTTACTGTCGCAAATTTTAAATACGCCGAGGATTGCCTTTTTTATAGTGAATTTGTCAAAATAATATATTTTACTGTCGCAAATTTTAAATACGCCGAGGATTGCCTTTTGTATAGTGAATTTTTCAAAAAATAATTTTTTACTGTAGCACACTTTAAATATACCGAGGATTTAATTTTCTATAGTGAATTTTTCAAAAAATTATTTTTTGCTGTCGCAAATTTTAAATAAGCCGAGGCTTGCCTTTTCTATAGTGAATTTGTCAAAAAATAATTTTTTACTGTCGCAAATTTTAAATATATCGAGGACTGCCTTTTCTATAGTGAATTTTTCAAAAAATTATTTTTTACTGTCGCAAATTTTAAATACGCCGAGGATTGCCTTTTCTATAGTGAATTTGTCAAAAAATAATTTTTTACTGTCGCAAATTTTAAATATATCGAGGATTGCCTTTTCTATAGTGAATTTTTCAAAAAATTATTTTTTACTGTCGCAAATTTTAAATACGCCGAGGATTGCCTTTCCTTTAGTGAATTTGTCAAAATAATATTTTTTACTGTCGCAAATTTTAAATACGCCGAGGATTGCCTTTTCTATAGTGAATTTGTCAAAAAATAATTTTTTACTGTCGCAAATTTTAAATACGCCGAGGATTGCCTTTTTTATAGTGAATTTGTCAAAATAATATATTTTACTGTCGCAAATTTTAAATACGCCGAGGATTGCCTTTTGTATAGTGAATTTTTCAAAAAATAATTTTTTACTGTAGCACACTTTAAATATACCGAGGATTTAATTTTCTATAGTGAATTTTTCAAAAAATTATTTTTTGCTGTCGCAAATTTTAAATAAGCCGAGGCTTGCCTTTTCTATAGTGAATTTGTCAAAAAATAATTTTTTACTGTCGCAAATTTTAAATATATCGAGGACTGCCTTTTCTATAGTGAATTTTTCAAAAAATTATTTTTTACTGTCGCAAATTTTAAATACGCCGAGGATTGCCTTTTCTATAGTGAATTTGTCAAAAAATAATTTTTTACTGTCGCAAATTTTAAATATATCGAGGATTGCCTTTTCTATAGTGAATTTTTCAAAAAATTATTTTTTACTGTCGCAAATTTTAAATACGCCGAGGATTGCCTCTTCTATAGTAAATTTTTCAAAAAATTATTTTTTTCTGTCGCAAATTTTAAATACGCCGAGGATTGCCTTTTCTATAGTGAATTTTTAAAAAATTATTTTTTACTGTCGCAAATTTTAAATACGCCGAGGATTGCCTCTTCTATAGTAAATTTTTCAAAAAATTATTTTTTTCTGTCGCAAATTTTAAATACGCCGAGGATTGCCTTTTCTATAGTGAATTTGTCAAAAAATAATTTTTTACTGTCGCGAATTTTAAATACGCCGTGGATTGCCTTTTCTATAGTGAATTTGTCAAAAAATAATTTTTTACTGTCGCAAATTTTAAATATATCGAGGATTGCCTTTTCTATAGTGAATTTTTCAAAATATTATTTTTTACTGTCGCAAATTTTAAATACGCCGGGGATTGCCTTTTCTATAGTGAATTTGTCAAAAAATAATTGTTTACTGTCGCAAATTTTAAATACGCCGAGGATTGCCTTTTCTATAGTGAATTTGTCAAAAAATAATTTTTTACTGTCGCAAATTTTAAATACGCCGAGGATTGCCTTTTCTATAGTGAATTTTTCAAAAAATAATTTTTTACTGTCGCAAATTTTAAATATATCGAGGATTGCCTTTTCTATAGTGAATTTTTCAAAAAACTATTTTTTACTGTCGCAAATTTTAAATACGCCGAGGATTGCCTCTTCTATAGTAAATTTTTCAAAAAATTATTTTTTCTGTCGCAAATTTT
This sequence comes from Dioctria rufipes, assembly GCA_963924295.1. Taxonomy (NCBI): domain Eukaryota; kingdom Metazoa; phylum Arthropoda; class Insecta; order Diptera; family Asilidae; genus Dioctria; species Dioctria rufipes. The sequence continues at coordinate 17,756 of CAWUPM010000171.1, read as the reverse complement.
AAATACGCCGAGGATTGCATTTTCTATAGTGAATTTGTAAAAAAATAATTTTTTACTGTCGCAAATTTTAAATATATCGAGGATTGCCTTTTCTATAGTGAATTTTTCAAAAAATTTTTTTTTTACTATAGCACACTTTAAATATACCGAGGATTTAATTTTCTATAGTGAATTTTTCAAAAAATTATTTTTTGCTATCGCAAATTTTAAATACGCCGAGGATTGCCTTTTCTATAGTGAATTTGTCAAAAAATAATTTTTTACTGTCGCAAATTTTAAATATATCGTGGATTGCCTTTTCTATAGTGAATTTTTGAAATAATTATTTTTTACTGTCGCAAATTTTAAATACGCCGAGGATTGCCTTTTCTATAGTGAATTTTTCAAAAAATTATTTTTTACTGTCGCAAATTTTAAATACGCCGAGGATTGCCTCTTCTGTAGTAAATTTTTCAAAAAATTATTTTTTTCTGTCGCAAATTTTAAATACGCCGAGGATTGCCTTTTCTATAGTGAATTTGTCAAAAAATAATTTTTTACTGTCGTAAATTTTAAATACGCCGAGGATTGCCTTTTCTATAGTGAATTTGTCAAAAAATAATTTTTTACTGTCGCAAATTTTAAATATATCGAGGATTGCCTTTTCTATAGTGAATTTTTCAAAAAATTTTTTTTTTACTATAGCCCACTTTAAATATACCGAGGATTTAATTTTCTATAGTGAATTTTTCAAAAAATTATTTTTTGCTATCGCAAATTTTAAATACGCCGAGGATTGCCTTTTCTATAGTGAATTTTTCAAAAAATTATTTTTTGCTGTCGCAAATTTTAAATACGCCGAGGATGGCTTTTTCTATAGTGAATTTGTCAAAAAATAATTTTTTACTGTCGCAAGTTTTAAATATATCGTGGATTGCCTTTTCTATAGTGAATTTTTCAAATAATTATTTTTTACTGTCGCAAATTTTAAATACGCCGAGGATTGCCTCTTCTATAGTAAATTTTTCACAAAATTATTTTTTACTGTCGCAAATTTTAAATACGCCGAGGATTGCCTCTTCTGTAGTAAATTTTTCAAAAAATTATTTTTTTCTGTCGCAAATTTTAAATACGCCGAGGATTGCCTTTTCTATAGTGAATTTGTCAAAAAATAATTTTTTACTGTCGTAAATTTTAAATACGCCGAGGATTGCCTTTTCTATAGTGAATTTGTCAAAAAATAATTTTTTACTGTCGCAAATTTTAAATACGCCGAGGATTGCCTTTTCTATAGTGAATTTGTCAAAAAATAATTTTTTACTGTCGCAAATTTTAAATACGACGAGGATTGCCTTTTCTATAGTGAATTTGTCAAAAAATAATTTTTTAACTGTTGCAAATTTTAAATACGACGAGGATTGCCTCTTCTATAGTAAATTTGTCAAAAAATAATTTTTTACTGTCGCAAATTTTAAATATATCGAGGATTGCCTTTTCTATAGTGAATTTGTCAAAAAATAATTTTTTACTGTCGCAAATTTTAAATATATCGAGGATTGCCTTTTCTATAGTGAATTTTTCAAAAAACATTTTTTTTACTGTAGCACACTTTAAAAAATTATTTTTTACTGTCGCAAATTTTAAATACGGCGAGGATTGCCTCTTCTATAGTAAATTTTTCAAAAAATTATTTTTTTCTGTCGCAAATTTTAAATACGCCGAGGATTGCCTTTTCTATAGTGAATTTGTCAAAAAATAATTTTTTACTGTCGCAAATTTTAAATACGCCGAGGATTGCCTTTTCTATAGTGAATTTGTCAAAAAATAATTTTTTACTGTCGCAAATTTTAAATACGACGAGGATTGCCTTTTCTATAGTGAATTTGTCAAATAATAATTTTTTTACTGTTGCAAATTTTAAATACGCCGAGGATTGCCTCTTCTATAGTAAATTTTTCAAAAAATCATTTTTTTCTGTCGCAAATTTTAAATACGTCGAGGATTGCCTTTTCTATAGTGAATTTGTCAAAAAATAATTTTTTACTGTCGCAAATTTTAAATACGCCGAGGATTGCCTTATCTATAGTGAATTTGTCAAAAAATAATTTTTTACTGTCGCAAATTTTAAATACGCCGAGGATTGCCTTTTCTGTAGTGAATTTGTCAAAAAATAATTTTTTACTGTCGCAAATTTTAAATATATCGAGGATTGCCTTTTCTATAGTGAATTTTTCAAAAAATTATTTTTTACTGTCGCAAATTTTAAATACGCCGAGGATTGCCTCTTCTATAGTAAATTGTACAAAAAATTATTTTTTTCTGTCGCAAATTTTAAATTCCCCGAGGATTGCCTTTTCTATAGTGAATTTTTCAAAAAATTATTTTTTACTGTCGCAAATTTTAAATACGCCGAGGATTGCCTCTTCTATAGTAAATTTTTCAAAAAATTATTTTTTTCTGTCGCAAATTTTAAATACGCCGAGGATTGCCTTTTCTATAGTGAATTTGTCAAAAAATAATTTGTTACTGTCGCAAATTTTAAACATATCGAGGATTGCCTTTTCTATAGTGAATTTTTCAAAAAATTATTTTTTAATGTCGCAAATTTTAAATACGCCGAGGATTACCTCTTCTATAGTAAATTTTTCAAAAAATTATTTTTTTTCTGTCGCAAATTTTAAATACGCCGAAGATTGCCTTTTCTATAGTGAATTTGTCAAACAATAATTTTTTACTGTCGCAAATTTTAAATACGCCGAGGATTGCCTTTTCTATAGTGAATTTGTCAAACAATAATTTTTTACTGTCGCAAATTTTAAATACGCCGAGGATTGCCTCTTCTATAGTAAATTTTTCAAAAAATTATTTTTTTCTGTCGCAAATTTTAAATTCCCCGAGGATTGCCTTTTCTATAGTGAATTTTTCAAAAAATTATTTTTTACTGTCGCAAATTTTAAATACGCCGAGGATTGCCTTTTCTATAGTGAATTTGTCAGAAAATAATTTTTTACTGTCGCAAATTTTAAATATATCGAGGATTGCCTTTTCTATAGTGAATTTTTCAAAAAATTATTTTTTACTGTCGCAAATTTTAAATACGCCGAGGATTGCCTCTTCTATAGTAAATTGTTCAAAAAATTATTTTTTTCTGTCGCAAATTTTAAATTCCCCGAGGATTGCCTTTTCTATAGTGAATTTTTCAAAAAATTATTTTTTACTGTCGCAAATTTTAAATACGCCGAGGATTGCCTCTTCTATAGTAAATTTTTCAAAAAATTATTTTTTTCTGTCGCAAATTTTAAATACGACGAGGATTGCCTTTTCTATAGTGAATTTGTCAAAAAATAATTTTTTACTGTCGCAAATTTTAAATATATCGAGGATTGCCTTTTCTATAGTGAATTTTTCAAAAAATTATTTTTTAATGTCGCAAATTTTAAATACGCCGAGGATTGCCTCTTCTATAGTAAATTTTTCAAAAAATTATTTTTTTCTGTCGCAAATTTTAAATACGCCGAGGATTGCCTTTTCTATAGTGAATTTGTCAAAAAATAATTTTTTACTGTCGCAAATTTTAAATACGCCGAGGATTGCCTTTTTTATAGTGAAATTGTCAAAAAATAATTTTTTACTGTCGCAAATTTTAAATATATCGAGGATTGCCTTTTCTATAGTGAATTTTTCAAAAAATTATTTTTTACTGTCGCAAATTTTAAATACGCCGAGGATTGCCTTTTCTATAGTGAATTTGTCAAAAAATAATTTTTTACTGTCGCAAATTTTAAACATATCGAGGATTGCCTTTTCTATAGTGAATTTTTCAAAAAACTATTTTTTACTGTCGCAAATTTTAAATACGCCGAGGATTGCCTCTTCTATAGTAAATTTTTCAAAAAATTATTTTTTTCTGTCGCAAATTTTAAATACGCCGAGGATTGCCTTTTCTATAGTGAATTTGTCAAAAAATAATTTTTTACTGTCGCAAATTTTAAATAAGCCGAGGATTGCCTTTTCTATAGTGAATTTGTCAAAAAATAATTTTTTACTGTCGCAAATTTTAAATACGACGAGGATTGCCTTTTCTATAGTGAATTTGTCAAAAAATAATTTTTTTACTGTCGCAAATTTTAAATACGCCGAGGATTGCCTTTTCTATAGTGAATTTGTCAAAAAATAATTTTTTACTGTCGCAAATTTTAAATACGCCGAGGATTGCCTTTTCTGTAGTGAATTTGTCAAAAAATAATTTTTTACTGTCGCAAATTTTAAATATATCGAGGATTTCCTTTTCTATAGTGAATTTTTGAAAAAATAATTTTTTACTGTCGCAAATTTTAAATAAGCCGAGGATTGCCTTTTCTATAGTGAATTTGTCAAAAAATAATTTTTTACTGTCGCAAATTTTAAATACGCCGAGGATTGCCTTTTCTATAGTGAATTTGTCAAAAAATTATTTTTTACTATCGCAAATTTTAAACAAGCCGAGGATTGCCTTTTCTATAGTGAATTTGTCAAAAAATAATTTTTTACTCTCGCAAATTTTAAATACGACGAGGATTGCCTTTTCTATAGTGAATTTGTCAAAAAATAATTTTTTTACTGTCGCAAATTTTAAATACGCCGAGGATTGCCTTTTCTATAGTGAATTTGTCAAAAAATAATTTTTTACTGTCGCAAATTTTAAATACGACGAGGATTGCCTTTTCTATAGTGAATTTGTCAAAAAATAATTTTTTGCTGTCGCAAATTTTAAATACGCCGAGGATTGCCTTTTCTATAGTGAATTTGTCAAAAAATAATTTTTTACTGTCGCAAATTTTAAATATATCGAGGATTGCCTTTTCTATAGTGAATTTGTCAAAAAATAATTTTTTACTGTCGCAAATTTTAAATATATCGAGGATTGCCTTTTCTATAGTGAATTTTTCAAAAAAAATTTTTTTTACTATAGCACACTTTAAATATACCGAGGATTTAATTTTCTATAGTGAATTTTTCAAAAAATTATTTTTTGCTGTCGCAAATTTTAAATACGCCGAGGATTGCTTTTTCTATAGTGAATTTGTCAAAAAATAATTTTTTACTGTCGCAAATTTTAAATATATCGTGGATTGCCTTTTCTATAGTGAATTATTCAAATAATTATTTTTTACTGTCGCAAATTTTAAATACGCCGAGGATTGCCTTTTCTACAGTGAATTTTTCAAAAAATTATTTTTTACTGTCGCAAATTTTAAATACGCCGAGGATTGCCTCTTCTGTAGTAAATTTTTCAAAAAATTATTTTTTTCTGTCGCAAATTTTAAATACGCCGAGGATTGCCTTTTCTATAGTGAATTTGTCAAAAAATAATTTTTTACTGTCGCAAATTTTAAATACGCCGAGGATTGCCTTTTCTATAGTGAATTTGTCAAAAAATAATTTTTTACTGTCGCAAATTTTAAATACGCCGAGGATTGCCTTTTCTATAGTGAATTTGTCAAAAAATAATTTTTTACTGTCGCAAATTTTAAATACGACGAGGATTGCCTTTTCTATAGTGAATTTGTCAAAAAATAATTTTTTAACTGTTGCAAATTTTAAATACGCCGAGGATTGCCTCTTCTATAGTAAATTTGTCAAAAAATGATTTTTTACTGTCGCAAATTTTAAATATATCGAGGATTGCCTTTTCTATAGTGAATTTGTCAAAAAATAATTCTTTACTGTCGCAAATTTTAAATATATCGAGGATTGCCTTTTCTATAGTGAATTTTTCAAAAAAAAATTTTTTTACTGTAGCACACTTTAAAAAATTATTTTTTACTGTCGCAAATTTTAAATACGGCGAGGATTGCCTCTTCTATAGTAAATTTTTCAAAAAATTATTTTTTTCTGTCGCAAATTTTAAATACGCCGAGGATTGCCTTTTCTATAGTGAATTTGTCAAAAAATAATTTTTTACTGTCGCAAATTTTAAATACGCCGAGGATTGCCTTTTCTATAGTGAATTTGTCAAAAAATAATTTTTTACTGTCGCAAATTTTAAATACGACGAGGATTGCCTTTTCTATAGTGAATTTGTCAAATAATAATTTTTTTACTGTTGCAAATTTTAAATACGCCGAGGATTGCCTCTTCTATAGTAAATTTTTCAAAAAATCATTTTTTTCTGTCGCAAATTTTAAATACGTCGAGGATTGCCTTTTCTATAGTGAATTTGTCAAAAAATAATTTTTTACTGTCGCAAATTTTAAATACGCCGAGGATTGCCTTATCTATAGTGAATTTGTCAAAAAATAATTTTTTACTGTCGCAAATTTTAAATACGCCGAGGATTGCCTTTTCTGTAGTGAATTTGTCAAAAAATAATTTTTTACTGTCGCAAATTTTAAATATATCGAGGATTGCCTTTTCTATAGTGAATTTTTCAAAAAATTATTTTTTACTGTCGCAAATTTTAAATACGCCGAGGATTGCCTCTTCTATAGTAAATTGTACAAAAAATTATTTTTTTCTGTCGCAAATTTTAAATTCCCCGAGGATTGCCTTTTCTATAGTGAATTTTTCAAAAAATTATTTTTTACTGTCGCAAATTTTAAATACGCCGAGGATTGCCTCTTCTATAGTAAATTTTTCAAAAAATTATTTTTTTCTGTCGCAAATTTTAAATACGCCGAGGATTGCCTTTTCTATAGTGAATTTGTCAAAAAATAATTTTTTACTGTCGCAAATTTTAAATACGCCGAGGATTGCCTTTTCTAAAGTGAATTTGTCAAAAAATAATTTTTTACTGTCGCAAATTTTAAACATATCGAGGATTGCCTTTTCTATAGTGAATTTTTCAAAAAATTATTTTTTAATGTCGCAAATTTTAAATACGCCGAGGATTACCTCTTCTATAGTAAATTTTTCAAAAAATTATTTTTTTTCTGTCGCAAATTTTAAATACGCCGAGGATTGCCTTTTCTATAGTGAATTTGTCAAACAATAATTTTTTACTGTCGCAAATTTTAAATACGCCGAGGATTGCCTTTTCTATAGTGAATTTGTCAAACAATAATTTTTTACTGTCGCAAATTTTAAATACGCCGAGGATTGCCTCTTCTATAGTAAATTTTTCAAAAAATTATTTTTTTCTGTCGCAAATTTTAAATTCCCCGAGGATTGCCTTTTCTATAGTGAATTTTTCAAAAAATTATTTTTTACTGTCGCAAATTTTAAATACGCCGAGGATTGCCTTTTCTATAGTGAATTTGTCAGAAAATAATTTTTTACTGTCGCAAATTTTAAATATATCGAGGATTGCCTTTTCTATAGTGAATTTTTCAAAAAATTATTTTTTACTGTCGCAAATTTTAAATACGCCGAGGATTGCCTCTTCTATAGTAAATTGTTCAAAAAATTATTTTTTTCTGTCGCAAATTTTAAATTCCCCGAGGATTGCCTTTTCTATAGTGAATTTTTCAAAAAATTATTTTTTACTGTCGCAAATTTTAAATACGCCGAGGATTGCCTCTTCTATAGTAAATTTTTCAAAAAATTATTTTTTTCTGTCGCAAATTTTAAATACGACGAGGATTGCCTTTTCTATAGTGAATTTGTCAAAAAATAATTTTTTACTGTCGCAAATTTTAAATATATCGAGGATTGCCTTTTCTATAGTGAATTTTTCAAAAAAATTATTTTTTAATGTCGCAAATTTTAAATACGCCGAGGATTGCCTCTTCTATAGTAAATTTTTCAAAAAATAATTTTTTTCTGTCGCAAATTTTAAATACGCCGAGGATTGCCTTTTCTATAGTGAATTTGTCAAAAAATAATTTTTTACTGTCGCAAATTTTAAATACGCCGAGGATTGCCTTTTTTATAGTGAAATTGTCAAAAAATAATTTTTTACTGTCGCAAATTTTAAATATATCGAGGATTGCCTTTTCTATAGTGAATTTTTCAAAAAATTATTTTTTACTGTCGCAAATTTTAAATACGCCGAGGATTGCCTTTTCTATAGTGAATTTGTCAAAAAATAATTTTTTACTGTCGCAAATTTTAAACATATCGAGGATTGCCTTTTCTATAGTGAATTTTTCAAAAAACTATTTTTTACTGTCGCAAATTTTAAATACGCCGAGGATTGCCTCTTCTATAGTAAATTTTTCAAAAAATTATTTTTTTCTGTCGCAAATTTTAAATACGCCGAGGATTGCCTTTTCTATAGTGAATTTGTCAAAAAATAATTTTTTACTGTCGCAAATTTTAAATAAGCCGAGGATTGCCTTTTCTATAGTGAATTTGTCAAAAAATAATTTTTTACTGTCGCAAATTTTAAATACGACGAGGATTGCCTTTTCTATAGTGAATTTGTCAAAAAATAATTTTTTTACTGTCGCAAATTTTAAATACGCCGAGGATTGCCTTTTCTATAGTGAATTTGTCAAAAAATAATTTTTTACTGTCGCAAATTTTAAATACGCCGAGGATTGCCTTTTCTGTAGTGAATTTGTCAAAAAATAATTTTTTACTGTCGCAAATTTTAAATATATCGAGGATTTCCTTTTCTATAGTGAATTTTTGAAAAAATAATTTTTTACTGTCGCAAATTTTAAATAAGCCGCGGATTGCCTTTTCTATAGTGAATTTGTCAAAAAATAATTTTTTACTGTCGCAAATTTTAAATACGCCGAGGATTGCCTTTTCTATAGTGAATTTGTCAAAAAATTATTTTTTACTATCGCAAATTTTAAACAAGCCGAGGATTGCCTTTTCTATAGTGAATTTGTCAAAAAATAATTTTTTACTGTCGCAAGTTTTAAATACGCCGAGGATTGCCTCTTCTATAGTAAATTTTTCAAAAAATTATTTTTTTCTGTCGCAAATTTTAAATACGCCGAGGATTGCCTTTTCTATAGTGAATTTGTCAAAAAATAATTTTTTACTGTCGCAAATTTTAAATACGCCGAGGATTGCCTTTTCTATAGTGAATTTGTCAAAAAATAATTTTTTACTGTCGCAAATTTTAAATACGCCGAGGATTGCCTTTTCTATAGTGAATTTGTCAAAAAATAATTTTTTACTGTCGCAAATTTTAAATACGCCGAGGATTGCCTCTTCTATAGTAAATTTTTCAAAAAATTATTTTTTTCTGTCGCAAATTTTAAATACGCCGAGGATTGCCTTTTCTATAGTGAATTTGTCAAAAAATAATTTTTTACTGTCGCAAATTTTAAATACGTCGAGGATTGCCTTTTCTATAGTCAATTTGTCAAAAAATAATTTTTTACTGTCGCAAATTTTAAATACGCCGAGGATTGCCTTTTCTATAGTGAATTTTTCAAAAAATAATTTTTTACTGTCGCAAATTTTAAATACGCCTAGGATTGCCTTTTCTATAGTGAATTTGTCAGAAAATAATTTTTTACTGTCGCAAATTTTAAATACGCCGAGGATTGCCTCTTCTATAGTGAATTTTTCAAAAAATAATTTTTTACTGTCGCAAATTTTAAATACGCCGAGGATTGCCTTTTCTATAGTGAATTTGTCAGAAAATAATTTTTTACTGTCGCAAATTTTAAATATATAGAGGATTGCCTTTTCTATAGTGAATTTTTCAAAAAATTATTTTTTACTGTCGCAAATTTTAAATACGACGAGGATTGCCTTTTCTATAGTGAATTTGTCAAAAAATAATTTTTTACTGTCGCAAATTTTAAATATATCGAGGATTGCCTTTTCTATAGTGAATTTTTCAAAAAATTATTTTTTAATGTCGCAAATTTTAAATACGCCGAGGATTGCCTCTTCTATAGTAAATTTTTCAAAAAATTATTTTTTTCTGTCGCAAATTTTAAATACGCCGAGGATTGCCTTTTCTATAGTGAATTTGTCAAAAAATAATTTTTTACTGTCGCAAATTTTAAATACGCCGAGGATTGCCTTTTTTATAGTGAAATTGTCAAAAAATAATTTTTTACTGTCGCAAATTTTAAATATATCGAGGATTGCCTTTTCTATAGTGAATTTTTCAAAAAATTATTTTTTACTGTCGCAAATTTTAAATACGCCGAGGATTGCCTTTTCTATAGTGAATTTGTCAAAAAATAATTTTTTACTGTCGCAAATTTTAAACATATCGAGGATTGCCTTTTCTATAGTGAATTTTTCAAAAAACTATTTTTTACTGTCGCAAATTTTAAATACGCCGAGGATTGCCTCTTCTATAGTAAATTTTTCAAAAAATTATTTTTTTCTGTCGCAAATTTTAAATACGCCGAGGATTGCCTTTTCTATAGTGAATTTGTCAAAAAATAATTTTTTACTGTCGCAAATTTTAAATAAGCCGAGGATTGCCTTTTCTATAGTGAATTTGTCAAAAAATAATTTTTTACTGTCGCAAATTTTAAATACGACGAGGATTGCCTTTTCTATAGTGAATTTGTCAAAAAATAATTTTTTTACTGTCGCAAATTTTAAATACGCCGAGGATTGCCTTTTCTATAGTGAATTTGTCAAAAAATAATTTTTTACTGTCGCAAATTTTAAATACGCCGAGGATTGCCTTTTCTGTAGTGAATTTGTCAAAAAATAATTTTTTACTGTCGCAAATTTTAAATATATCGAGGATTTCCTTTTCTATAGTGAATTTTTGAAAAAATAATTTTTTCCTGTCGCAAATTTTAAATAAGCCGAGGATTGCCTTTTCTATAGTGAATTTGTCAAAAAATAATTTTTTACTGTCGCAAATTTTAAATACGCCGAGGATTGCCTTTTCTATAGTGAATTTGTCAAAAAATTATTTTTTACTATCGCAAATTTTAAACAAGCCGAGGATTGCCTTTTCTATAGTGAATTTGTCAAAAAATAATTTTTTACTCTCGCAAATTTTAAATACGACGAGGATTGCCTTTTCTATAGTGAATTTGTCAAAAAATAATTTTTTTACTGTCGCAAATTTTAAATACGCCGAGGATTGCCTTTTCTATAGTGAATTTGTCAAAAAATAATTTTTTACTGTCGCAAGTTTTAAATACGCCGAGGATTGCCTCTTCTATAGTAAATTTTTCAAAAAATTATTTTTTTCTGTCGCAAATTTTAAATACGCCGAGGATTGCCTTTTCTATAGTGAATTTGTCAAAAAATAATTTTTTACTGTCGCAAATTTTAAATACGCCGAGGATTGCCTTTTCTATAGTGAATTTGTCAAAAAATAATTTTTTACTGTCGCAAATTTTAAATACGCCGAGGATTGCCTTTTCTATAGTGAATTTGTCAAAAAATAATTTTTTACTGTCGCAAATTTTAAATACGCCGAGGATTGCCTCTTCTATAGTAAATTTTTCAAAAAATTATTTTTTTCTGTCGCAAATTTTAAATACGCCGAGGATTGCCTTTTCTATAGTGAATTTGTCAAAAAATAATTTTTTACTGTCGCAAATTTTAAATACGCCGAGGATTGCCTTTTCTATAGTGAATTTGTCAAAAAATAATTTTTTACTGTCGCAAATTTTAAATACGTCGAGGATTGCCTTTTCTATAGTCAATTTGTCAAAAAATAATTTTTTACTGTCGCAAATTTTAAATACGCCGAGGATTGCCTTTTCTATAGTGAATTTTTCAAAAAATAATTTTTTACTGTCGCAAATTTTAAATACGCCTAGGATTGCCTTTTCTATAGTGAATTTGTCAGAAAATAATTTTTTACTGTCGCAAATTTTAAATACGCCGAGGATTGCCTCTTCTATAGTGAATTTTTCAAAAAATAATTTTTTACTGTCGCAAATTTTAAATACGCCGAGGATTGCCTTTTCTATAGTGAATTTGTCAGAAAATAATTTTTTACTGTCGCAAATTTTAAATATATAGAGGATTGCCTTTTCTATAGTGAATTTTTCAAAAAATTATTTTTTACTGTCGCAAATTTTAAATACGCCGAGGATTGCCTCTTCTATAGTAAATTGTTCAAAAAATTATTTTTTTCTGTCGCAAATTTTAAATTCCTCGAGGATTGCCTTTTCTATAGTGAATTTTTCAAAAAAATTATTTTTTACTGTCGCAAATTTTAAATACGCCGAGGATTGCCTCTTCTATAGTAAATTTTTCAAAAAATTATTTTTTTCTGTCGCAAATTTTAAATACGCCGAGGATTGCATTTTCTATAGTGAAATTGTCAAAAAATAATTTTTTACTGTCGAAAATTTTAAACACGCCGAGTATTGCCTTTTCTATAGTAAATTTATCAAAAAAAAATTTTTTACTGTCGCAAATTTTAAATACGCCGAGGATTGCCTTTCCTTTAGTGAATTTGTCAAAATAATATTTTTTACTGTCGCAAATTTTAAATACGCCGAGGATTGCCTTTTCTATAGTGAATTTGTCAAAAAATAATTTTTTACTGTCGCAAATTTTAAATACGCCGAGGATTGCCTTTTCTATAGTGAATTTTTCAAAAAATAATTTTTTACTGTCGCAAATTTTAAATATATCGAGGATTGCCTTTTCTATAGTGAATTTTTCAAAAAGTTTTTTTTTTGCTGTCGCAAATTTTAAATACGCCGAGGATTGCCTTTTCTATAGTGAATTTGTCAGAAAATAATTTTTTACTGTCGCAAATTTTAAATATATAGAGGATTGCCTTTTCTATAGTGAATTTTTCAAAAAATTATTTTTTACTGTCGCAAATTTTAAATACGCCGAGGATTGCCTCTTCTATAGTAAATTGTTCAAAAAATTATTTTTTTCTGTCGCAAATTTTAAATTCCTCGAGGATTGCCTTTTCTATAGTGAATTTTTCAAAAAAATTATTTTTTACTGTCGCAAATTTTAAATACGCCGAGGATTGCCTCTTCTATAGTAAATTTTTCAAAAAATTATTTTTTTCTGTCGCAAATTTTAAATACGCCGAGGATTGCATTTTCTATAGTGAAATTGTCAAAAAATAATTTTTTACTGTCGAAAATTTTAAACACGCCGAGTATTGCCTTTTCTATAGTAAATTTATCAAAAAAAAATTTTTTACTGTCGCAAATTTTAAATACGCCGAGGATTGCCTTTCCTTTAGTGAATTTGTCAAAATAATATTTTTTACTGTCGCAAATTTTAAATACGCCGAGGATTGCCTTTTCTATAGTGAATTTGTCAAAAAATAATTTTTTACTGTCGCAAATTTTAAATACGCCGAGGATTGCCTTTTCTATAGTGAATTTTTCAAAAAATAATTTTTTACTGTCGCAAATTTTAAATATATCGAGGATTGCCTTTTCTATAGTGAATTTTTCAAAAAGTTTTTTTTTTGCTGTCGCAAATTTTAAATACGCCGAGGATTGCCTTTTCTATAGTAAATTTTTCAAAAAATAATTTTTTACTGTCGCAAATTTTAAATACGCAGAGGATTGCCTTTTTTATAGTAAATTTTTCAAAAAATAATTTTTTACTGTCGCAAATTTTAAATACGCTGAGGATTGCCTTTTCTATAGTGAATTTGTCAAAATAATATATTTTACTGTCGCAAATTTTAAGTACGCCGAGCATTGCCTTTTGTATAGTGAATTTTTCAAAAAATAATTTTTTACTGTAGCACACTTTAAATATACCGAGGATTTAATTTTCTATAGTGAATTTTTCAAAAAATTATTTTTTGCTGTCGCAAATTTTAAATACGCCGAGGATTGCCTTTTCTATAGTGAATTTGTCAAAAAATAATTTTTTACTGCCGCAAATTTTAAATATATCGAGGATTGCCTTTTCTATAGTGAATTTTTCAAAAAATTATTTTTTACTGTCGCAAATTTTAAATACGCCGAGGATTGCCTCTTCTATAGTAAATTTTTCAAAAAATTATTTTTTTCTGTCGCAAATTTTAAATACGCCGAGGATTGCCTTTTCTATAGTGAATTTTTCAAAAAATTATTTTTTACTGTAGCAAATTTTAAATACGCCGAGGATTGCCCCTTCTATAGTAAATTTTTCAAAAAATTATTTTTTTCTGTCGCAAATTTTAAATACGCCGAGGATTGCCTTTTCTATAGTGAATTTGTCAAAAAATAATTTTTTACTGTCGCAAATTTTAAATACGCCGAGGATTGCCTTTTCTATAGTAAATTTTTCAAAAAATAATTTTTTACTTTCGCAAATTTTAAATGCGCCGAGGATTGCCTTTTCTATAGTGAATTTGTCAAAAAATAATTTTTTACTGTCGCAAATATTAAATACGCCGAGGATTGCCTTTTCTATAGTGAATTTGTCAAAAAATAATTTTTTACTGTCGCAAATTTTAAATACGACGAGGATTGCCTTTTCTATAGTGAATTTGTCAAAAAATAATTTTTTTACTGTCGCAAATTTTAAATACGCCGAGGATTGTCTTTTCTATAGTGAATTTGTCAAAAAATAATTTTTTACTGTCGCAAATTTTAAATACGCCGAGGATTGCCTCTTCTATAGTAAATTTTTCAAAAAATTATTTTTTTCTGTCGCAAATTTTAAATACGCCGAGGATTGCCTTTTCTATAGTGAATTTGTCAAAAAATAATTTTTTACTGACGCAAATTTTAAATACGCCGAGGATTGCCTTTTCTATAGTGAATTTGTCAAAAAATAATTTTTTACTGTCGCAAATTTTAAATACGCCGAGGATTGCCTTTTCTATAGTGAATTTGTCAAAAAATAATTTTTTACTGTCGCAAATTTTAAATATATCGAGGATTGCCTTTTCTATAGTGAATTTTTCAAAAAATTATTTTTTACTGTCGCAAATTTTAAATACGCCGAGGATTGCCTTTTCTATAGTGAATTTGTCAAAAAATAATTTTTTACTGTCGCAAATTTTAAATACGCCGAGGATTGCCTTTTCTATAGTGAATTTGTCAAAAAATAATTTTTTACTGTCGCAAATTTTAAATACGCCGAGGATTGCCTTTTCTATAGTAAATTTGTCAAAAATTAATTTTTTACTGTCGCAAATTTTAAATACGCCGAGGATTGCCTTTTCTATAGTGAATTTGTCAAAAAATAATTTTTTACTGTCGCAAATTTTAAATACGCCGAGGATTGCCTTTTCAATAGTGAATTTGTCAAAAAATAATTTTTTACTGTCGCAAATTTTAAATATATCGAGGATTGCCTCTTCTATAGTAAATTTTTCAAAAAATTATTTTTTTCTGTCGCAAATTTTAAATACGCCGAGGATTGCCTTTTCTATAGTGAATTTGTCAAAAAATAATTTTTTACTGTCGCAAATTTTAAATACGCCGAGGATTGCCTTTTCTATAGTGAATTTGTCAAAAAATAATTTTTTACTGTCGCAAATTTTAAATACGCCGAGGATTGCCTTTTCTATAGTGAATTTGTCAAAAAATAATTTTTTACTGTCGCAAATTTTAAATATATCGAGGATTGCCTTTTCTATAGTGAATTTTTCAAAAAATAATTTTTTACTGTCGCAAATTTTAAATACGCCGAGGATTGCCTTTTCTATAGTGAATTTGTCAAAAAATAATTTTTTACTGTCGCAAATTTTAAATACGCCGAGGATTGCCTTTTCTATAGTGAATTTGTCAAAAAATAATTTTTTACTGTCGCAAATTTTAAATACGCCGAGGATTGCCTTTTCTATAGTGAATTTGTCAAAAAATAATTTTTTACTGTCGCAAATTTTAAATACGCCGAGGATTGCCTTTTCTATAGTGAATTTGTCAAAAAATAATTTTTTACTGTCGCAAATTTTAAATACGCCGAGGATTGCCTTTTCTATAGTGAATTTTTCAAAAAATTATTTTTTACTGTCGCAAATTTTAAATACGCCGAGGATTGCCTTTTCTATAGTGAATTTGTCAAAAAATAATTTTTTACTGTCGCAAATTTTAAACACGACGGGGATTGCCTTTTCTATAGTGAATTTTTCAAAAAATAATTTTTTACTGTCGCAAATTTTAAATATATCGAGGATTGCCTTTTCTATAGTGAATTTTTCAAAAAACTATTTTTTACTGTCGCAAATTTTAAATACGCCGAGGATTGCCTTTTCTATAGTAAATTTGTCAAAAATTAATTTTTTACTGTCGCAAATTTTAAATATATCGAGGATTCCCTCTTCTATAGTAAATTTTTCAAAAAAATTATTTTTTTCTGTCGCAAATTTTAAATACGCCGAGGATTGCCTTTTCTATAGTGAATTTGTCAAAAAATAATTTTTTACTGTCGCAAATTTTAAATACGCCGAGGATTGCCTTTTCTATAGTGAATTTGTCAAAAAATAATTTTTTACTGTCGCAAATTTTAAATACGCCGAGGATTGCCTTTTCTATAGTGAATTTGTCAAAAAATAATTTTTTACTGTCGCAAATTTTAAATACGCCGAGGATTGCCTTTTCTATAGTGAATTTGTCAAAAAATAATTTTTTACTGTCGCAAATTTTAAATATATCGAGGATTGCCTTTTCTATAGTGAATTTTTCAAAAAACTATTTTTTACTGTCGCAAATTTTAAATACTCCGAGGATTGCCTTTTCTATAGTAAATTTGTCAAAAATTAATTTTTTACTGTCGCAAATTTTAAATACGCCGAGGATTGCCTTTTCTATAGTGAATTTGTCAAAAAATAATTTTTTACTGTCGCAAATTTTAAATACGCCGAGGATTGCCTTTTCTATAGTGAATTTGTCAAAAAATAATTTTTTACTGTCGCAAATTTTAAATACGCCGAGGATTGCCTTTTCTATAGTGAATTTGTCAAAAAATAATTTTTTACTGTCGCAAATTTTAAATACGCCGAGGATTGCCTTTTCTATAGTGAATTTGTCAAAAAATAATTTTTTACTGTCGCAAATTTTAAATACGCCGAGGATTGCCTTTTCTATAGTGAATTTTTCAAAAAATTATTTTCTACTGTCGCAAATTTTAAATACGCCGAGGATTGCCTTTTCTATAGTGAATTTGTCAAAAATAATTTTTTACTGTCGCAAATTTTAAACACGACGGGGATTGCCTTTTCTATAGTGAATTTTTCAAAAAATAATTTTTTACTGTCGCAAATTTTAAATTATATCGAGGATTGCCTTTTCTATAGTGAATTTTTCAAAAAACTATTTTTTACTGTCGAAAATTTTAAATACGCCGAGGATTGCCTTTTCTATAGTAAATTTGTCAAAAATTAATTTTTTACTGTCGCAAATTTTAAATACGCCGAGGATTGCCTTTTCTATAGTGAATTTGTCAAAAAATAATTTTTTACTGTCGCAAATTTTAAATACGCCGAGGATTGCCTTTTCAATAGTGAATTTGTCAAAAAATAATTTTTTACTGTCGCAAATTTTAAATATATCGAGGATTGCCTCTTCTATAGTAAATTTTTCAAAAAATTATTTTTTTCTGTCGCAAATTTTAAATACGCCGAGGATTGCCTTTTCTATAGTGAATAAGTCAAAAAATAATTTTTTACTGTCGCAAATTTTAAATACGCCGAGGATTGCCTTTTCTATAGTGAATTTGTCAAAAAATAATTTTTTACTGTCGCAAATTTTAAATACGCCGAGGATTGCCTTTTCTATAGTGAATTTGTCAAAAAATAATTTTTTACTGTCGCAAATTTTAAATACGCCGAGGATTGCCTTTTCTATAGTGAATTTGTCAAAAAATAATTTTTTACTGTCGCAAATTTTAAATACGCCGAGGATTGCCTTTTCTATAGTGAATTTGTCAAAAAAATAATTTTTTACTGTCGCAAATTTTAAATACGCCGAGGATTGCCTTTTCTATAGTGAATTTGTCAAAAAATAATTTTTTACTGTCGCAAATTTTAATACGCC